>PIJE02000079.1:0-10000 GCA_002895965.2 Coryphaenoides rupestris | reverse complement strand
ACGAACTGACCTGAAGTGAACTGGACCGGGCAACGCTGTTACTGGGTGCCCGTGTGAGGCTGCGAACCTCTCTGGCTACCGCTGTCCAGGCCATGCATTTACATATCATAGCGGAGGAAGGCAGAGAGACACAGAGGAAAAATGAGGAGAGAGAGAGAGAGAGAGAGAGAGAGAGAGAGAGAGAGAGAGAGAGAGGAGAGAGAGAGAGAGAGAGAGGGCAGATGCAGAGAGAGAGGGATGTGGTGTAGCATAAGAAAGTGAGATGATTTGAAGATAAATGAGATTGAAAGCAAACATGACATGGTCCAACTTGCTTCAGTTAAAAACGCAAAGCCAGAGATGTGACCCCCCTGCCACCACCACCACCACCACCACTGCATACTGATACAATTCATTTATTATTCATCTCAAAATCCATCCAAACCCACATGGGTGGAGGGGGGAGGGGGGAGTCGGGGGGGAGGCATTCCCGAACACGCATCCTCACCCGAGATTGCGGAATGGAAAATACGGCGTGCTTCAATGCCATTTTACATTCCCGCAGAATTTCTTTCAAGGCGGCGGTGTTAGTCATCGATACAAGTGTGTGTGTGTGTGTGTGTGTGTGTGTGTGTGTGTGTGTGTGTGTGTGTGTGTGTGTGTGTGTGCGTGTGTGTGCGTGTGTAAAGAATGCAGGCCCCTGGAGAACAGTGTGGTCTTGTAATGATAAGGTTACAGAGATACGCTCACACACTGGGGCCGAGGGGCCCTAGGGCCTGTTCTGACATTTGTGGTGGGTGGGGGGAGAATATATGTGTGTGATATATGTGTGTGTGTGTGTGTGTGTGTGTGTGTGTGTTTGTGTGTTTGTGTTTGTGTGCACATTTTCCTGTTAAGTGGATTGCAATACACTTGCTTGCCCATACAGGTATGCAGTAAACCACAAGCGATGAGCCTTGCTGCTAGTGCTGCTGCTGCTAGTGCTGCTGCTGCTAGTGCTGCTGCTGCTAGTGCTGCTGCTGCTGCTAGTGCTGCTGCTGCCTGCTGCTAGTGCTGCTGCTGCTAGTGCTGGCTGCTGCTGCTGCTAGTGCTGCTGCTGCTGCTAGTGCTGCTGCTGCTAGTGCTGCTGCTGCTAGTGCTGCTGCTGCTAGTGCTGCTGCTGCTAGTGCTGCTGCTGCTGCTGCTGCTAGTGCTGCTGCTGCTAGTGCTGCTGCTGCTAGTGCTAGTGCTGCTGCTAGTGCTGCTGCTGCTGTTGCTGTTGCTGCTGCTGCTAGTGCTGATGCTGCTAGTGCTGCTGCTGCTGCTGCTGCTGCTGCTGCTAGTGCTGCTGTTGCTGCTGCTGCTAGTGCTAGTGCTGCTAGTGCTGCTGCTGCTGTTGCTGTTGCTGCTGCTGCTAGTGCTGCTGCTGCTAGTGCTGCTGCAGCCTCTAGTGCTGCTGCTGCGGCAAAGAAAAGAAAAAAAAACTGTGAAGGAATATGTTGGATTTGCCGAGATGGTGGACAGAGGATGTGGAAGAAGCTGTCAATCAAAACTCCCTGAGATCTCCCCGGAATTTTCCATCACCTGGGCTCCCGGGTTCCGGGGGATTTTCCATGACAGCCCGGGGGGAGGGGGGGTGGTTGGTGGTGTGAGCCTTATAAAATGCATTTCAGTAATGAGCCATGTACAACAGGCTGAGGTAGGTGGCAGGGAGAGAAGGGGGGTAGGGGGGTAGGGGGGGGGGGGAAACAGAGGGGAGAGAGGTTGGGGGTGGGTGGGTCTCTGTCTTCCGCTGAGGTAACTGTCTGCACCGTGCTGGGGGGGTCTAAAGTTACACACATGGAGCCGTGAGAAGGGAGAACGTCCACATTCAAGTCGTGACAGAGAGCAGGCCGTGAAAGACGAGCAGCCGCCCTGTATCCCGCGATGCCCGGCAGCGCCTCAGCAGCAGCAGCCCGCGTAGATGGAAGTGAATCCCTCTGTGATGATAGCGCCACACTCACACAGAGTCACACACACACACAGATTATATTCACCTCCTAACCGTGCGAAAATGCAAAACCGAGGTCACACACACACACACACCCACACAAGCGGGGGGCAAAAGAGATCAGAAATCGGTGTCGACGCCTCATCGTTCTGTGTGTTCTTCTTCTTCTTCCGAACGCCGGATGCAAAATAAAAACAAACAAACAAACAAACAAACTNGGCGCTGGACCACCTTGCCAGTCGGATCTGCCAGTCAGTCACATGGTATCTGGGTTAGTCGGTCCTCGGCAGTTCACTGGACCACCTTGCCAGTCGGATTTGCCAGTCAGCCACATGGTATCCGGCTTAGTCGGTCCTCGGCAGTTCACTGGATCACTGGTGCATTTTGAGTCACCTATTTGTGCAAAATGTACACAAAGGTGAACCGGGATGTTCATAGCGGCTGCACTGATCTGATGAAAGACACCAAGGTGGCTTTGATGACTAGATAATGCCTGCATCCATGCTTTGTTAGTCATAAGTTAGCTGGTATCTGTCTATCTGTGTGTCTGCGTGCCGTTAATGTCGTGCAATCCAATGACAGACGTACAAAGCGAAAATGTTTTCCTTACATTTCATTGAGGGCCTGCGGGTTTGTGGGCGTGTGTGTGTGTGTGGGTGTGTGTGTGCGTGTTGCTCTCTCAGCATATCCCACAATGCAACAGTAAAAAAAAAAACACCCGGAATCGCCGGCGTGTTTGAGCTTGCGAGGGGACAAAGTTGTGTGCCCCCCCCCCCCCCCCCCCCCCCCCCTCCCTTCTTGTGTTTTCACCTCAGGTCTGCACCTGCCTGCGGACGGTGGAGGAGGAGAGGAGAGGAAGGGGATGAGGAGGAAGAGAGGGAGAGGAGGGGAGGAGGGGGAAGAGGAAGAGAGAGGAACGTTGGGGTCCCAATAGCTCGGAGTGTGTGCACCCCTCAGGCGAAACATTTTTCATTCATATTGGAACAAGTCCAGTGACCTCCCCCTCTGCCCTCCCCCCCCCTCCCCTCCTCACCCCGCCCTGCTCATGTCATCCATCTTCGAGTGTTTGCCCTGCTGCCCCCCACCCCCGTGGCTCTGTTTGTTTGACGCCTGCACTGCTCCCTTTCGTCCTCACCTGCTTATAAGCCCCTCCCTCCTTCCCTCCTTCCCTCCTTCCCTCCTGCCTTCTTGCCTTTGTTCTTTCCGTCCTTCCTTGCTTCCTTTCTGAACTCTATTCCCCCTCCCTCTTTCCTCACCTGCCTTTTTAATCCCCCCGTCCTCCCCTCCTAACGTCCTTCGTGTCCTTCCTCTACCTTCACCACCCCCTCGTCCCTCTCCTCCTCCTCCTCCTCCCTCCACCACCCCCTCGTCCCTCTCCTCCTCCTCCACCCTCCACCACCCCCTCCTCCGGGTCCTCCTCCTCCCTCCACCACCCCCGTCCCTCCCCCCCTCCTCCCCCTGTCTCCCCCAGGCCCGGGGTGTTTGTGGTGCACAGGTTCAGACGCGTGCTGTTTTGTCTCTCTCCGAGGGTTCACACATTCCAGATCGCTATCACCGGGCCGACAGCCATCTAGCCAGACAGCCAGCCAGCCAACCAGCCAGCCAGGCAGTCAGTCACAAGGAGACAGTGACAGACGATTGGCCCTAGAGCCGGGGCTCACCTTTTTTACTCAAAAGACGGTCCACTGGTCGAACTCAAAATCACATTGCAAATGGGTTTTTCCTTTTGGGGAAACAGTGAATTTTATTATTATTCACTTTTTCATAATTTCCAAGTGTCAAGACATTAGACAATGAGGGTCACCGGGAAACAGTCCCAAATGGTTTAATGTGTTAATCTTTTTTCTTCCCCTCATTTCCCCGGTTGCTCGGTCTGTTAATTCCTATTAGGGAACTAATCACATTCCTCGTCGAAGCTATGAATAAATAATTTAATGAACGGGCCCTTAATGAATGTGAAAAAATGGACGTGGTAGCGAATTAGAATTTTCATCATTGGAAGTCTAAAGCCTTCTGAGACAAAGGGCTCGAGCCCAAAAAAGAACCATTTTACCACAATCGTAAAATCTCATAATGCTGCAATGTATTACCATGCATAATTCGCATATATTTTAATTTCTCTCTCTCTATGGCTCTTATCTTGTATACAATTTTTGTTTTGCCCAAAAATCACTTTTTAGCAACTCGATGTCGACTCTGTGTGCATTTTCTCATGATGTCTTCCCATCGGACGTCTGTCTCTCATTCTATCTGGCTGTCTTCTCTCCCGGGCCCAGTCTGTCTGCCGACCCCCTCTCTGGTCTGTCTGGTCTGTCTGTCTCTCGGGCCCCCAGTCTGTCTCTCATTCTATCTGTCTGTCTCTCTCCCGGGCCCCCAGTCTGGTCTGCCGACCCCCTGTCTGTCTGTACGGGGCCCCCCAGTCTGTAGCTGTGTGAGCCCGTGTCGGGGGCCAAGTCTTTTTATAATCCCGCCCAGGGCAAGCCCTTGTTCCCCGCGGGCCCCCGTGTGTCACGGCTTCTGACTTTGAAGTCCCCGGCCGCAATTATTTCTCTATTCCTTTGTGTACTCCTCCTCTCCCGCTGTCCACATAATGCCTGGCAATCAATAACAATATGATATCCACCAACCAGATCTTACACACCGATATGCCCCCCCTCCCCCCCCCCCCCCCCCCCCAGGCCCCAAGCCAGTCAGCAGCGTGACACGACCCCACCCGGTGTCACCCCGCCCCCTCCCCCCGCCCTCCCGCCCCCTCCCCTCCCCTCCCCTCCCCTCCGCCAACCTTTCATCACCAATATAATGTTGTAGTGTTCCTATCCTACTGTGACAGTAACCTTGGTGTCTGTTGTCTTAGGACACACACACAACACCCCACACCACATCACACACACACCCATCAGGCCCATATTTGGGGAGAAGTGCTCGAAAAAACACACACGGGCGAACGCACGCATACACACACACACACACACACACACACACACACACACACACACACAAACAGACATACATATTCACCAATGGAAATCTTTCGCCAAAGATAGAGCCCCCGAAGGTTCCCCATGGAAACAAATGAGAATAGGGAGGGGGAGGGAGTGGGAGTGGAAGAGGGAGAAAGAGGGAGAGATGGAGGGAGAGAAAAAAAGAGGTGTAGCAGGGTCAGCTGGGTAATTTCTTTGAATATTGAGGTTTCGTCCCTCTCTCTCTCTCCTCCCCTCTCGCTTCTCTCTCTCTCCCCCCCACCCCCCCTCTCTCTCTCTCTCTCTCTCTCTCTCTCTCTCTCTCTCTCTCTCTCTCTCATTCCCCCCACCTCTCTCTGCTGGAGGAGGTGCAGCGAGCGAGCGAGGACAGGTGTGCCATTATGGAGCAGATTAGCTGGGAATGCTGGGAAGTTGACACAGGGGGGGGATGGGGGGGCTGTAGGGGGAGTTGGCAGGCGGGCAGAACTGTGTGTGTGTGTGTGTGTGTGTGTGAGTGTGTGTGGGTGCTTGTGTCTTTACGTTGGATTTTGACAGATGTGTGTGTCTGTTCTATGTCCTCCTTATGCCACATGCTATGCAAAATATGTGTGCATGAGGCCGTGTGTTGTTCTTGCATCTGTGTGTGCTTGTGTCTGTCATCTGTCATGCTCATGTATCTGTGTGTGTGTGTGTGCGTGCGTGTGTGTGTGTACATGTGTGTGTGCGCGTGCGTGCGCATGTGAATACCACGGCCTTCCTCATCTCCTCGCCCTGCCCATGTATGGCTGAGGGCATACAGGCGCCCTCTCGCTATCTGCTCCGTCTTATCTGCCCGCCGTCTCTGAGCGCGGCTGCACAGCGCGGCCGAGGAGCTCGCTGGTCTGGCACTCATACTGTAGCTAGCCCGTTTTGTCATGCTCTATCACCGCTCCGGATGTAGCCTACATAGCGCACACATACCTTACACACGCCTTACCAATGACGGACAACAAAGGGATGACGCAGGCGATGACGTAGATTGCGTGTTTGCTCTTAAAATGGCGATGATTTCTTTTGATTTTGGAAATGTGTGTTGGAGAAGGCACTATATACCCTATCTGCGAGGGGTGTGTGTGGCAGAGATACAGAGGCAGTTGTCTGCATATGAATGAGCACTGAGCTCTATACTGGTGTGAATATATTTATATTTAAGTGCTCACACACAAACAGGGAAGGGTATGTTTTAATGCGAGTGTGGTGTTTACACGCCCAGCACACTATGAGGTTGTTAGAGAGGGGTTTTTCCCAACCCAGTGTGTGTGCCCCTAACCCTTAAGCCAGCCAGCCAGCCAGGCAGCCAGCCAAGCAACTCGCCAGCCAGTGAGCCAGTCAGCGAGCAAGTCAGTCAGTCAGCCAGTCAGCTAGCCAGCCAGCCAGCCAGCCATGTGGTCTCCTTCCACTGTAATTAAACTCAATGTGGTTCCAACTCTCAGGCAGTGAGACACGACCGCTCCATGGCACCCCTTGCCAGAACTTGTGCAATGCGAGTTTGAGAGAGAGAAGACGAAGAGACATGATGCATGACGAGAGAGAGAGAGAGAGAGAGAGAGAGAGAGAGAGAAGGACGAGAAGAGAGACGAGAAGAGAAGAGGAGAGAGGAGAGAGATTACGAGAGGATGAGAGAGAGATGAGAGAGAGAGAGAGAGAGAGCAGAGACGAGAAGGGAGAGAGAGAGCGAGAGAGAGAGGGGCTAGGGTAGACAAGTCATACATACAGTAGTATACCCACCCAGACATAATGCATATTTAATTTTTCTGTTGAGAAACTGTATGGAGCATTTTGACAGGGAGCTGGGAGCCGTGAGGAAACAGGGACAGCTCCATGAGGGGGGGGGGGGGTGAAGAATGGTGCTGGGGTAACAACACGTTAAAATGGTGGAGTCTAAAATGGTTGATGTTTAATGGATTTACTGCAACAGGAGGAAGAAAGGGGGAAATGTGGGAGAGTGATAATTAACAGTAAATTATTCCATCTGACGAGGATTGGAGGGATTTGCGAGAGCTTTATTTAAAATTCTGCGCGTTTCACATTATTTCGGCATGGGGATCAGGTCCCTCTGTGTGTGGTGTGTGTGCGTGCCTGGATGTGTTTGTGTGTGTGTGTGTGTGTGTGTGTGTGTGTGTGTGTGTGTGCCTGCATTTATTCAGCCGTTATTCTATTTGTTTTGCTTTGATGTGTGTTTGTCACTTAACCATTTATACCGGTATAAATGTAATACATGTGTGTATTGCGGAAAAAAAAGTCACACGGTGTGTGTGTGTTTGTGTGTGTGTGTGTGTGTGTGTGTGTGTGTGTGGGTGTCTCGTGTCTGAAAGCCAGCGATTGTGTGTCTATTGATGTGTGACTCTGTACGCCCCACTTGCTCAAGTTCATCCAAGCATCATAAGTTAATCCACCATAATAGGCAAAAAGACAGAGATGGGGGGGGGAGGCAGAGAGGGGAGAGAAGGGGCAACAGAAGGTAGGGAGTGAGGGAGAGAGAGAGAGAGAGAGAGAGAGGGAGGGGGAGATAGTGTGTGGGTGGGAGAGTGTGTGTGCCTGCCTGGTTGTTTATATGCATAGTCTGTGTGTGTGTGTGTGTGTGTGTGTGTGTGTGTGTGTGTGTGTGTGTGTGTGTGTGTGTGTGTGTGTGGTGTGTGTGTGTGTGTGTGTGTGTGTGTGTGTGTGTGTGTGAAGTGTTCTCAGGCAGCAGATCAGATGGATTTAGACCCAGACGGGACCCACTAAACCCTCCGGGGGTTAGGTCCTGTTTTGGGGACAGCGGGCGTCGTTGATCAGCCATCTCTCTGTCCCGGAGCCATCCTCCCACACACACACACACACACACACACACACACACACACACACACACACACACACAACACACACACACACACACACACACACACACACACAAACTGTCTTTAGCTAAAACCCTCTCCCTATCACACCAGTAGATCTCCCAGGTAGGTTTTGAGACACACACACACACACACACAGTTTAATGTCTCTCTCTCGGTATGCAGAGGTGGCACCTCAGAGTCTAGTTTTAAAGAATGGAGTGAAGGGATATGAAAAGGTGAGTCAGATAGGGGGGTGTGGGGGGGTGATTAACACTGAGCAGACTAAGGTCAGCGGAGACAGTAAATAACGGAATCTGGCGGGAGGAAGGAGGGGGAAAACACGCAATATTTACGACCGCGGTCTTCTTTGTTGCGGGTGCGAGACAAGGAAGAGTGTGGGGTAAAAGTCACAGAGGTGTGTGTGTGTGTGTGTGTGTGTGTGTGTGTGTGTGTGTGTGTGTGTGTGTGTGCGCTCTTTTGGGCTCAGGTTTCCTGTACATAGCGCGTAGAGCCACACACACACACACACACACACACACACACACACACACGCGCACGTGCACACGCACACACACACACCTGCCCCTGAATGCTGTTGTCACTGTCAACACGGTAAAGAGTTGTTTGGAGAGGACAGAATGGTAAGTGAAGGAGGGTGAGGGGTGTGTGTGTGTGGGTGGGCGTATGTGTGTGTATGTGTGTGTGTGTGTGTGTGTGTGGGTGGGCAGGGGGTTGGGTGAAGCAGGGGAGGTTGAGACGGCTTAAGTTTATCTGGAGCAGAGGCAAGCTTTCTCTCTCTCTCTCTCTCTCTCTCTCTCTCGCTTTATTCTCTGTGTTTTTCTTTATGTGTTTTTTGACCTGTTTTTCTACTCTCTTCATAACTGCTTTCATGCTTTTGTATTGTGTGTGTGTGTGTGTGTGTGTGTGTGTGTGTGTGTGTGTGTGTGTGTGTGTGTGTGTGTGTGTGTGTATTACGCTTGCTTAAATGAAAATGTAATTAGTTTCTAAAAACAGTTTCACATGCTCTCTCCATTCTCTCTCACTCACACACACACACACACTCAATGTCCCAATTCCTATTTGTCCTTCCCTATTTTCTCCTTTATCTCGCTGTCGCTAAGAAAAATCCTTTCCCTCTCTCTCTCTCTCTCTTCGTCTCGCTTCTCTCTCATCTCTCTCTCTCTCTCTCTCTCTCTCTATCTCTCTCTCCTCTATCTCCCACTATCTCTCTCTTTCTCTCTCTCTCTCTCTCCCTCTATCTCTGCCTCCCACCACACAGGCTTTACCGGCTGCTGCCGCTGCCCTTCTTATAAATAATAATACAGACTCCCACAACACAAATATATTTTAAAAAAAAAAGCATGGAATGGATGAATATAAGTTAAGGCACAGCGGAGGGTGGGGAGTTGGGGAGCTGGGGGTGTGGGGGGTGTGGGGGGGGGGGGGGAGGTGAAAGAGAAAGGAAAAGAAAGGAGGAGATGATTTTAGGCGATCCCCCAGCCGCCTGTTATCTCATAACAACGGTACCAGGTCGTCCACGGCTCTGCGACGGGGCCCCCCAAGGAGGGGCCCGTCATCACCAGCGCGCCTCCGGCCCCCCTTCACCTCCTCCCCTGTCCAGAGACACATCTTTAATTTTCGGGCGCTGGCCTGCAGTCAGGGGCCAACAGGGAGCACAATGGGCGGCCGCCTGGTTCCTGACTGTGCTGTACGCACTTGATACGTGTGCACCACACACAACCCACACACACAGCCCGCCAGCGCACATGTGCACACACCAGACACCACACGTGCGCACATACAGCACAGCACGACACACAACAACACACACCAGACACACCACACACACACAACAACAGCGCAACATGTGCAACACACAGACCACGGCACACGCACATGCACACACAACACATATGCTACATGTTTAAGGACTATTTAAATTTCTGTTGATGGACACACACACACACACACACACACGCACCACACACCTGATTAGCCAGCTGGTTATAATGATTATCACCAAATAATGGAGGCTAATAGGGAGCAGGAGAGAGTATGTTTTTACCTCTAATTGAGTTTCTATCCCCGCGCCCCGCCTCCCTCCTGTCAGGCCGTGTGGGATTTGGATGAGGGCTTCAAATGGAGGCTGCTGTCAGTTGAAGTAGTAATCTATGGCTCCTCTCTCTCTCTCCTCTCTATTCTCTCTGTGATCCATTCTATCTCTCTGTCTC
>PIJE02000078.1:805529-827647 GCA_002895965.2 Coryphaenoides rupestris | reverse complement strand
TCCATCACAACAGTAGTGATGAGAGCCATCGACAAATATAGTCCCGCCACGAAACTCATTTGCCAGACCTACGATGGAGCAAGTTGCATGAGTGGGCAGCGTCGTGGAGTACAGGCGTTAGTGAAATCATCCTGTCCTCATGCATTATTCATCCATTGTTACGCCCATAAGTTGAATCTAGTTTTGGCACAAGGCACTAATAACATTCAAGCGGCCAAACTATTTTTTGCCAATCTTGACGCCTTTCATAACTTTTTCTCACGTTCATGTAAGAGAACAGCATTACTCTCTGAGGTTGACCGGGCAGTGCGTATTCCTGGGGGGTGTGCTGTCAGATGGAATTTTAAAAGTCGGGCTGTTCACGCCATCCATGAAGGACGCAGATCACTCTGCATGGCCTTTGACCGGATAATGACAGAGCCAGGATGGGATAAAGAGCGCTGCCTTGAAGCAGAAACTGGAAGATTTTGAGTTTGTTTTTCTGCTCGGGGTGTTTCAGTCCATATTCGGCCTTACAGAGCCTCTCTTCCAGGTACTGCAGAGCAAGACGCTTGACATCAGGAAAAGCCACAATCGGATCAACAGCACTATCAGTGCTCTCAGAGCCATAAGACGTGATGACACGTTCCGTGGCATTTATGATGAAGCAGTCCAGGCAGTGGGAATGCCTCCAAACAGACGCAAACGCCGTCGCCGTGGCTGGGATGACCTGGAGCAGGGGTCAACCATGAGGAAGAGGAGGAGGAAGACACAGGCCCTTTTGTTTCTTTCCGACGTCTGTACTTCCGAGATTGTTGATGGCATTATATTGCACATGACCGAAAGATTTGGAGACATGGAGAACCTCTGTTTTTTTTCACGTGCTGGATCATGGATCGTTTCCATCCTTCTGCAACCCCACTGCGTTCCCCAGCGCTGATTTGGCTCAGCTGTTCAGAACGTACCCATTCTTTGATGAGCAGAAGTTGAGGAACGAGTTGCACACAGTCTACAACAACAAGTTGTTCCACAAACCACCAGGAGAGCTGATAGATCTGCTTATTAAAGATGAATTACAGACAACGCTGTCCGAGGTCTACAAACTGCTTCAGCTTATGCTCACAATATCTCTCTCTCTCTCTCTCTCTCTCTCTCTCTCTCTCTCTCTCTCTCTCTCTCTCTCTCTCTCCGTGTTGCTTTACTGGTGATAATATGGCCCGCCGTGGCTAATGAGATTGACATTAACATGTTGTGCAGTTGTTGATGTGGTCATTGTTAATTATATGGCTTAAATGGACCCGTGTTGCTCCTGTCTGCCTGTAGCGCTTTGTGGCTGACCCACTGACAGCGGTCTACACACATAACACACCATGGACAGAGCCCGCCGTGGCTTTGAATAGAGCTTGTGAAAATGTCACTGGAATTTCCCTAATTTTGAATTTTGGTCAATAATTGTATATATTTTATTCACTCTTACTTTGCATTCAAGCCATGCTATTTAGATTGAATTAGCAATTAGTTTTGGAATAAGCAGATCAATACGATAAGTGTATCTTTTTGATGTGAACGTAACATAATAAAATCTCATATCTGTTAGTGGATTGAATGTTACATGTTTCATCTGTAGGCTACTTAAAATCCGAGTGTGTAGCTTTGGAATACTGTGTATTTTTGTAGGTTATTCAAAGACCCCATGAAAAGACTCCCGGAAAGAACAGTCACCTCGCCCGGACAAGGGAAACCGGGGCACCCTTCTGGAGCCAGACCCGGGAGGGGAGCTCGTCGGCGAGCGTCCTGGTGGCCGGAACCTGGGATCCCACGGGGCCCGGCCGGGCAAGCCCGAAAAGACAACGTGGAGTCACCTCCCTGTGGGCTCACCACCTGCAGGGAGAGTCCATTGGGGTCGGGTGCGATTGTATTACGGGCGGTAGGCAACCACAGCGGGGTCCTTGGGCGTGCGGATCCCAACGTTCTCGCCGACTGGTTTCTAGGGACCGTGGAAATCGTCACCCCTCAGCTGTGCGGGGAAGGAAGCCGGACGCTGGTGCGGCGAGGTGGAGCGGTACCCAACTTAGATCATGGTTGGGGCTCCCTCCACGGCACAGCACACGGGTCTCGGAACCAAACTCCTGGAGAGGGGCTTGGGACCCTCTACTTCTCCAGGAGTGTGAGGCACCTGGCGGGTGTGGGGGATACTCCACAAGTCCCGGCCTGAGCGCCGTTGTGTTGGAGTTCTCTCGGCGGTGACGAGAGGGTCGACTCCATGCGACTGGCAAGTCGCTGGGGGGAAAGGCTCTGACTGTGTATCCGGCTTCTTGGAGTCCTTGGGTGAATCCTGGAAAGGGTTCCATCCGGGGATCCATAGTTTCTACTGGGGGACCTCAACGCACACGTGGGCAATGAATGGAGGAACCTGGGAGGGGAGTGAATGGGATGAACGGCCTGCCCAATCTGAACCAGAGTGGTGTTTGTTATTGGACTTCTGTGCTAGTCATGGACTGGCCATAACAAACACCATGTTCGAACATAGGGTGGTCCACAAGTGTACCTGGTACCGGACCACCTTAGGCCAAAGGTCGCTGATCGACTTTGTAATCGTATCAGCAGATCTGCGGCCGCATGTTTTGGACACTCGGGTGAAGAGAGGAGCAGAGCTGTCAACTGATCACCACCTGGTGGTGAGTTGGATCAGATGGCGCGGGAGGCTGCCAGACAGACCTGGTAAACCCAAACGTGTAGTGAGGGTGAACTGGGAACGTCTGGTGGAAGCCCCTGTCCGTAGGGTCTTTAACTCCCACCTCCGGAAGAACTTCTCGTGCATCCCGGGGGAGGTTGGGGACATGGAACCTGAGTGGGCCATGTTCAGAGCCTCCATTGTAGAGGCTGCAGCTCGGAGCTGTGGTCAAAAGGCTGTCGGTGCCTGTCGTGGCGGCAACCCAAGAACCCGTTGGTGGACACCAGCGGTGAAGGAAGCCGTCAGGCTGAAGAAGGAGGCCTTTCGGGCCTGGTTGGCCCAGGGGTCTCCTGAAACAGCAGACAGGTACCGGGAGGCCAAAAGGACCGCAGCTTCAGCGGTTGCTGAAGCAAAAACCCGGGTGTGGGAGGAGTTCGGGGAGGCCATGGAGCAGGACTTTCGGTTGGCCTCAAGGAAGTTCTGGCAAACTGTCCGGCGACTCAGGAAGGGAAAGCAGGGCTTGGCTCAGGCTGTGCTCAGTCGGGGAGGAGAACTGCTGACCCAGACTGAGGATATTGTCGGGCGGTGGAAAGAACACTTTGAGGAGCTCCTGAACCCGACCAGTACGTCCTCTGTGGAAGAGGCAGAGTCTGAAGACTCGGGGGAAGTCTCACCCATATCCTTGGTAGAGGTCACTGAAGTAGTCAAAAAGCTCTTCAGTGGCAAGGCGCCAGGTGTGGATGAGATTCGCCCTGAGATGCTGAAGGCTCTGGACATTGTCGGGCTGTCGTGGCTGACACGCCTAGTCAATGTAGCGTGGAGGTCGGGGACAGTACCTGTGGAATGGCAGACCGGGTGGTGGTCCCCATTTTCAAAAAAGGGGACCGGAGGGTGTGCTCCAACTATCGGGGTATCACACTGCTCAGCCTCCCCGGGAAAGTTTATTCCAGGGTGCTGGAAAGGAGGCTCCGGCCGATTGTCGAACCTCAGCTTCAGGAGGAACAATGCGGATTCCGTCCTGGCCGTGGAACAGTGGACCAGCTCTTTACCCTCGCAGGGTTGTTGGGGGGGGCATGGGAGTTTGCCCATCCAGTCTACATGTGCTTTGTGGACTTGGAGAAGGCCTATGACCGTGTCCCCCGGGGAATCCTGTGGGGGGTACTACGGGAGTATGGGGTACCGGGGCCGTTGGTACGTGCCATTCGGTCCCTGTACGAACAAAGTGCGAGCTGCGTCCGTATTCTCGGCACAAAGTCAAGCACGTTCTCAGTGGGTGTTGGACTCCGCCAAGGTTGTCCCTTGTCACCGGTTCTGTTCGTGATCTTCATGGACAGAATCTCAAGGCGCAGCCGAGGTGAGGAGAGTGTCCGGTTTGGGGACCTCAGAATTGCATCTCTGCTCTTTGCAGATGATGTGGTTCTGTTGGCTACATCAGACCGTGACCTCCAGCATGCACTGGGGCGGTTTGCAGCCGAGTGTGAAGCGGTCGGGATGAGAGTCAGCACCTCCAAGTCTGAGGCCATGGTTCTCTGCCGGAAAACGGTGGAGTGTTCCCTCCGGGTTGGGAGTGAGTTGCTGCCTCAAGCGAAGGAGTTCAAGTATCTCGGGGTCTTGTTCACGAGTGAGGGCAAAATGGAGCGGGAGATGGACAGACGGATTGGTGCAGCGTCTGCAGTGATGCGGGCGCTGTACCGGTCCGTTGTGGTGAAGAGGGAGCTGAGCCGGAAGGCGAAGCTTTCGATTTACAGGTCCATCTACGTTCCAACCCTCACCTATGGTCACGAGCTTTGGGTAGTGACCGAAAGAATGAGATCGCGGATACAAGCGGCCGAAATGAGTTTTCCTCCGCAGGGTGGCTGGGCTCAGCCTTAGAGATTAGGGTGAGGAGCTCAGACATCCGGAGGGAGCTCGGAGTTAGAGCCGGCTGCTTCCTCCGCATCGAAAGGAGTCAGCTGAGGTCGTTCCGGGCCTGATTTAGGATGCCCCCGGGTGCTCCTTTGGAAGGTTTTCCAGGCACGTCCAACTGGAGGAGGACGCCCGGTGCAGACCAGACCGCACTGAAGGAGTTATATATCTCGTCTGGCTGGGATGCCTTCGGCACCCCCCAGGAGAAAACAGAGAGTTGGCTGGGAGGAAGGAAGCCTGGGGGGCCCTGCTTAGCCGGCTGCCACCGCGACCCGGCCCCGGATAAGCGGATGCGAATGTATAGATGGATACGTGATTCACCGTACTGTATGTTTCTTTTGAGATTTGTGTTTGCCCAATTGAATTGAATAGACAGGTAGATGTGACACTCCATTAAGGAACGTGATTGTTCTTTTTGTGTAAAAAAATGTTGCGGTTTTATTACAGTATGATGGCAGTTTGTTATATCCCACCGCTGTGTGTATCCATAGGCTACTTAAAATCTGTTTACTTTGCGTGTAAAATGATAATTACCAGTTACTTGTCCCGTTATGCCCTATTAGAGGACCGTCTTTAACTTGGCTTCCTTCCAATTTTCCCCTACCCCACGCCACTGGTTGTGTCGTGACGGTTTCCACATTACTGGTTGTTATTGTAAGATTGACGGACTACCCGTTTGGATGCCTACCTGCGTGTCTGTCCCTCACCTGTCTGCCTACCTGTCTCACGGTAATTAAATAACGTTTCTGTTCGGCATAACCCTGAGTCTTGCGTTTGGGTCCTTCTGCCCCACATCGTGACATGCTCATGGCTTAGAGTTTGAAATAGGATGTTTCTAGTGAACCCCCTTGTCCTAAACGAGGAGGGGACCACAACTCCTGTTCTCCATTATTCTGTTAGAATAAAAGAGGGCAACTGTTGGGAGTTGTGGATGTATTGATCGTGTGGGCCGGTAACTTTCCACTCTGCTGTGTGACCACAACAAAGAGAAAAGAGACAGAGAGAGCAGAGACAGAGGAGAGACAAGACAGAGAGACAGAGACAGAGAGACAGGGAGAGAGACAGAGAGACAGAGAGAGAGAGCAGAACAGAGAGAGACAGAGAACAGAGACAGGGAGAGAGACAGAGAACAGAGAGAGAGAAACAGAAGAGACAGAGAGAGACAGAGAGACAGAGAGACAGAGAGAAACAGAGAGAGACAGGGAGAGAACAGAGAGAAGAGAGACAGAGAGACAGAGAGACAGAGAGAGAGAGAGAAACAGAGAGAGACAGAGAGAACAGAGAGAGAGAGAGAGAGAGACAGAGAGAGACAGAGAGAGACAGAGAGAACAGAGAACAGAGACAGGGAGAGAGACAAAGAGAGAGACAGAGCGTCAGAGACAGGGAGAGAGACAGAGAGACAGACAGAGCATCAGAGAGAGACAGGGAGACATGGAGAGAGACAGACAGAGAGACAGAGAATCAGAGAAAGAAGAGGAGAGAGACAGAGACAGCGAGACAGACAGAGAGAGATAGATAGATAGATAGAGAGAGAGAGAGATAGAAGAGAGAGAGAGAGAGAGAGAGAGAGAAGAGAGAGAGAGAGAGACAGATCTGTGGTGCTGAACTGGGCCTGGGAGGACGATACAGGACACTCTGAAGGAACCTCCTCCCTCCTTCTTTTATTCTAACAGAATAATCGAGAACAGGAGTTGTGGTCCCCTCCTCGTTTAGGACAAGGGGGTTCACTAGAAACATCCTATTTCAAACTCTAAGCCGTGAGCATGTCACGATGTGGGGCAGAAGGACCCAAACGCAAGACTCAGGGTTATGCCGAACAGAAACGTTATTTAATTACCGTGAGACAGCTAGTGCAGACAGGTTAGGACAGCACGCAGTAGGCACCAAACGGGTAGTCGCTAAATAACAACCAGAATTGGGAAACCGAGATGACGACAGGAAGACCAGATTGATGGTCCCCAGGATCATTCAGGGCTAGCCCTATTTCCCAGTAATGTGAATGCAAAACAAAAATCTCAAGGGAAACATACAGGAAGAAATGTCATTGAATTTATTTGACAGCCATCCATCCATCCATCCATATCGTCACTTATCCGGTCGGGTTCGCGTGGCAGCCGGCTAAGCAGGCCCCCCCAGGCTTCCTCTCCCCAGCCACACTCTCTAGTTCCTCCTGGGGGATCCCGAGGCGGTTTCCCAGGCCAGACGTGCGATATATAATCTCTCCAGCGGGTTCGGGTCTGCCCCGGGGTCTCCTCCCAGTGGACGTGCCCGGAAACCTTCCAAAGGGAGGCGCCCGGGGGGCATCCTAATCAAGATGCCCGAACCACCTCAGCTGACTCCTTTCGATGCGGGAGGAGCAGCGGCTCTACTCCGAGCTCCCTCCGGATGTCTGAGCTCCTCACCCTATCTCTAAGGCTGAGCCCAGCCACCCTGCGGAGGAAACTCATTTCGGCCGCTTGTATCCGCGATCTCATTCTTTCGGTCACTACCCAAAGCTCGTGACCATAGGTGAGGGTTGGAACGTAGATGGACCAGTAAATCGAAAGCTTCGCCTTCCGGCTCAGCTCCCTCTTCACCACAACGGACCGGTACAGCGCCCGCATCACTGCAGACGCTGCACCAATCCGTCTGTCCATCTCCCGCTCCATTTTGCCCTCACTCGTGAACAAGACCCCGAGATACTTGAACTCCTTCGCTTGAGGCAGCAACTCACTCCCAACCCGGAGGGAACACTCCACCGTTTTCCGGCAGAGAACCATGGCCTCAGACTTGGAGGTGCTGACTCTCATCCCGACTGCTTCACACTCGGCTGCAAACCGCCCCAGTGCATGCTGGAGGTCACGGTCTGATGTAGCCAACAGAACCACATCATCTGCAAAGAGCAGAGATGCAATTCTGAGGTCCCCAAACCGGACACTCTCCTCACCTCGGCTGCGCCTTGAGATTCTGTCCATGAAGATCACGAACAGAACCGGTGACAAGGGGCAACCTTGGCGGAGTCCAACACCCACTGAGAACATGCTTGACTTTGTGCCGAGAATACGGACGCAGCTCGCACTTTGTTCGTACAGGGACCGAATGGCACGTACCAACGGCCCCGGTACCCCATACTCCCGTAGTACCCCCCACAGGATTCCCCGGGGGACACGGTCATAGGCCTTCTCCAAGTCCACAAAGCACATGTAGACTGGATGGGCAAACTCCCATGCGCCCCCCAACAACCCTGCGAGGGTAAAGAGCTGGTCCACTGTTCCACGGCCAGGACGGAATCCGCATTGTTCCTCCTGGAGCTGAGGTTCGACAATCGGCCGGAGCCTCCTTTCCAGCACCCTGGAATAAACTTTCCCGGGGAGGCTGAGCAGTGTGATACCCCGATAGTTGGAGCACACCCTCCGGTCCCCTTTTTTGAAAATGGGGACCACCACCCCGGTCTGCCATTCCACAGGTACTGTCCCCGACCTCCACGCTACATTGACTAGGCGTGTCAGCCACGACAGCCCGACAATGTCCAGAGCCTTCAGCATCTCAGGGCGAATCTCATCCACACCTGGCGCCTTGCCACTGAAGAGCTTTTTGACTACTTCAGTGACCTCTACCAAGGATATGGGTGAGACTTCCCCCGAGTCTTCAGACTCTGCCTCTTCCACAGAGGACGTACTGGTCGGGTTCAGGAGCTCCTCAAAGTGTTCTTTCCACCGCCCGACAATATCCTCAGTCTGGGTCAGCAGTTCTCCTCCCCGACTGAGCACAGCCTGAGCCAAGCCCTGCTTTCCCTTCCTGAGTCGCCGGACAGTTTGCCAGAACCTCCTTGAGGCCAACCGAAAGTCCTGCTCCATGGCCTCCCCGAACTCCTCCCACACCCGGGTTTTTGCTTCAGCAACCGCTGAAGCTGCGGTCCTTTTGGCCTCCCGGTACCTGTCTGCTGTTTCAGGAGACCCCTGGGCCAACCAGGCCCGAAAGGCCTCCTTCTTCAGCCTGACGGCTTCCTTCACCGCTGGTGTCCACCAACGGGTTCTTGGGTTGCCGCCACGACAGGCACCGACAGCCTTTTGACCACAGCTCCGAGCTGCAGCCTCTACAATGGAGGCTCTGAACATGGCCCACTCAGGTTCCATGTCCCCAACCTCCCCCGGGATGCACGAGAAGTTCTTCCGGAGGTGGGAGTTAAAGACCCTACGGACAGGGGCTTCCACCAGACGTTCCCAGTTCACCCTCACTACACGTTTGGGTTTACCAGGTCTGTCTGGCAGCCTCCCGCGCCATCTGATCCAACTCACCACCAGGTGGTGATCAGTTGACAGCTCTGCTCCTCTCTTCACCCGAGTGTCCAAAACATGCGGCCGCAGATCTGCTGATACGATTACAAAGTCGATCAGCGACCTTTGGCCTAAGGTGGTCCGGTACCAGGTACACTTGTGGACCACCCTATGTTCGAACATGGTGTTTGTTATGGCCAGTCCATGACTAGCACAGAAGTCCAATAACAAAACACCACTCTGGTTCAGATCGGGCAGGCCGTTCATCCCAATCACTCCCCTCCAGGTTTCTCCATCATTGCCCACGTGTGCGTTGAAGTCCCCCAGTAGAACTATGGAGTCCCCGGATGGAACCCTTTCCAGGATGTCACCCAAGGACTCCAAGAAGGCCGGATACTCTGAGCTGCTGTTTGGTGCGTAGGCACACACAACAGTCAGAGCCTTCCCCCCAGCGACTTGCAGTCGCATGGAGGCGACCCTCTCGTCCACCGGAGAGAACTCCAACACAGCGGCGCTCAGCCGGGGACTTGTGAGTATCCCCACACCCGCCTGGCGCCTCACACCCTGGGCAACTCCGGAGAAGTAGAGGGTCCAGCCCCTCTCCAGGAGTTTGGTTCCAGACCCGGTGCTGTGCGTGGAGGTGAGCCCAACCATATCTAGTTGGTACCGCTCCACCTCCCGCACCAGCTCCGGCTCCTTCCCCGCCAGTGAGGTGACGTTCCACGTCCCTAGAACCAGTCGGCGATGACGGGGATCCGCACGCCCAGGACCCCGCTTTTGCCTACCGCCCGGTATACAATGCACCCGACCCAATGACTCTCCCTGCAGGTGGTGAGCCCACAGGGAGGTGACTCCACGTTGTCTTTTCGGGCTTGGCCCGGCCGGGCCCCGTGGATCCAGGTCCGGCCACCAGACGCTCGCCGACGAGCTCCCCTCCCAGGTCTGGCTCCAGAAGGGTGCCCCGGTTTCCCTGTCCGGCGAGGTGACTGTTCTTTCCGGAGTCTTTTCATGGGGTCTTTGAAAAAAATACAAAAAATACACAGTATTCCAAAGCTACACACTCAGATTTTAAGTAGCCTACAGATGAAACATGTAACATTCAATCCACTAACAGATAGAGATTTATATGTTACGTTCACATCAAAAGATAACACTTATCGTATCGATCTGCTTATTCCAAAAACTAATTGCTAATTCAATCTAAATAGCATGGCTTGAATGCAAAGTAAGAAGTGAATAAAAAATATATACAATTATTGACCAAAATTCAAAATTAGGGAAATTCCAGTGACATTTTCACAAGCTCTATTCAAAGCCACGGCGGGCTCTGTCCATGGTGTGTGTGTGTGTAGACCGGCTGTCAGTGGGTCAGCCACAAAGCGCTACAGGCAGACAGGAGCAATACGGGTACATTTAAGCCGTATAATTAACAATGACTACATCAACAACTGTACAACATGCATGTTAATGTCAATCTCATTAGCCACGGCGGGCCATATTATCACCAGTAAAGCAACACGGAGAGAGAGAGAGAGAGAGAGAGAGAGAGAGAGAGAGAGAGAGAGAGAGAGAGAGAGAGAGAGAGAGAGAGAGCTAGGTATTGGAGAAGCTGAAGCATTTTGTAAGAACCTCGACAGCGTTGTCTGTAAATAAGTCCTCTTTAATAGAGCCGAGATCTTATCAGTGAGCATAAGCTGAAGCAGTTTGTAGACCTCGGACAGCGTTGTCTGTAATTCATCTTTAATAGCAGATCTATCAGCTCTCCTGGTGGTTTGTGGAAACAACTTGTTGTTGTAGACTGTGTGCAACTCGTTCCTCAACTTCTGCTCATCAAAGAATGGGTACGTTCTGAACAGCTGAGCCAAATCAGCGCTGGGGAACGCAGTGGGGTTGCAGAAGGATGGAAACGATCCATGATCCAGCACGTGAAAAAAACAGAGGTTCTCCATGTCTCCAAATCTTTCGCTCATGTGCAATATAATGCCATCAACAATCTCGAAGTACAGACGTCGGAAAGAAACAAAAGGGCCTGTGTCTTCCTCCTCCTCTTTCCTCATGGTTGACCCCCTGCTCCAGGTCATCCCAGCCACGGCGACGGCGTTTGCGTCTGTTTGGAGGCATTCCCACTGCCTGGACTGCTTCATCATAAATGCCACGGAACGTGTCATCACGTCTTATGGCTCTGAGAGCACTGATAGTGCTGTTGATCCGATTGTGGCTTTTCCTGATGTCAAGCGTCTTGCTCTGCAGTACATGGAAGAGAGGCTCTGTAAGGCCGAATATGGACTGAAAATCCCCGAGCAGAAAAACAAACTCAAAATCTTCCAGTTTCTGCTTCAAGGCAGCGCTCTTTATCCCATCCTGGCTCTGTCCTTATCCGGTCAAAGGCCATGCAGAGTGATCTGCGTCCTTCATGGATGGCGTGAACAGCCCGACTTTTAAAATTCCATCTGACAGCACAACCCCCCAGGAATACGCACTGCCCGGTCAACCTCAGAGAGTAATGCTGTTCTCTTACATGAACGTGAGAAAAAGTTATGAAAGGCGTCAAGATTGGCAAAAAATAGTTTGGCCGCTTGAATGTTATTAGTGCCTTGTGCCAAAACTAGATTCAACTTATGGGCGTAACAATGGATGAATAATGCATGAGGACAGGATGATTTCACTAACGCCTGTACTCCACGACGCTGCCCACTCATGCAACTTGAAGACAGTGGATGATCCCAGGTGCTCTGCGAGTGCTGTGGCCCACCCCCGGCTTTCCACCAAAAGTTTTTTCCCCTCCTTTTGAACTGCTAGCGGATTCATCATGGCCCCTAAATGCCTGCTCCTGGCGTGCAAGGTACAGGGCTGCTATGATGACTTTCCTCAGAATATCCCGGTTCTTCCTGACCTGGTCATTACGCCTCCTCACGCTTATAAAACTTTTGGGGGCTGCTTGGTCCAGATCCTCGTCAATTCCTGATGCGCCACAACTTCAGTTTCACAGAGGAATCATGTGATTTTTTTGATTTCCCATGTCTCTCTAATAGCCCGAGCCAAGTCGGCTAAGTTCAGCTGAAGCCCGTTGTGGCCCACGGGTTGTTTTGGAGAGAAGCGGGAGAGTTTTCCCGGTCAAAAAGCAGACAAGGCCAACAAAACAGCCGCTTAAGGTTGGCACTGCCAGCTAGCCACTCCGTTCGCACGTAGTTATCCTCACAGAAAGTCCGTGTCCCACCTTTTTTTCTGCCTTGCTGTAAATCCAGTTTTGGAGTGGGCCTCCCATCTGATCTTATCTTCAGTTGTTGCTGAAATGGCAATTTTGTGAAGTTGTTTTTCACCAAATAATCCAAATCGCCGCCCTCCATTGCTGCAACGATGTGAATTAGCTATAGCAACAGTGGAAAACTACAATGTTAGCTAGCTGTCCCGTGTACTGTCCCGCCCGCTGTTGACTTGTTTTGAGTGACGTGTGTCCATCGTGTGTCATATACTGTGATTTGATTGGTATGAAGCCAGAGACAGGTGGCTTCCCTTGACAGTTTTTTTTACATAGACCTGACCATTCGCAGTCAAAGCAGTCCCATGACGTAGCCCTATCTGATTGGTCAATTATTTTTATTTTTTTAATGAAAGGATGCCAACTTCACTTGGCTTCCTCCCCATAGACTTAACATGATTGCTTCTCTGCTACCGCAGGAACGCAATACGCTCATTCACCTCAAGTGCAGCGGCGCTGTTTCTCATGAGAAACGGGGAAGACAGCCGCAGCAACATGTCATGTAATACAAATGCAGAACACAGAACGAGACAACGAAAATGTTTCAATGCTTTTATTAAAATCACAATGATAGTTTGTGAAAATGGGGGAAGCATGGCTTCCCTTGGCATCCAGGAGAAAACGCCACTGATTATTACATATAATGCCGGAGAATGCCGAGCATCCACACGCGCCTGTCGTGTCTACACGTACATTGATTTGTTATTAAACTCCGTGGTTGGTGCTGGATTGGATCGCCCGGAGGGAATGCGCTGCTGTGATTGGTTGTATCGCTGTCAGTCCCTCCCCTGCTCCTAACCCATAACCACCAATCACAGAGCGTCGCTTCAAACTCCACCTGGCCCAGCATAGATGAACCGCCAGTGTAGAGCAATGCTGGCTGGAAACTTTACAAAACGGACATATAGAATTACTGTGGATAGACGATGATGCCACAAAAACGCCAAAGTATTTTGTGAGGGTTGCACTACAGCCCCGCTTCCATCAACCACACTCTGACAGTTACTTCACGCTTGAGTACAGTACACGGCATGAGAAAAACAGATAAAACCATCTGATCACATCACCACTGCTTTGAAATAAATGTTTAGTTATTTAGTTAAAATGCCATTATGCCATTGAAAAAAAAATGCTGAAATAGGCCCAGCCGGATGTAACCTGTTTTACCATCTTAAAAAAAAAAGATCACCCCTCACAATTTTTAACTGTCCCCTCAGTCACTTCATCCTGGCTTCCCCACTTCATAATGGCACCATAGTAGATAATGCTACATACCTCTGCAGATCATTCAAACCAATGTCTCTGTGCACATGGGTTGAGTCAGTGTATGCATCCCAATTAGCACATGTATTCCTCTTATTTGTTATTTGTTTCCCCTATTACAACTACACATCCCCTAATGCACACACACATGCATTTACATGTGCAGCAGAGACTGCATGTGTATGTGCTTCAATGAGTGGCTCTGCATGAATGAAGAGCCACACACACTATTTCAATTTTAGCATGATTCAACCATCTTTACTAATAGCATATTGTTGCCATTATCAGATTGGCTAGACAATCTCTGCTATTATGCACCGTTACTCACACTGGCCTCAGGCCTTGGTCAGACATGAGGCTACAACAGGTGTTTTGTTATCCGACAATATCCCAATACAAAAATCACATACTGCCACATGTGTAGCTTTAGTTCAGGGCTCCTCCAAGGACACATGCAGGTTGTGGTGTTGTAATCCGGTTTATTGTAAAATGTGCAATTAAAGTTAAATGATGGAAAGAGCCAATGGTACCGCCTCCCCCCCGGACGCTAACTGGGCCAGGTGAGGCCAATTAAGCCAGCCAGGCACCAACCACACAAACCACACATTCCCACATAGCCCTCTTAAGAAATAACTGGCTGGGACAGGTGTAATAGAGTATCTCTGGATATTAGTTATGATTTAAAGGTGATTGATGAACAATTTGTTCAAATAGACAAACTGTACAAGATGTTCTCATACTAATAAGATCCGAATAATTGTTCTCAAGTTGGCTTCCACAGATTTCAGATTTCTTTATTGTCAATCTAATGCTTTGACAGAAAAGCATCTTTGGACACACATGGCTCACACTGTAAAACAGCAGTGTACACCAATTTCCACAAAGAAAAATTGGAATGAGTGCGGGTGTGATTTGGGTAAAGTGATTTACAGGTTCATACATTTTTTGTGGCGAGGGTGGGAGTGAGGTGTAATATGTGAGGGTTTCCTCATGACCGACTGTGGAGGTGCGATAGATTAATCTGGGTGGTGCTGGTGATTTTGCTAGCTTGAATAATGATCCAGGATAATTTGTATTTTGGAAGAGAGGATTACTACCATAAAGTAATAATAAAATAACGTAAAAAAAGATGGAGAAAGAAGAGGAGGAAGAAGAGGATTATATCAGTGGTTTTTAAGCAGTTCAAACAGTTCAAATGTCCTTCTGTACATTAAAACTGCATATATTTCCTCAGCAGGAAGAGGGCGGTGTTAGGCTTTCTTAAAAACAGAGTGCGTTGGGAGAAAGAGGGCTGTCTATCTCCATGGCCAGGTACTCTTGGGCCCAAACTGCTCCACCACCTTCGCCTGGGAGCATCAGGGGATGCAGGGAATCATAGGTTTTCCTCCCCTGCACATCAAAGCTCCTTGGTCCTGGAGACTGCCTGGTTGTCCACCCATGTTGTCTGCATGTGGAGAGGTGGGGGTTGTCCTGCTTCAGGTGGGCCACCATCTGGGTATTTGAACAGCGTTAGTTCAGTGCCAGTATAGGTTATCTCGTAGACGTAGATAGAGAAGAAGTTTGGGAGATTAAACACAGCCCTGGGACACCAGCGGTATTTAAACTTATGTTCTTGGATTTAAGACCATTGACCAGCACATGCTGCAGGAAGTCCTTAATCCATAACACTTGATTGGGGCTAACCTTATAGTGTGCGTGTGTATACAGTGTTACGTGATAAGTGTGACGAGTCCAGGCGTCTGCACACGGTGTCCATGGGAAGGTAAGACAGGTGTCCCCCAGCCCCAGTTTTCCTAATCATTATCATACAAATTGATATTACTGGTCATGATACAGAACGGAAAGACATCCAATGCTCATTAACCCACATAGGATATTACATTTAATGAGATAAATCAAGAAAACAATATTTATTTATCTATTATTGTGCCTGTTTCTAGGAAGGACGTTTTGTAGAAACATAACTGCAATGTCCCTGCTTGCATCATTATAAGTTGACAATTTACATTAATTTTTATATACAATGGTAGTGGTTTAATAAACATTATTTTCTGTCTCTCTCTCTCTCTCTCTCTCTCTCTCTCTCTCTCTCTCTCTCTCTCTCTCTCATCGTCACTCACAATCACATCACACACAGCACACAGCATTCACACACACACACACACACACACACACACACACACACACACACACACACACAGATTAAGCTTTTAATGCCGAATTTCCAGCAGATCCACTTTACTGAGGCCCAGATGAAGTGGGCTTACACGCTCCTCTTCCTCCTCCTCCTTCTCATCCCTCCTCTCCTTCTCCTCCTCCACCTCCTCCCCGACACCTCCTCCACCCCCTTTGCTTCTTATGCCATCCCTGCCCTCCCTCAACTCCTACCGCTGCACCAGCCCCTCCCCTCACGCCTCCTCCTCCTCTTCCCCCTCCTCCCCCCTCCCCCTTCCACTCCCCATTATGTCCCGTCACCCTGCCAGTCGGGTGGTGATGGCGGTGGTGGCGGTGGGGGGTGGTGGTGGCGGTGACAGCGGCGGTGGCGTTGACAGTGCTGACAGACGAGGTCTGTGTCCCAGTAAGTACCGTGTCAGGGAGACGTGTTGGGTGCGCGGTGGGGAGTGAGGCTGCGCCGCGGTGCCAGTCATCACGGTTCTGCCACCTCGCCCGTCTAATGAGGGACACGCTGCCTCCCTTCCTCCCTTTCTCCCTCTCTCTCTCCCTCCCTCCTTCCCACCCTCCCTCCCATGCCTTCCCACCGCCACCCTCTACCTCCCTTCCTCTCTCCCTCCCTTCCTCTCTCCCTCTCTCCCTCCCTCCCTCCCCCCCCCTTCACACCGCCGCCCCTCTTCCCTCCCTCCCTCCTCCTTCCCTCCCTCCTTCCCTCATTCCTTCCCTCCCCTCCCTCCCTGCGTTCGCCACCGCCGCCCTCTCTCTCCCTCCCTTCCTCACTCTCTCTCTCCCTCCCTCCCCCGCCTTCACACCGCCACCCTCTACCCCCTTCACTCTCTCTCTCCCCTTCTTCCCTCCCCTCCCTCCCTCCCCCGCCTTCGCACCACCCGCCCTCTCCCCTCCTCCCTCCCTTCCCCTCTCTCCCTCCCTCCCCCGCCTTCGCACCACCGCCCTCTCCCTCCTCCCTCCCTCCCTCCCTCCCTCCCGTGTCAGGGAACACCGTCCGCAACAAATCAGTGGCCGCGTCACGGCCCGCCGAAAATGATGTGTTGACAAATGCAGATATTTCACTTTTAATTGACACTAAGAGACAGAGATGATCCGCCTGGCGAGGCTTCTGAGGAGACCGTGGCGGGACTATAAGGGAGGAGAAGATGAAGAAAGAGAGAGAGAGAGAGAAAAGAATAAGGGGGGGGGGGGGGTAGAGGGATGTGTGGATGAAATGTGTTTGAATAGACGTGGATACTTGGTGTCTCATTTTCTCCTGTGTTTTCCCTCTCGTGAGTTTTGTGCAGAAAAGCAGAGGGAATCATGCCGGGATTAGACGTGTTTTCCTCTCCGCTCGTGTCATCGCTGACAGCTGATCGGCCTCATGGAGTGTGTGTGGCTTTCACACAGATATCTGTTCTATTAGGGCTAGCCTGGTTCCATTGGGGTGTGGTTCTATTAAGACAAGTTTGGTTCTATTAAGACAAGTCCGGTAAAGGTTCTATTAGGACTAGTCTGGTTCTATTAGGACAAATCCGTTTCTATAAGGCCTTGTTTGGGTCTATTAAGACGAGTTACCTGTTCTATAAGGGCTAGTCTGTTTCTATCAGGGCCAGTTATCTGTTCTATTTGGGCTAGTGTTGTTCTATTAAGACTAGCCTGGTTGCTATTAGGGCTAGGTGTCTGTTCTATTAGGACTAGCCTTCTTCTATTTGGACCAGTCTGGTTCTATTAGGGCTATGTATCTGAATTGGACAAACAATTTACAAACATACGAAGCAAACATGCAGAATTTTCAATAAGAATCGTGATGGTGAAAAAGAGGAATGATTCAACCCTCAACCTCATATAGCATCAGATTCACTTGTTAATCATGTGTGACAATTAGTTGTCGTGAATGGCAGTTCACAGATGAGGGGGACATAATATATGTACCATTGTGTTTATGTGTTTGTTTTATTCTACTTTATTTTTTGTACTATTTTACTATCATTATTTTTGTATGTTTTTTTTTACCTGTTTTTACTCATTTTACTTGCGACTTAATTTGTACATTTTTATTTACAGTACAAGTTGAAAATGAGATCCTATCTCAATGGGATTCACCTGATTAAATACATATATTTAAATGTAAATGTTATTCTAATATATAAGTGTGTGTGTCATGTGTCTTGGACCATGTTTTGGACACGTTAGTCTATGAGGTTTGTTCATAACTAAAATAAGCTAACCATCATGTTATCAAAAGCAACCAACCGGAGTGCAAGTTTGTAGTGCCGACTATCAAGATTAAAGATCAATACATACAACAGATATAGCGATAATTATTCTATGAATGTAGTTTAGTACCACTAAGAGGACTGTTGAGAAACGTTAATATGCTATTTATATTGGTTAAGTACCTCTGCCATAGAGTCATTAATATGTGTTTTTTAAACCATTATTTATATATTATTTCCATTATTTCTATAATTCATCAATCAACATTAAAGATTTATTTTGACAACCCCAGTTTGCATGTCAGCTTTTGGTACCACCTCAGCCCGCTTGGAAACTCGAGGGAGCGGGTACTAAAAAAGTATTGAGTCGAGCCGGTACTATGCAGTGGGAAAGCCATTAGGGGCCATTAGGGCTAGTCTGGGTCTATTAAGACTACTCTGGTTCTATTAGGGCTAGGTATCTGTTCTATTCACGCTAGTTTGGCTATTCAGTCTAGTATGGTTCTATTAGGGCTAGGTATGATTTCAGTTACGTCTAGTCTCTATTAGGGCTGGGTATCTGTTCTATTCGGAAGAGTTTGGGTCGATTAAGACTAGCCTGGTTCTATTAGGGCTAGTCTGTTGGCAGTTGTATTAGGAAAAGGCTCAGGGTTAGTATAATAGAAACAATGGTTATATGTAGTTTTAGACTGTTGTCCACTCCAGACAGTTCTCTATTCTGGCCACCAGAGGGTATCCTCAGGCTATCATTCCATTGCAGCAGAAGGAGACTCAAAGATACAAGTTGATTCCACATCTTCTGCGGCTTGACTCATCAGATCGTTTTAACTAACTAACCCTCTCGGCCTTGCCGGCTCTCTCAAGAATAAAGCTGTAGAGGAAGCCTGTCTCTTGGCAACACACGACAATGGCTCTCCGAAACTCAGGCACACACACACACACACACAGCACACACACACACGTACACCTCACAGCGAGGCTATAATAGTGTGGGGTCATGGTGAACATCATTAGATCTCGCTGTCAGGCGTCTGGAGAGTAAATTGGCCAAGCGGTGGCGAGTGAAAGCAGCAGCATAACGACTCGGTGTGCGTACCGGGGGAGCTGGGAGGAGGGTGGGCACACTGGCAGACCAGGGGACCCCCACCAAAAGTCTGGGTTCACCGCTTGACTGGTGATGAGGGGGGATGAGTGGGGGGGGGGGGGAAGTTGGCAGTTTTCTATGCATTTAGGCAGTGGATGGATATTTACTGTCGTGAAGAAAAGCCTATGTGGTTAATATGGAATGTTTGAAATGTGTGTGTATAATAGTGCTGTATATGACAGTGTGTAGAATTTGAATATGTGTAATTATATGAATGGGAAACAGGAGCAGTTGGGTGGTTGGTGGGGGTGAGGGAGGCCGTGGTGGGAGCGGGAGGGGAGGTAGCAGAGCTAATTAGGAGGATGATCCACCGGCCAAGTGGCCCAGCGCCCACAGAGAGACAGGAGGCGGCGGGGTTTACAACTGGGTGGCACTGGTGAGTGTGTGTGTGTGTGTGTGTGTGTGTGTGTGTTGGGGCGGGGGGGGGGGGGGGGGGGTGAGTGTGTGTGAGAGCGGGGTTAGGGTTCAAGGGTCACAGGTCAGCGAAGGAGGGCAGGAGGGAGACAGGTGCGGATAGACACACACAAACACACACATACACACACACACACACACCAGTATACAGACAGACGGACAGACATACAGACAGACAGAAACACACAAAGGCAGCTAGAAAGACAGACAGACAGACAGACAAGGAGGTAGGTAGAAACACAGACAGGGAGGCAGTGTGAACACTGGTTAAGTAAAACCGTGTAGAAACCAGTAATAAACACAAAATCACATTGAACCACCAACTCCTTTTGTATCCTCCCATTTCCCTCCACTTACTTACAAATACTTCCTGTTCTCCATCATCATCATCATCATCATCACCATCATCATCATCATCATCATCATTGTGAGATGGGATGCAGCGGTGACAGCAGGTGACAGCAGGTGTGGTCGTTAGGTAATGAAGGCTATGACAGCATAGAGGTGGTACCTGGTGGGTATCAGGTAGGCACTTGACACTAGACCCCCCCCCCCCCCCCACCCCCAGGTGATGATTACAGGGATTAGAGAGTTCACCCCCCGGTAGGACAGCTTGTGTCTCACCTCCTCACATACACACACACACACATATACCCAGATGTACACACAGATCACCTTCACACGCTGGGCTCTGCTGGGCTCACACACACACACACACACACACACACACACACACACACACACACACACACATACACATATATATATATATATAGATAACTCATGGAGGTAACACATACGGAGAGAAAAACTCTTCAACAAGCATGCATTGCACACCTGTACCTGGGACCGAATGCTTTGCTCAGCTGAGCTGGCGTAATGTCAGGTGTGTTGTGTGTGTGTGTGTGTATGTGTGTGCGTGTGTGTGTGTGGATGTATGTGTGTGTGTGTGTGTGTGTGTGTGTGTGTGTGTGGGTGTGTGTGTGTGTGGATGGGTGTGCGTGTTGAGGTGTGTGCCGAGGTGTTTTGTGTGTTGAGGTGTGTGTGTGTGTGTGTGTGTGTGTTTGGTGTTTGTGTTGAGGTGTGTGTGTGTGTGTGTGTCTTGAGGTGTGTGTGTGTCAGGTGTGTGTTGTGGAGAGTTAGCTTCAGGTATACAGCAGGTAGCCAGGCAGCGAGGTGTGCTGGTCCCAGGGTGTGGTAACCATAGTTACGGGGCTAATTGGGTGTAAAGGGAGGGGGGGGGGGGGGTAGCATCAGCTGCACCTGAGCGAGGGCGGGAGGGGAGGGGGGTGCGGGGTGGGGGACTGATTAAGATGTTTTAATCCGCTGCATGAAATAACAGCTGACCAGCTCCCCCTGGGGTGAAGGGCACACCACACACACGCGCACACGCACACACGTGAAACACACACAAGCATGCAAACTGAAACACTCTTGGATATGTAGGTACACATAATGCAGCCAGACACATACATGTACATGCACAAACAGGCATGTTCGCATACGCACACAACCACCACACACCCACACCTTGCACACACACACACTCACACTTGCACACACAAACAATGCACCACACATCCAACCACATACACACACACACACACACACACACACCCCAGAGCTGGTAGCCATGACAGCAGGCCCCTCCCTCCGGACTCTGTGATCACACACCTGCTAACAGCCCCACCCTCCCAGTGGGGCCCACACGCAGAACAAACACACCCTGACAGACCCCAACACACACTAACACACCTTAACACGGAGCAAGAAACGCACCCCAATACACACCTCAACACACCACAAACACACCAAAGACACCCCAACACAGACACCACAATACACACCACAAACACACCAAAGACACCCCAACACACACACACACACACCACAATACACACCAACTCAACCACACACGTTAACACAAACCACATTCATGCAACATTTCTCCTCATCTACACTCTCTCTCTCTGATTTGGTTCTAAATTGGTTCCATTCTTATCTCTGACCTCTGAGGTCTCCAGCGGGGCCCCCTAGGGGTGGCTGGGAGGGGGGTATGCCCACCCTGATACCATGGTGAGTCACACATGCACCATATGCTTAGTACGCACCTGATATTTTGACATTAGGTAGCCTACTGCTCATCTAAAATCAATCAATGTATGTAATCAATGTATATTTTTCATAGTAATTAATCAAAGAACATAACAAATTCATAGCCAGCCAGCCCCAGTAGATGTTCTGTTCCTTACAATCAATGTACTCCTTGAAATAACAATTTTATGGAAAAGGACAACTAACCTATTTGATGAACAATTAATCGCCTGACACATGTACGTAAAGATACATAACACATTATAACAGGATTGCTGTGGAACTCAAAATGTTTAAAACTGTACTCAGATAATTAGTGTGCACTGAGAAACCAACATATAAGTACGCCATTTCTTAACTCTCATATTGATATAGTTTTTCAACAATTCTTCAACAGCATAATAGAGTTCCTCAAATTCAGTTATGGCTTTTTATTTTGCTGTGTGGTGTGTTGTGCCACCCCCCCTAGACTTAGAGTGGCCCCATCTGGCCCCGCCCATCTAGCCCCGCCCATATGAACCCTGTCTGGAGGTCTCCCAGCAGGCGGAGAGCCACGAGACGACACGACAATCACCACACAAACACAACATGAAGGGGATTTAAACAAGGAGAAACACACACACACACATACATATATACATACACACACCCACACACGCGTGTGTGTGCAGGCACACACGACTCCAATAACTTATCTCCCTCAGCGGGGTGTCATGGGAGCTTGTCAGCTACGCCGGTCGATTGACCGAGC
>PIJE02000078.1:791787-796787 GCA_002895965.2 Coryphaenoides rupestris | reverse complement strand
ACAAACAGAAAGCACAATACTTGCATTTCAAAGGAACAGGGAGTACTTTGTCGTGATCAATTTCTCATCAGGATCGTTAGAACATTTGACAAAGAAAACTTTTAATTGGCCGGGTTAAAGAACACAGAGAGAGAGATAAACAACTGGAAATAATAAAACGTAAACGTGACCCCACCCAGGGTTCCGGCGGGGGGGACGGGGCTAATGCGGTGGTCCGGCTGCTGTTTGGAATGTGGCGGGGGTAATGCACCGCTAAACGTACTGACGTGACCGCTAATCCACTTAATTCTCTTTTAAGGGGCAGAGTTTTCACATGAGCGAACGGCAGAGTTTAACGTTGATTATTTAAAGACGCGGCGAGTTATGGGACCGGACAGTTCCTCCCTGCGTGCAGGTCTGCCCTGGGTGGGTGGGTAGGGGGCGGGGGGACCACGATAGCATGCTAGGGCTGGAGAAACCTATTTCTCTGTCTGTGTGTGTGTGTGTGTATGTGACTGACTGTCCCTCTGTGTGTCTATGTGTCTCTCTGTGTATGTGCCTGTCTGCATGTGTGTGTGTGTGTGTGTGTTTGACTGTATGTATGTCTCCCCATCTCTGTCTGTCTTTGCATGTGTCTGTCTCTCTGTCTATGTATCTATATCTACACTTTTTGCACTGCTGCACTTTAGGAATTTTAAAATGTATTTATTTTAGATAGATAGATCGATAGATTTAGTATTTATTTAAAGATTTTATTTATATACTTACTTATAACTTAGAGATATTCATATTTGACCTGTTTTACATACTGTGTATACTTGATCACTAGGCCACTTTACCTTACGTTAAGCTACCTGTTCAATAGTATTGTTTTAGTAATTTTAAGTTGAGGTTATACTGTGAGTTATATTCTTGCACGATCTTTTCTTTTGTATCTTCATTCTTATCTTTGTTGTTTAAGTCCTGTTGCTGCTGCTGTAACACCCACATTTATTTAATTAAAGGTACTATATGTAAGAATCAGAAGTGCATTCTGAGCTCTGTGGGTTGAGACAATAACAATCTAAACTAATGTTAGTTCTAATCATAATTAAACCTTGTACACATTTAAAAAAGCTATGAAATATATATTTTTGTCTCTCTGTCCATTTTGCTTCCATATTTAGCTTTCTCATCTTTTTTGTGTATTTATTTAAATGTGTATGTATTTATGTATTATTATTATTATTTATAAAAAAAAGTATGGGGGGGGGGTGGCACCAAAGTAGGGTCAGCGCTCAATTAAGAACCTCCCCCCCAGAACCCGAAGCACAAGTAGTAGTAGTAGTAGTAGTAGTAGTGGTTCCGAGTTCCGGCTGGGAGGGTGTGGCACAGTGGGGGTATGGTGGGGGGGGTAACGGGGGAGGGGGGGGGGGGGGGGTACAGTTTGCATGTACAGTGGGAGGATGGGGGGGGGGGTACAGCTGGGCCTGTACGGTTGGGGGGGGGGTACAGTGACTTGTACGGTTGGAGGGGGGGGGGTACAGTGGCTGTACGGTTTGGAGGGGGCGCTTACAGGTGGCTGTACTGGTTGGAGGGGTACAGGTGGCTTGGTACCGGTGGGAGGGGGGGGTACAGTGGGCTGTACGGTGGGAGGGGGGGGGTACAAGTGACTGTCCGGTTGGGAGGGGGGGGGGGGGGTAACAGTGGACTTGTACGGTTGGAGGGGGGGTACAGTGGCTTGTACGGTGGGAGGGGGGGGTACAGTGGCTGTAACGGGTTGGAGGGGTTACAGTGGCTGTACGGTTGGAGGGGGGGTACAGTGGCTGTACGGTGGGAGGGGGGGGTACAGTGGCTTGTATGGTGGGGGGGGGGTTACAGTGGCCTGTACGGTGGGAGGGGGGCTACAGTGGGCCTATACGGTGGGGAGGGGGGGGTACAGTGGCCTGTACGACTGGGAGGAGGGGGGGGTACAGTGGGCTGTACGGTGGGGAGGCAGGGGGGGGGTACAGTGGGCTGTACGGTGGGGAGGGGGGGGGGTACAGTGGGCTTTACGGGTGGGAGGATGGGGGGGGGGGTTACAGTGGCTGTCACGGTGGGAGGGGGGGGGGTACAGTGGCTGTTACGGTGGGAGGCAGGGGGGGGGGTAACAGTGGCTTACGGTGGAGGGGGGGGTACAGTGGCTGTACGGTGGGAGGAGGGGGGGGTACAGGTGGCTGTACCGGTGGGGGAGGGGGGTCCAGTGGCTTGTACGGTGGAGGGGGGGGGTACAGTGGCTGTACGGTGGGGGGTACGGTGGGGGGGTGGGAGGCTGTGGGCGGGGATGATGGGGTTGCGGCTGCGACGGGGTGCGTTCCTCTCCGCGGCGGGGCTGATTCCAGTAATTAGCTGTCAGCTGAACAGCCCTCAGCAGCTTACTGCTGTCCGCTCGCATCACGCTAATGAAACACAGGAACACCGGAGAGTCCTCCACCTCCTCCTCCTCCTCCTGCTCCTCCTCATCCTCCTCCTGCTCCTTCTCCTCCTCCTCCCATGTCCAGAGGTCCGCTGCACGGATAGCACGCAGAGGATGCAGATACACCATGCCACACATTACACATACATTACACACACACCCCGCCCCACCATACACATGCATTAATATATACACCCCTCCTCACACACATACATGGAATGTACCCCCCCCCCCCCTCACCACCACACACACATACTATATATGAAATATCCCCCCCCCCCCACAGCTGGATCCCAGATTAAGGCTAGAGGGTCCGGGTTATGTTGAGGGTTACAGGGTCAGGGGTGGGGTATCAGGGTTGGAGGGTGCATGTTATGTATGTCTCGGGTTAGAGGGTGAGGGTCTTTGCAGGGTTTGGACACACAGCACAGGTTCTTATGTCTGCTACTGTCTGCTCTCTACAACCCTCGACTGCATGGGGGGAAAAAAAGTTTGTGACACAGACAAAAATATAATTGATGCACATGCGTCTCGCCAAAGGTGAAAAGGCTGACAATTTAGCAGGACTTATCAAGCTAAGTTTCACAATGTAATGAAGCCTCCAATAAGGGGTTGAACCCTAATAGTGAGAGATAGATGGATAGATAGAGAGAAAGCGATAGAGAGAGAGAGAGAGAGAGAGAGTGAGTGAGAGAGACAGACACACAGAGGGAGAGAGAGAACGGGGGGGGGGGGGGGGGGGATACACAGACACTTCGTCACTTCATCCTCCCATCATTAAATGAAGTCACATGTTCTCGATGTCTCGCTCTAATTGGTCTGGTTTTCCCGTGTGGAGCCAATGTCACTGATCTCTCCCTTTACCACCTTCCTCTCCCCCTCTCTCTCTCTCTCTCTCTCTCTCTCTCTCTCTCTCTGCTTTCCTTTGTTATGTTCTCTGGCTCCCTCTCCCTCGCTCTCCCACTGTCTCTGTGGTCTGAGCTGCGTGCTTGTGTGTGTGTGTGTGTGTGTGTGTGTGTGTGTGTGTGTGTGTGTGTGTGTGTGTGTGTGTGTGTGTGTGTGTCTCCCTCTTCTTTGCATGTGTTTGAGCGGAGATATACTCGTGTGTATGTGTGTGTCCATCCATCCATTGTTGATCATTGTGTGTGTGTGTGTGTGTGTGTGTGTGTATATGTTTGCGCACATCCATTTTTGGGCTCCTGTGTGTGTGTGTGTGTTGTGTGTGTGTGTGTGTGTGTGTGTGTGTGTGTGTGTGTGTGTGTGTGTGTGTGTGTGTGTGTGTGTGTGTGTGTGTGTGCGCGCGTGTGTGTGTGTGTGTGTCTATGTGTGTGAGTATTGCGGACAGGGTCCTGGAGGCGTTTCATCTATGTGTGTGTGTGGATGTGTCTATGGTGCTTATGTGTATGCATGTGTGTGTGTGTGTGTGTCTGTGTGTCTGTGTGTGTGTGTGTGGTGCTCATGTGTATGTAGTGTGCATGTGTGTGTATGCTGCTCATATACTGTATATACAGTATGTGTGTGTGTGTGTGCGTGTGTGGTGCTGGTGTCTCCTGCCCTCCTCGTCTCCCAGGGGCCTCCAGCTGATGAGGGCCCCGGCCCCTGCATGGGGGGCCCACACGGCCCCAGGCAGCCCAGCCACACCACTGGGCCCCTGCCATGTGTGAACACTTGTTCAGTTCAATTAAAACACTCATCTGAATATTCAAATGAGCTCCACTAACGAATGCTCTCTCCATACTTGACCCAGAACCAAACGCCACATTTACTATTCTGAACTTCATTCAGTAAATATGGACGCGCTCAGCTACAGATTGTAATATTTACAGTCGTTATATTGTCATGCTGTTAAGCGATGCCATGTTGTGGGTCATGTCACGTGGATTCCATTTGATTTATTATTTATTATGTGCTAATTTAGCAGATGCATTATCCGTCGTCTCCTTCAGTTACCATTTTAGAAACATGCCATGAAGGAGGGGGTAGGGGTTAGGGGGCATCTTGCTCGAGTCGAGGCTGTCTAGAGGGAGAATCCTGATATTAGGGCTTGAACCCAGAACCACTAGATTCTCCTTCTGCCACTTAAGTTCACTAACCAGACAGATCCCTGGTCACCTGCAGTGGTGGAAAGTAACAAAGTACATTTACTCAAGTACTTTACTTAAGTACTTTATTTTCAGTATTTATGTTTTCTGCTACATTATACTTCTACTCCACTGCTAGAGGAAAATATTATTATTATTAAATTAGTAGATTTTACTCCACTACATTTATTTGAAAGCTTTAGTTACTAGTTAGTTACTTCACAGATTAAAATTAATAATACAAAATATAATCATTTAATACGTTAAGGGGGATATTCACAAGTGGATATTCCAGCAGTATGTAAAGTAATATGTAATATACAATTACATAAAAATGACCTTCACATTTACCAGCTGCAACATTAAAGTAATGAACATATTAATGCATCACTATTTATAATCCAGTTATATAAAATACATTTTTCTGAAATGGGCCATTCTACACATATATAAAGAGTACCTTAACTTTTGCCAGAGAGGAAAGAATACTGGACCTGTTTTCCTAC
>PIJE02000078.1:764287-786787 GCA_002895965.2 Coryphaenoides rupestris | reverse complement strand
CGGCTGCCATATTTAATTCAGAGAGTGGGGTGGTGGTGGGGGGGGGGGGGTTGAGGTAGATGGATGGACGGATGGATGGATGGGTGGGTGGGTGGGTGGGTGGGGAGGGGAGGGGGTGGGATGAAAGCAGACGCTCCACTTAGCACCTCTCTGCTCCCTCTGATCCGCTAATTAAGGGCACACTCCAGGGGCAGGTGGCACCGCCCCGGGGAGAGGGAGAGAGAGCACACGGCTAAACCAACACGGCTCAAGACCCTCACCCTCCTCCTCCTCCTCCTCCCTCCTCCTCGCCACGCACACACAAACTCACACACCGCCATGGACACGCCAACACACTCTATAGATACAAAGAGTCCATCTCTCTCTCTCTCTCTCTCTCTCTCTCTCTCTCTCCTCTCTCTCTCTCTCTCCGTCTTGCTGGTGGAAGGATCCGAGCCAAGGGTCCGTAAATGGCGGCAGACACTCCAGTAAACTACGAGGAGAAGATGAAAGCCTCTAATGGCCCCCGAGTCGCAGGGTTCAACATCGAGAGGAGGGTGGGGGGTGATGGATCGATGTGTGTGTTGATGTCAGTATGACTCCACGCTGATATGAAAGCCTTAATGTGGGATCTTAGTCTTCAATGTCGGCCCGCAACGCTGTGTGGTTTAGTTTGTTGTTATTGTTGTTGTTGTTGTTGACAAGCTGCACTTCTCTGTCCCTTTCGGGGGGGACTTGTTTGGATCTATTAAACACGGACTTAACACTGAGCACTTTACTTCACTTTGATGCCTCTACACCAGGGGTGGCCAAACTACGGCCCGCGGGTCACATACGGCCCGTTGCGTTGTTTAATCCGGCCCATCGGGCATTTACATTAACAACAGTCCTATAATACATTTACATTTGTAGTATTCATTTCGCTGTTTTATTTTTCCTGCAATTCATTCCTTAATTGGTTCTACTAGATTTGAGGTCACTAATAGGCGGACCACGGTCCGGGTCCGGACCCAGATGCCATCCTATCCGGACCCGGACCTATCACCGATACATTATTGAGTATTATACAATTTAGTTGTTGCGTTTCTATTTTAACCGGCGCATCGTTTCTAGCCTTTACGGTACTGGCTTAGCGGGCCAATCAGGTCACGTCACGTGATGCTACTCAGCCAATCAGATCGTTGCAGTCAGTGAGCGAGTAGAAACAAACATACACGCGGAGAGACGAGAGAAACAGTCGGAGTATGGCGCGCTCTAAAGAGCCTTTAATAAGAGAAAGGTAATCAGTGAGAACAGAGCCTTTAATGATGATTGGACAGACGTGTACATGTTTATTCTTCCCGTATGTCGGACACCCGTATGTCTCATCTGGCCCGAGACTGGCTATTATTAAAAGCGGCAATGTGAAGCGCCACTAGAGACAAAACATAAGTGTTTTCACCAAACATACCAAACATACCAAACATACCCGCCCAAATACGAACTGAAGGCGCAGAAAATAAATGATTTGAGAGCCCAGTATGATCGATCCATCAGAATCCTAAGACATTCATTCACTGGCCAACAATGTGCTGATGAATGTTCCCTTAGAGTTGCTTGGATTTTGGGTCAACATAAAAAACCATTGACCGATGGAGGGGTTGTTAAGGAGTGCAGTAGCTGAAACCTTATTTGAGGGGAAACAAAAAGAAGAGTTTTGTGCTAAAATCAAGGAAATACATACAATATATCAGCATCATCAGCCACAAAGAAAACGTATTAACCCAGCGTGTGCCCAGCTGGATGAAGCCATTCATAAAGCACCATGCATAGGTTTAGCTGTAGATGACTGATGTGTCTGACGATGCTCAGCTGTTAGTTTATGTAAGGTTCTTCAACGAGGAGAAGAAAGAAAAGAAAATGTATTTATTATTAGAGCACATATGATTTATAATCCCTCTGGTTCAATAAATATTGTTATATTATTGAATCGTACTTCATTTATTTGATTTAACTACATAGTGGCAGTGGCATAGTGGCAATATACAGTATATGGCATCATAACGCAAGTTATGATCCTCATATACTAATGGCCCGTTTGCCCACCCCTGCTCTACTCCTATCACTGCCCTTACTCTACTCTAATAATGTTTTCTTACGCGTATATGCTGCCAATACTACCTGTGTGGCGCTGGACAGAAGCGTCTCCTAAATAAATGATTGCAAACAGGAGTCTGGTTGCGTGTTTAAAAACCCACATTGCAGTGAATAGAACCAGCGTATCGCATTGTGTTGCCAAAGGGGAACTGGGAAATGGACTGCATTTATACAGCGCTTTTGAGACCTGCCGTTTACAATTAGTGCCTCACGTTCACCCATCCATCCAGTCATTCATTCATTCATACACACATTCATACCTCGACAGCGGTGTGTCGACCATGCAAGGGGAACAGTCAGCTTGTCGGGAGCTGTTAGGGGTTAGGCTAGGTGTCTTGCTCAAGGGACACCTCCACACCCCACACTTAGCTAGGAGGAGCTGGGAATTGTGTGACTGCTGGTTCGATTGCCAGACTCTACCGTTAACTCCTGAAGGTGTAAAAACACGATTTACTGCATTCATAAAACAACTGTGTATATATATACTGTATATATATATTATATATATATTCTAGGTATTCATATGTAAAACTAAAAGCTATGAAGATTTATAAAAAGGATGGAAGGATCTGTTTCACCCGGCAGTATGACAGCAGCGGCATCACCATCACAAAGCAATCAGCCAGCCAGCCAGCCAGCAGCGGTGGCAGCGGCGGCGGCGGTGGCGGCTGTTCCTGCCTGTTTCAGACCACCGCTGTACCGTGGAGGACGGGATACTACACCGCACGGCTAGCCATGGCAGAGACGAGACAACGGCGGCAGGCAGGCAGGCAGCAGGCTAGCAAGCGCTACCTTGGAACCACGCCGACGCCGGTGAGTGACAGGCCTATAAAAAGCTCGACAGATAAACACGGGAAGTCGCCTTCGCTCACCGCAGGGCTTTGAAGCCTGAGCAACCAAACCGGCAGATCTGTGATGATGTGAGAGGAGGAGGAGGAGGAGGAGGAGGAGGAGGAGGAGGAGGAGGAGGAGGAGGACTTGATTCTTGTGTGAAATACTGAACGGACACGCCTGCCACTCACTAGCCGGCTCTGGTGGGGAGATGAACAAAAAAGAATAAACGCAACCGCAACCGCTGGAACAAGAGCTGGAGATTGGGGCAGCGGGGAAGACGGATGCATAAACTGTTTACACATGGCAGGCTGTTGCGGTGTGTAGTCATTCTACTTAATCTGTTCAACAAACTGGTTGTCTGTTCTCTAACTGTTTATCTCTTTAATTACTGTCTAACTATCCCCTCCCCAAACAGCAAGGAGATACACTAGTATCTTATCTTGCCTATATATTTTTATATTTTGTATATTTGTAAATCTGTTAGTTTATTTGTATTATTCTGTCGATTTCACTATTGTGTTATTGTACTGTATTGCTATGCAACCTGGCACAAGAATTTCCTTCGGGATTAATAAAGTTCTATCTTATCTTATCTTATCTTAGTAGTGTCTTGTGCGGTGCAACTACACACGTGGAACTAAACCAGTGAATGCATTATATACCATTTATATACTATAGAGCAGTGGTTTTCAAAAATGTTGTGGGCCTAGACACAGCAAAGGGTAAGAAAAATGTCAAGGCACACCTGCATTCATATCCGTGCAAAATATCCGCTATAGCGTCATCGTTCTTCACTCACTCTGTGAACTTTTTTATTTACAAATGCCAAATAAACATATAGAAAAGACAACTATACTACTCATGAAATATTTATTATAATAATATTGCAATAATGTATGGTTGTCACAAAAGCTCACAGCACACCTGGACTGCTATGGAGAACAAGAGGACCAGGAGCAGGCAGGGCTTCCACATCAGGTCATGATCGGCTGAACATCAAGAGAGGTTTGGGCTGCAGCAAGCCGAACCCTCTCCAAACCCCCAGCATCCAAACTCAAGAGCACAATAACTACTGATGAGTGGAAGAAGTCAAGATGTCAGTGAATCATCCATATCCTCCTCCCAGTCAGCCGTTGCCGTTGCCGTGGTGGCGGCAGGCCAGCCCGGGCTACCGGGCCGTTGACGGATCGGAAATGGGTCAGGGTTTTTAACGCTCGGGAAATTTCATCCACACCGCCAAACAAACACATCTTACATACAGCCTCTTCCTGCCGCTAGCTAGTGGCACATGGGGGTGGTGGTGGGGGGGGCGGACGTTTGGGGCCAAAAGCGAATGGATGGGAGAGATAATTGGACCCCGCCCTTTCCCCTTCTTCTCCTCATCCTCCTCCTCCTCCTCCTCCTCCCTCCTTGGCCGTAATTAAGATGGGAGGCCCGGGGAGGAGGAGGAGAAGCGAGGGAGCATATTGTCTAGCTTAGATCGGCGCGGGCTAGCATGATGTCCGACGCCGGCTACTCGAGGTGATTAAAGACAAACAAACAGCAGAGTCACTCATTCATAAAATCCCAACGTGTGACTGCTCCTCTAATTGCACACCGTGCGCCCGCCTCCGTTTCATCCGTGATTAAACCCTCCCCGGGTAATTACAGGGTTTCACCAAGGGTGGGGGGGGGTAGGGTCAGTCTGTTCACCCCCCAACCATCCACCCCCCCCACTCCCCGACCCACCCCCCAACAAGCTGTTAAACACCCAACGTCCGACGCGACCCGCTACCTTTCGCTCTTTCCCAGAATCCCCAGGGGGGTGATGGGTGGATGGGAGCTGGGTGGTTGATGTGGGTAAAGGAGGGGGCGGGGGGTGGGGATGGGGTTTCAGGTGTGTGTCTCCCGCCACAACGCAATGTCTGCAGAGCCGTTAACTTCTGAAGCCACAAGAAAGAGGAGAGAACAGAGGGGGGGTGGGGTGTGGAGAGAGATGGGGAGAGAGAGGGAGAGAGGGATGGAGGGAGGGAGGAAGGGAGGGAGGGAGGAAGTGACAGTAGGGGAGAGAGAGAGAGAAAGACAGAGAGAGAGAGGCAGAGTGACAGAGTGCTACAGTGGTGAGCAGAGTGTTAATTAAACATGTATAGCCTATTATACCCTGAGAGGAGCCCTGCTGGGGGGGCAAGAGGCAAGCAGCCATCATATCCACACCATGCTACCTCTACCTCTCTCTACCTCTCTCTTCTCTCTCTCCCCTCCCCTCCCCCTCCCTCTCTCTCACGGTGAAGTGATGATGGCTCTGTGATTGGTTTTCCATGCGGTGCTCCTGATTGGAGGAGCCACCGCCTATTCAAACGACCGTGCAGGAGCGATGGGTTCAACGCGGGGTCAACAGCAGAACGTCTTGAGTCTGTAAAGATGAGCCAGGATGGACGGGATGAGGTTCTGTCTGACCACTAAGGGTCTGTCTGACCACACACGCAGACACACACACACATGCATGCACACGCACACACGCACACGGACACGCACACACACACACACACACACACACACACACACACACACACACACGCACACGCACACACAGAGTTGTGTTGTGTAAAACCAGTGTGTCTGAATGACAGTGCATCTTTGAACATTGTTTTCATTTAAAATTAGCAGACTGCTCCTTGTTCATCATGAGCAGAAACTCTGAATGGTCTGAGCAATTTGACATTTTTGGAAAAGGCTTTCAAGGCTGGAGCCTGGAGGTCCGACTGATCTGCAGAGAGGAGCACACCGTGAACTTAAGACGAGGACGGATTGTCTCAGGAGACTAGCTCCCCCCACCTCCCCACCTCCCCCCCACGGTTAACCAGGTCGCTCCTTTCTCCCGCCTCCTGAGCACCTCCGGCCTTCTTCCTCTACTTCCTCCTCCACTTCCTCCTCATCCATATTCAAAAGCTCCTCCGCACTTCGTGATCAAACCTCCTCCTCCTACGACGATGACGACCACGCCGGCCGGCTTCATTAAAAGCCAAAACAAAAAGACTCGCCCCCCCAAATGATAACGATACAAACATAATTTCCGCGCAATTAAGAGCCGCGCTGCCGTCGGCTGGCGGCTGGCAGAGCTCGGCGCCGCCGCGGCAAACATCAAACAGCCGCTCCGTCGCTCATTTACCGCTCAAGGACGACGTGCACGGTGGTGGCAACGGCGGCGGCGAGAGCGGGAAAAACCGTTGCTTCTGATGTTCCTTCGAGGGGGGGAGAAGGGAGGAGGAGGGGAGGGAGGGAGGAGGGAGGAGGGGGAGGAGGGGAGGAGGGAGGAGGGGAGGAGGGGAGGAGGGGGAGGAGGGGAGGAGGGGGGCGGTGCGTTGTCGGGTGTTTCATGTCTCGTGTCCTTCAAGGCCGCTCTGCTCGCTCGCCGCTGGAACGTCTAAAAGTAAACACCTTTGTTACCGTCCCGTGAGAGCGAGAGGAGTACCCCCACATCCCCCTCCTCCCCCCCATCCCCCTCTCCCCCCCATCCCCCTCACACCACCCCCTAGACAGAGAGACAGAGAGAGAGAGAGAGAGAGACAGAGAGAGAGAGAGAGAGAGAGAGAGAGAGAGAGAGAAGAGAGAGAGAGAGAGAGAGAGAGAGAGAGAGAGAGAGAGAGAGGGAGAGGGAGGTCTCTTGCTGTCTCCCTAAAGGATTTTATCTAGGACCCCCGTTACTCACACCCTGGGGACCACCAGACAAGGACAGGTGTGTGTGTGTGTGTGTGTGTGTGTGTGTGTGTGTGTGTGTGTGTGTGTGTGTGTGTGTGTGTGTGTGTGTGTGTGTGTGTGTGTGATGAAAGAGTTTTGAAGAGCTGGTGTGTGTTAAAGCACACTACTGTGCACATCTCTATATGTGGGTAAGTCCGAGTGTGTGTGTGTGTGTGTGTGTGGTGTGTGTGTCTAAGTGTCTATCTGAGTGTGTGAGTGTCAAGGTTTGTGTGTGTACGTGTGTGGGTGTGCGTGTGCGTGCGCGTGTGCCTGCATATGTGAGTATCTAACTGTGTATGTATGTATGTGTGTGTGTGTGTGTGTGTGTCTGTATGAGTGTGGATGTTTGATCTAGCTCATGATCTTCTTGTCGGCGTTAGCACCTCCAGGCGGAGGTGGAAAGCTCTGGGTCGCTGCAGGTCCAGGGAGGGGGTGGAGTTATAGGGGGTGTGTGTGTGTGTGTGTGTGGGAGGGGGGGGGGGGGGTTGGGGGATGACGGGGGAGGGGGGGGGGTGGGGGATGCGGGGGGGGTAGTGGAGTGAGAGGAGGGGGGGGGGGTTTCCAGGGAAGCAGTGCAGGGCCTCCGTGGGTCTAATGAGACAGGGGGACAGGGAGCTGTCACCCCCATGGGGGGGGGGCAGGCCTGACACATGAAAGTGAGAGCCTATCCACATGCTTAGGGTGGGGGAGGAGGTGGGGGGACGGGGTGAGGAGAAGAAGGTGGAGGAGGAGGAGGAGGAGGAAGAGGCGGAGGAGGCGGAGGGGGGGGAGGGTCCCAGCAGCTGTCAGCAGAGTGAGTGACAGGTCGCGGGAGGTGGCGAAGGCGTGAAACCCTGAGAGCGACAGAGAGAGAGCAGACGACAGGAAGCTCTGAGTCTCCTGACAGGAAGTACACGGGCCACTTCCTAGTGCCGTGCGCTCTGGCGGCGCTGCACACGCTAACGTGGCTACGTGCTATGTGATAGGCAGCCGCGGGGACAGAACATTGTTCCTTGATCTACAATACTGCAATACAGTGTCCTGTGCGAAATGAAACACATTCTTTTTTGGTTCCACTCTTTTAAGCTAAAAAGCCCCTCCGGAAGCAGGAAGTAGTCGGGGTTGGGTGGCGGTCTTATCGTCTGCGTTGGCGTCTGGCGGAGGAAGAACAAGACGTGGGAGGGTTGGGGGGGGAGGAGGTTGATCTCTCCATTCCTCTCCTTCCATCTGACACACGCTCTGTCACTCCATAGACGCCCGCCCTGAACAGACAGGTGCTCACTCTCTCCCTCTCTCTTTCTTTCTCTTTCACTCCCTTTTTCTCTCTCTCTCCCTCTCGCTCTCTCTCTCCCTCAGTCTATCCCTCCTCTCTCTCTCCCTCCCTCTATCCCCCTCTCTCACTTGCTCTCTTGCTCTCCCCGTCTCTCTTCCTCTATCTCCCTCTTTCTCTCTCTCCGCCCCTCCCTCTCGCCATCTCTCTCTTCATCGTTCACGTCCTCAGTTTGCGAGAGATCTCTCAGACAGCGATACGTTCCATTTCATCTGTGTGTAGCTGTCTGTGTAGAAAGTGTGTGTGTATCTGTCGGGTTAGTTTGCATGCGTGCGCGTGTGTGCGTGTGTGTGTGTGTGTGTTTGTGTGTTTGTGTGTGTGTGTGTTTGTGTGTGCGTGTGTGTGTGCTCGGGGGGGTTTGGTGTGTCGTGCGGCGACACTCCCGATCCTTCAAGGCGTTGTCGCTCCATCTGCCCACGGGTCCGGCGGGAATTCTGTCCCAGTGCGCGGCGATGAGCTAGCAGCCTTTCATGTTAGCGACAGGCAGGAGCCCCGGCTAGCGTGCTAGCATTGGGCTTCTCTTAACGCGCTCATGTTGACAGACGGAGGGAGGCTCCCTCTCATCTCTGAAAGCTCAGGGACATCAGATGACAGGAAACAGGCAAGGTGGGGAGCTAGGCTAGAGAGGCGCAACGCTAGTGAGGAGCTAGGCTAGAAGGGAACGAGGAAAGTGAGGCGCTAAGGTAGTGAGGTGCTAAGCTAGAGGGGAGCTAGGCTAGAGTGGAGCTAGACTATTGAGGAGTGAGGCTAGAAAGAAACTAGGCTAGAGAGGAGCTAGATTATTTAGGAGCTAGGCTAGAAAGAAGCTAGGCTAGAGAGGAGCTAGGATAGTGAGGCGCTAGTGTAGTGAGGTGCTAAGCTAGAGGGGAGCTAGGCTAGTGAGGAGCTAGGCTAGTGAGGAGCTAGGATAGTGAGGAGCTAGGGTCGGGAGAAGCTAGGCTAGAGAGGAGCTAGGCTAGTGAGGAGCTAGGCTAGAGAGAAACTAGGATTTGATGACCTAGGCTAGCTGTAAGCTAGGCTAGAAAGGAGCTAGGCAAGGTAGGAGCTAGTCTAGTAGGTCGGTAGGTATTTCATATTTAGCTTTCATCCACATGGTTCTTTTAGATCAATGCCATTAAGGGTTGGAGCATCTTGCTCTAGGATGCCTGCAGGTAGACTGAGGACCCTCACTACTGGAATACCCCCCCATCTCTGATTCTCTCTGTTGGTGCTTTCTTCAGGTCTCTTGTATGTTTGGGGTATAAAGCAAGCAGAGAAAGTGCTGGTTTGATCCCCCAAACCAACACTTTCTCTGCTGGTTTGGGGAGTTAAGTGTTGAGATTGGTGTCTAACGGACAACCAACTTAAATCATGTTGGGCTTCTTGTGAACACACACACACACACACACACACACACACACACACACACACACACACACACACACACACACACACACACACACACACACACACACACACACACACACACACACACACACACACACACACACACACAGACACACACACACAGAGACACACACACACACACACACACACACACACACACACACACACACACACACACACACACACACACAGACAGATCCCTCTAATTCCTAAATTGCTTGGTCCCTATTGTCCAATGCAGGAATACATCAAAACACCAGGTGTGAAGCACAGTGCAGCACCTTTACAGAAGTCCTCTATTTTGAACCACACAGAACAGCAGGAATCAATACGCATTAGCAGGTCTACAGTGAGTGATGCTGGAGGCTTCTGCTTATAGCATCATAAAGAAATGGACAGGCTCGCCATCATCACCACTGTTGACACTGGGGTTTGGTGAATGTATGTGTTGGGTGACTCTAGGGGGGACTTTATCTGCAGCCATCGATTCTGCTACTCCTCTTATTGTTAAAAATTGAACTACAAACTACAAAACTACAAAACTACAGAAGAACTACAAAAGAACTACAAAAGCGCCATGGTTCAATGAAGACATCGGCACCCTCAGAAGAAGCTGCAGCAAACTAGAACGCGAGGGGCTGTCCAACTAGCCCATCATCTCGCATGGCACAGCAGCCGACTCAGCTACAAATCTGCAATAACTACTTCTAGAATTGCTTGATTCTCCAGTGTCATTCCGCGAACACAAATCCAATCAATTTGAAAATACATTGATGTCTTCCCTACTCATCCTACAAGAGCAGCATCAAGTGTCTCCCCAGCTACCCCTTGCAGTTCAGCACAATCTCCTTGGATGAAATTGCTAATCTAACACCCATCATCTAAACCCCCACTGCCTGTATGCTGGACCCTCTCCCGACCAAGGTTCTTAAACAACTCTTCCCGGCGGTTGGAGTGGGCCCTGCTATGCTTAACATCAAGAATGTGTCACTGTCTACAGGAACACTTCTCTATACTTTTAAGAGCGCTGTGTTAAAACCTTTACTTAAGAAGCCTGGCCTAGTGGCCTAGTCCCAAACCATGTCTGTTGAATGCTAATAACATGATCAGAGTTGAGAATTGAGTTGAGTTATTTATGGCTGAGGCCATTTATTTTAATGGTTAATTTGAATAACATAAATTTAATGAATAATAAGAGCAGCTGTAGCAGATTGTATCATGTTAAAAGGTGCAATGTCTTTCGTTCTTCCACATTAATGAAAATTATTGAAAAAAAGAAGACATGAACTGGCTGCCCTCTTTTGTACAAATTCGGAATAAACACTCTTTATGCACAGTATTACGGGTATTTAGTGTTGTATTTTCGAAGTAATTTTTCTATTTTCTATAGAACATTTTCTATTTGCTATATCCAGTAATCTGGCCCTCATAGTTGAATAGCCCTGCTATAGGGGACCAAGATTGTTGCTAGGGGACCACAAGAGGTTGCTGGGGACCAGGGCAGGTCTGGGTGGTACGGAGAGAGAAGCTACAGCTACAGGTCTCGGAGCAGACCGGAGCAGTCAAGGTTGTCTGACCAGCGCTGCTAAGAAGCTTTGCTTCTATCTGTCATTGTGGAGGGGGTCTAGGGTGTGTGTGTGTGTGTCAATGAAGTAGTAAATCAGCCATCATCATGTGACAGGCCCCAAGCCTCGCCAGCTCGAGCCGACAAGACATGACCCCGCCCCCCCACTCCTCAAACCCTCCCTCTCTCCCTCAATCCTTTCTCTCCCTCCCTCCCTCCCTCCCTCTCTGTTCTCCCTCCTCGCTCCACTGGCCAGCATTCCTCTGAACCAGCGGAAGAGCCCCCTCGCTGCATCCCAGCATGCAACACTCGCCCAGGGGAGATGTCTTGTCCCTTGGGGGATGGGGGGATGAGGGTAGGGGGGGGGGGTACCACCCCTGTATAACACAGCTGACCTGGCAAGGGCCCACAACTGCTTTCTGTCTGCTAGCATTAGCCCAGCTAGCGTGAGGATAAGCTGCTCAGACCAAGGGGGCCAAGGCACCCTGACCTAGCTCCCCGCTATGGCTAACCGGCTACGGCTAAACGGCTACGTCAAGCTGGAGTCCTCAACTGCCCCTGCAAGACCCCATGAAAAGCAAACTCTCTCACCCACAACCAAGGTGTCGTAAAGCAGCAGGTTGAATCTGTGAGGTGGAAAAAAAAGATCATAGGTTGGATTAATGTGGATGTCATGTACATATTATTTGTGACGAAATAAAATGTATTCATTTACAATAAGGATTTCTGAGGCTGCACGTGTTGTCGTCAAGGCTTCAGTGATATCGATAGAGCGCCATGCATGAACTTAGCAGTGATGGTGTTGGCTGCTCCGCGCTGACACTGCTAACAGCGCTAATGGCGCTCACAGCCCTCACAGCGCTGGAGTCTGCCGTATCCATGGCACCCGCTTCGGTGAGAACACTCACCCAACCCGAACCCACCCCCCCCTCCCCTCCCCACCCCTCCCCACCTCCCCCCTCGAGACCTCCTGTTCACCGCTCGCCGCATCTCACGGGCCACTCCGAGGAGGAAGGAGAGAGAGAGAGAGAGAGAGAGAGAGAGAGAGAGAGAGAGAGAGAGAGAGAGGCGATGCGCTGCCACCGCCGCCGCACGGTGTGGCCCCGCGGGATGCAGCCTGCGCCCGGTTGCAGTCGCATGCGCACAGCTTGCATCAGCACCAGAGCTGAGATGCATGCAGCCAAGCAGAGCAGAGCGGGACGGTGGAGGCGACACCACGACGACACAAGGGCTTGCAGGGTGGATGGAGACAAAACTCTGCTTGAGGGTTAAATCATGACACCGACAGCAGTGGCGTCACTAGACTCCATTTACTGGGGCACGTGCCCCAGTAAAGCTTTGCTGTGCCCCAGTAAAATGACAAATTGACAATGGCAAAGCCGATGGACCAGCACAGCCGTGCTGATATGGGCCTGTGCTCCAGTAGTGCCTAAAGTCTAGTGACGCCCCTGACCGACAGGCTGAAATCAAGATCAGCTTGATTTTCATGTTGCCGTTTTGTATTTGTTTGTTGTTGTTTTTTTTTTTTATTGTAAAATGGATCATTAAACAAGTCGACAATACTGTATACCAAAACTGTTTTCCTTCAGAACAATCTAGATATTTAGTTCCAAGTTCAAATCAAATCACAGATTGAGAATTATTTGAACGTGTACAGAACGTTAAAGTAAGTAAAGTAAAGTAAACAACCTTTTGCAGTATCTTTTGTGTATCTTTTCAGCTGGACAAGCTGGACAAATCGCTGTGCTATAACCGGCGCAGTGGCAAACATATCGCTAATATGTGCCTGTGTGCCTGTGTGTGTGTGTGTGTGTGTGTGTGTGTGTGTGTGTGTGTGTGTGTGTGCGCGTGCATGTGTGCAGTATGTGTACATACTGTACACATACTGTACACATACTCACAGAGAGTCGAAACCTCTGGACTGTCTGGGAGAATCAAGGCATGAGCGCTCATTACTCAAGTGCCCCTGAGCATGAACACACACAGCTAACGTTTCCCGACATGACTAATAGTCACAGGAGCAGGTATATCCGTGTATCATAAACGCAAGGCTTCCATTCCGTAGGAAGGATTCTTCTCCCTCTACAAAGCACGTCAAAGTGACCCCGTAAATGGCGGTAATTGGGGGGAATTCCACGCAATGCAAATAAAGGCTAATTGGTGACGTGTGCTGGGGCGAGAGATCCTCCTTCCGCTGAGAGCAGAGTAAACACAGAGCGCTACGCCGCGAGCTAGCCCTTTAACACATTACCCTCTTTAATCGCAGCCTGCATATCATAAGAGAACTCATTTGAATTGGTCCACTGCCAAGCCAGTCTGTCTCTCTCTCTCTCTCCGTCTCTCTCAGTCTCTCTCTCTCTCTCTCTGTGTCACTGTCTCTCTCTCCTAACAGATAAACAAGAGAACAACATTGCGAGTCAAGCTGTTGTTGACTTGCTTACATTGGAGTCGGCCAGCAAGCGGCGACAGCTCCCTGACTCCTGCGTGTCATGAACGCTGACCTGACCCGGCCCTAACTGAGCACGTGCAGACACAGCGTGCGCGGTGGGTGGGGGGGGGGGGGGGGGGGGGGGTGGAGTCAGATGTCAACACCGCAATGCATGTGTGACAGCAGCAGCCCGGTTGTTGATCAATGCAGGAACAATTTACGGCATCAAGGGAACATCTTGCGAAACACAGCGAACGAACAGCAGAGCTTTGTTTAAACATTTCCATCTCGACACACACACACACACACACACACACACACACATACACAAACTTACATGCATGAATGTGTCTTTGTGTGTGTGTGTGTGTCCCAGCCCCCCACCCACACACACACACACACACACGCCTTGAATGTAGCAACAGCGATTGCCTTTTATTTTAGTACTTTGTTTTTTAGCGGCCACGGAGAGAACGCCGTGCGGTGACACGCCGACTCCCGCAATTACCGACTCGTATTGTCTCACATCCGCTTAGCTAATTAAGAGCGTCATAGCAGAGGAGATTTCAGAGGTAGATCAAACAGCTGTGTTGATATGGGAGACTGAGGAAGACTAGTCTTATATCCTAATCCCTGTTTCTCCGGCCTGATTAAAACATTTCAACAAGGGCCCCGACAGCCCATCGCGGTGCCGGCAAGGCAGCCCCCCCCCCCTCCCCCACTCTCTTCCACCATCACAGCTCCCTCATTAGTGAGACGGGGATTTCAGTTTGAAATGTCTCACCAGGCACTTTGAGGGAAGTATTTACATTTAAAAGATCCAAAGTGGCCTGACTGAAGCTAGCTACCTCGCTACTTAATTGCTGGTTTCAGTTGTCCATGAATAAATCTAGTTTATTACTCTCTCTCTCTCATTACCGAAACAGCACCCGCAAAGAGTCTAGTCTCTCTCTCCATCTCTCTCTCTCTCTCTCTCTCTCTCTCTCTCTCTCTCTCTCTCTCACACACACTGTTTTTTTTTAACCGGTGTTCCCTCCGGTCTGGCCCACATCAGAGTGCTCCCCGTAACCCCAAGACACAAACAATCGAGGGGGATTACACTTTAATCCCCTTTCCCTTGACTTGTATCTGCCACATATTCACAGTCACTGCTCTCTGGAGCGTGAGCTGCTGAGACAAAGACTTGCACGGAGAACACGGCGGTGCCTCGTAAACAACAACGACCGAGTACGAGGGATTAGCACATTTAAAAAAGGCAAACGGAGCAGGACTGTGGACAACAGATTTGGAGTGAGTCGATACCAGATAGACCCACGGCTGCCCAGTGAATTTATACTCAGTGGAAGGTGACGCTCTGGTGAAGTTCGATCCCGATAAGTCTTCTGCTGTGTTTTTTTTTGTTACACAAAGATGCAGATGGAGAGCAAGGTGGAGCGTCCAGGGGGCTGGGGGGAGGTAAAGAGTCAGAGGAGGATGAGAGAGAAGAGGAGAGGAGGGGAGAGGAGAGGAGAGGAGAGGAGAAGGGAGGGGGAGAGGAGAGGAGAGGAGGTGGAGTGTCGGGTTGTTGTGGTGAAAGAGATACTGTGAGGAGTGTTGCTGTGAAACCCAAGCCCCCGTGTCTCAGCCTACCCGTCCCAGAGGAGAAGTTCTCTGAGACCCCCACTCCAACCTGACCTTCCGCTTGCATCTCACACACACACACACACACACACACACACACACACACCACCTGATCCACGTCTTTCAACACAAGAAACGCATTCACACTTTTCACCCTCCCACCCAGCCTGTGTGCTCCAGTGGGTGGATGTGTGTGTGTGTGGGGTGGGGTGGGGTGGGGGTGAGGAGAGGGGTAACAGAGATAAACAGGTTAGCTGCTGATGCTGGTGTTTTCTACTGTTGGAAATGGATCTGACCTTGTGTTCATTTCTGTGTGTCTGTCCCGAATTTGGAGTTGCCTGTTTATGAAGCACATCTTAGCTTGTCCAGGTTGTCTAGGGGTCAGGTAGATGTATGGGTATGGGCAGTGGTGTAGTGGTCCCTGGAGAAGTGGGTATACTCTAAATCAGGGGTGGGCAATTATTTTGGCTCAAGGGCCACATTTGGTTTTTTAAGTTAACAAACGGGCCGGGCCTTTGGTAGATGAGGATCGCAGTGTCTAGCACCCCCCCCCCCCCGAGACGCGCGACCGGCACCGAGTCAGTTACTCCGGGGGGCAGGGGGGGTGCTAGACACTGCGATCCTCATCTACCAAAGGCCCGGGGGGGGGGGGGGGGGGGGGGGGGGGGGTTGCTGCGTGCTGCGATCCTCATCTACCAATGGCCCAGCCCGCGCTTCTAGCACCCGTCGCGCGTCCGCTACTACTACTGAATGGTGCGCATCTGGGGGAATTTAGAAGTGGGTATACGCCGCATACCCGCGTATACGGGGGAATTTAGAAGTGGGTATACGCCGCATACCCGCGTATACGGGGGAATTTAGAAGTGGGTATACGCAATGCTGACTGAAAAATAAGTGGGTATACGCCGTATACCCGCGTATACCCTGGACTACACCACTGGGTATGGGGGTAAACACAACAGGTGAACTACACATCAGCACAAAGGGACAAAAAGAAAGGAACATACTTTCTTTTTCCTTTTAGACAATTATTTCATTTTATTTGTTGAACATACATTTTAGCATAATTCTCATCGTATATTTTATTTTTAACTGAAGATTTGACATGATCAATACAAATATGATGATGAATCCTATAGAAATTACATTTGGATCCTTTTTATTGTTGTCCAAATACCCAGGAACCCAAATACCAAGGTGCAACATGTAACATTAACAATCAAAAAGGAACTACAATTATCAACAGAAAGTGAAGAAACAGTTTTTACGTCATTCAATTTCAATTCAATTACATTTTATTTGTATAGCCCTGAATCACAAGACAGTCTCAAAGGGCTTTACAGGCCAGATTATTATGGGCCAAACGTGATTTATGACCCCCCCCCCCCCCCCTAGCCCCGCCCCCATAAGGACAAGAAACGACTCCCTTAATTAACAAGGAAGAAATCTCGAGGAGGAACCTCAGAGTGGGGGATCCCTCCTTCCAGGGATGGTTCAGAGTGCAAGGGGTGTCATACGGGCATTTAAACACAGGGGTAACAAAGCATGACAAAATGCAAATGACAAAGTACAAATAGTAAATGAAATAGTAATAATGTGATGGGGTGCTGGCTGGGGAGCAAGCTGGTAGCCGTCAGGTGGGGTGGCCAGCAGGTATCCAGTCATGATCACAGCAGCACTCTAGATAATGGAGACAACATGAAGGTTAGATGGAGCACAGTAAGCAGGGAACATACAAGTATCCTCAGACGTCGTACCCATCGGCAGCTAGGGTAGGCTAGTGCTAACGGTATTGATTTAGCTGTAAATTAGAGCTGAGGGGCACTCCTAGCAGCCAAAGGCGAGGGTAAATAGGTGGGTTTTTAGTCTCGCCTTAAATATATCAGCAGAGTCAGCCTCCCTGATGAAAGGTGGCAGACTGTTCCACAGATAGGGAGCTCGATAAGAGAACGCCCTGTTTCCTGCTGATTTTTTATTTACTTTTGGAATTGATAAAAGGCCAGCTCCTGAGGACCGGAGCGGCCGAGAAGGACAATAGGGAACAATAAGGTCCTTCGGGTACGATGGTGCGGACCCATGCAGGGTCTTGTAGGTAAGAAGTAGCACCTTAAAATCTGATCTGGCATTTATTGGGAGCCAGTGGAGGGAAGTGAGAATCGGAGTAATGTGGTCAAACTTCCTAGTTCTCGTTAAAAGTCTAGCAGCAGCGTTCTGTACGAGCTGGAGGCTTTTTGTAGTCGAGCTCGGTAGGCCAGAGAACAGTGCATTACAGTAATCCAGTCTGGAAGATACAAATGCATGGATGAGTGTCTCTGCGTCCGCAGCGGATAGCATTGGTCTGATTCTGGAAAGCAGTTCTGGTGATGCTTTTGACATGCTGATCGAAAGAAAGCGTAGGATCAAGCAGAACACCAAGATTCTTGACGCAGGAGCTTTGGGCAATAGTGGATCCCTCAAGGCAGAGGGATCCAAGTCATGTCAAAGACATCTATGTACTGTCTTGCAGAGATATTTACTATAATTAATTCAATTGCAGCCTAGCTAGTGCCGTCCCGTTACATCTTGTAGTACCACTTTGCACCTCAAGAGGCAACGTCAGTGCAGCGTCCAGTCTGCTGTCATTCCAAGATGAGAAGGAGCCTCCGGTTAGACAATTTAAAGACGTTCACACAAAACACACAAAAATGGATGAAGCTCTTGGTAAGTGACCACCACCACCACCTTCTCCCAGAAAGAAACCATGTTTGGCGGGAAAGAAAAGAAATGATAGAAGAAATAGCAGCAAAACAAGAGAAACATTCTAATGCTAGTGCTAAGTGTTACTGCTAGTGCTAGTCCTGGTGATAAGTTGTTACTGCTGGAGCTAGTGCTGGTAGAAGTGCTAAGTGTTGGTGCTAGTGCTGGTGTTACTGCTAGTGCTGGTCCTGGTGCTAGTGTTACTGCTGGTGCTGGTGCTAGTACTGGTGTTAGTGCTAGTGCTGGTGCTAGTACTGGTGTTAGTGCTAGTCCTGGTGCTAGTACTGGTGTTAGTGCTAGTCCTGGTGCTAGTGCTTAGTCCTTGGTGCTAGTACCGGTGTTAGTGCTGGTCCTGGTGCTAAGTACTGGTGTTAGTGCCTAGTCCTGGTGCTAGTACTGGTGTTAGTGCCTGTCTGGTGCTAGTACTGGTGTTAGTGCTAGTCCTGGTGCTAGTACTGGTGTTAGTGCTAGTGCTGGTGTTAGTGCTAGTCCTGGTGCTAGTACTGGTGTTAGTGCTAGTACTGGTGTTATGGCTGGTCCTGGTGCTAGTCCTCGGTTGCCAACTGCTGGTGCTAGTGTTGTGTTGGACTGTCTGTGAAGGTATTCTGTGACATTCTGTGAATGTCAGCATATAACAATGTATATTTTAGTACATTGATTTATATGTGTATTGCTCACCTGGATATTTTTGCTGTATATTCCATTTCATTTTATATTTCATTTACTTATTTTTCACAGAATTTCTATTTCTATTTCTATTTTGCACAGTTCTATTTCTATTTTGTAGTTCTATTCTATTTTGTATTCCTTTATAATTACTGTCGGCTGTCGGGCGTTTTGCACAAAAAGTTTTTCACTCACTGCTTATACTCACGTGTAAATTGTGAAGTGACAATAAAATACTTGAAACTTGAAACATTGGCTATGTAGCAATAAATTATAAAGCCGACAACACCATAGTGCAAATTCACTGTAAAAATTGAGTTGTAAGCTACATTCAGTGGAGCGATGCTTTTGGGGGGAGGGGGAAGGGGGCGGGACCATAGACCTTTGGGAGGGACTGTGCATTTCCTTGTTTCTTACACCACAACTTTCTGGTAATATGCTGCCCCCTATTTGTTTGGAGTGTGGGGGATTAATTCGACAGTTCCCTTGCACGTTGCACCTTTACAACGAATGCAAAAAGCCACATATTTAAAACATAAATCATATAAACATGAATCAGAAACAACTGTCATGAGACTTGACAACAAGAGGTAATAAATCCCTTAGATTATTCTTGCTGAATTGCTTGTAATTGGCTGAGAGAGCTGGATGTGGCATCTAATGGAAACCCCATCAATAATGGTGCCTGTTGATGTTCAAATGAAATCTGACATTATGGGATGTTGCACAACACCAAAGAAACCTTATTTATCCCCGTCACTCTCCATGTTTATTTCCCTTCTTCATATTGCTTCTCTCCTCCTGGTAGTTCTCTCTGCCTGCCTCCCTTGCCTCCCTCGCCTCCCTCCTTTCCCTCCCTCCCTCCCTCTCCTCCTCTGTTCTCTCCTTCTGACACCTGGGATGCATCTTAGGTCCGTCCATCACCCCCTGCCCCCTCCCTCCCTCCCGCCTCCCTCCCGTCCTCCTCCTCCTCCTCCTTCTCCTCCTTCTCTTTGAACGTCGGCGGTGGACGTGTGCGCCTCTCAGCCTCACGGCGGCGGCGCGCGGCGGTGGCGCTACCACATGGAGCTTCCGCGGCGCTCGCTGCTAGCCAACGGCCGCCGATTTATGGCTGGTGACACGTATACATTTAATCTGTAACCCAACACTTCCTCCACTTCCTCAAGGCCCAGAATGTTTCCAGGGGGTCAGAGGTTAAACAAAGGAAACACAAACCCCGGCGAGGGGCGACGGGGTGGGGGTGAGCGTCGGGGGGGAGGGGTGTTGGGGGGGGGTGGGGTCATGGCTGAACCTGGCTCGGAGAACAGACTGCGGGGCGTTCCGGCGCTAAAAGGCCCTAGAAGCTATATCCGGCGCAGCGGCCAATAAAAACGCTCCCGTGCCTTGTACACATCAGGCACCCCCCTCCCCAACACCCCCGCCCTGCCCTGCCGTGACATCTTTACAGCCCTGATATGCTGTAAAAAAAACAACTAAAAAACTTTGGGGACCCCCAAAAATACATCGTTACACGGCCCACTAGCGGCCCAGCGCTAGGCATTGGCTTCTTCGTTTATATAGTGTGAAGGCCCAAGACACGCCACAGAGAGAGAGAGAGAGAGAGAGAGAGAGAGAGAGAGAGAGACAGACAGACAGACAGACAGACAGTAGTCAAGCGGTGTTGACAGGCTGCTCTGGTACACTGTGTGTTATTATAATACATATATTTAACATTATTAGGGGACCACACTATCAAGCTGGCATCTGGTACACTTGTTTAATCCTACAAGCATGTTTACATCTCTGCTACAAGCAACCCATTCATCGACCAGGCGACCAGGTGTGTGTGTGTGTGTGTGTGTGTGTGTTGACACGTCGGGCTGTGGGAGACACAATGAGAGTAGAAGGAAAGGAAGGATTAAAGAAGCACACGTCTCCACAGCAGACTCACCGCCAAACACTGTCTGTCTCTCCCATCTGCCAGGCCGCCACCGGGCCGTGCCAGCTCAGCGGCGCTGCGGAGACCACGCACCAATTCCACCACCGTGGGCACGGGCACGGGCACACACACACACACACACACACACACACACACACACACACACACACACACACACCACACACACACACACACACACACACACACACACACACACACACACACACATAAGCACACACACACACACACACACACACACACACACACACACACACACACACACACACATAAGCACACGCACACACATACGCACACACACACGCCTGCACACAGACACACACGCCTGCACACACACACACACATGCCTGCACACCCACACGCACACACACATACCCGTGTGTGCAAGGAGTCTAGGCTGCTCAAATCAATTGCAACGGCTGCACTTCAAAAAGAGGTGAATTGATCGCGGCTCCTCGGCAGCCCAACGGTCTCCACTTTAAATGGATTTTAAATTCCTTGGGTGATATATACACGCCGAGCTGTAAAGTTTACATGGTGTACCGAGGTCCCGAGGGGCCGCGAGGGGCCAGAGGGGCCAGAGGGGCCACACCACCCCCCGGTCCCCACTGTCTACCTGGGGCCCAGACCGGCTGTAAACAGAGTGGAGACCTGCTCTCCTTCAGGGACACCTTTATGGGACATTGTTCTCCATATGGGGCCCGTTAACGCAGGGTAGCGCAGGTAAACCATGGCCCCTGGAACAGACCAGGAAACACACACACACACACACACACCACCGGGTGAGTGAGAGAGTGAGAGAGAGAGACTTGGAGACTTGGAGTTTCTGTTCCATTTGCATGTATGCTAGTGTACGTGGCATGCTTGAGAGGGGGCATGTGTGTGTTTGTGTGTGTGTGTGTGTGTGTGTGGGGGGGGGGGGGGGTCTTTTATTGTGCATGTTGTGCACACTCGTGCACACTTGCCAATGTGCAGGAGTCTACAACATGTGACACGTGATGTTGGGGCCAAGAGGCGGTGAGCATTAGCAGGTTAGCTCTTGCAATAACATGCTAGCAGAATAACAATGCTAGCTCCTCTATTAGCATTGGCAGGCTAACTCCTCAGTGACCATCAGCGGGTTAGCTTCTGTACTAGATTTGTGTTAGCAGACCAGCTTCTGCATTTGCATTAGCAGGCTACAATATGCGACACATGCAATATTGGTGCCAAGAGGTGGTGAGCATGAGCAGGTTAGCATGCTAGCAGAATGAGAATGCTAGCTCCTGTATTAGCATTGGCAGGCTAGCTGCTGTATTGACTGAGGTTCCACAGGTTCCTTCAGTGGGGGGTTCTGTTCGCCATGGCTTGGCTGTAGTTAGATAAGGGGGGTGGGTGGGTGGGGTGGGGTGGGGTGGCGGGGGGCTGTCTGCTGGTGGAGCTGGTGGGGAGTAGAGGGGGGTATGGGTAGAACTGTGCCAAACAGACTGCCCCCCCCTGCGGTGCAGTGGGAGGGGGGAGAGAGGGGTGGGGGTGTAATCCCAGCGGTAGCATTGTGTGTTGCTGGCAGGTACTCACCCCTTCCCTCCCTCCCTTCCTCCCTCTCTCCCCCTCTACTGCAGACACTCAGCTGACTGGCTGAGAGGGAAGGAGATGGGAGGAGAGAGAGAGGTGGAGGGGGAGAGTGATGGGGAGAGGGGGGGAAGGCGAGCGAGAGAGAGAGAGAGAGAGAATGAGAGAGAGGGAAGAAGGAGGAGGGAGAGAGATGGGGAGATGGAGAGAGAGAGGTAGGGGAGAGAACCATGGGAGAGAGGGAGAGGGGGGGGGCAAGAAACATAGAGAGGGAGTGATGGGGGAGTTTTTTTCTTCTTCTAATACCCCGTTGGCTTGTTTCCTGACTCCCAGCTGGATGTGGGAGAGTGTGTTCCTGCCTGTTTCCCCACAAGGTTCTGGTGAGGTTGTCCAACTCAGGAGGACATGTGTGTGTGTTTATCCAACGTGTGTGTATGTGTATGTGTTTATCCCACACATACCCCACATGTTTGTGTGTTGTGTGACATGTGTGTGCGTGTGTCTGTTTATATCTATGTGTGTGTATCTGTGCGTGTGTGTGTGTGTGTTTCTACAGATTACCACTTTAGTATCCAGCTGCTCTCCATTCAAACCAACACAACGGTGAACACATTTAATCTGCCCTGATCTATTATGCC
>PIJE02000078.1:756787-761787 GCA_002895965.2 Coryphaenoides rupestris | reverse complement strand
GAAAAAATGTATGGTAGTCAACAGTAAGATATTTATATTTACATTTAGGGCATTTGGGAGACTCTTTTATCCAAAGCGACTTACAAAGAGTACATTTGTTGAAGGAGACGTGCAATGTAGCAATATACACTGTGCTACATAAAGATAAGAACAGAGCAGGTTTCAAGCATTCATTATTGCAAGGTTAATAGAACTAGTTTAATATTTGCTCGGTAGCCTGCATAATAGCTGGAATGAGAGCAGAAGTGCCATTCTGAGCACATTACCAACATCTAAGAACATACAATGCTAAACAATGCTAAGTACTATTAATAATGCGAAGACGTACAAACATGCAAGTTAGTGCTAGGGTTTGCAGAAGGAAGGCGAGGGATTATGCAGAGTCCAGGTAAACTTTAAACTCCAGGTAAAGATTGAAAATTTGTTCATCCCGTTTGATTTGTGCCATGAATTATGTTGTTTTAAAAGACCATTTAGCAAATCAAGCAAGTTGCAGTTTGTCATAGTAGAAGACTATGATAAAAATAAGTAATTTAGAAAGACCCAAAAGTCACATTAGTGGCATCATACCTTTCTCTCTCCACAGGCTAGCTACCCAGAGCCGCTGAAGCTAACATTAACGCGATGCCTTTGTGTTTCGTGTTGGGATGTAGTCACACCAGCAACGGGTCTTGTTCAGTCTGTTATGCTTCCCAGCTGATTAAAGGACCAGGAGTCACTGGATAAAACACCTCAGGTAAGATACATGTTGGCGGTGGTCACGTTCTGTATATTGTATGGGACAGAAACGTATAGTGCACTGAATGGTTTGACACAAAACTAAATGTTACTTTACTGTTTTACGACAAACTGCGACTTTCTTGACTTGCAAAATGGATCTTTTGATTTGACAAATATCATGTGTAATTCATGACACAATTCAAACAGGAGCATACAATGATTTGTCTCTCTCTGTTGACTATAATGCATTCTGTTTCCCAAATAAGGTCCCATGGGGGACTGTGGAAGGGGGCGTGGCTTAGGCTCTCCAGCATCAGAGTACTACACGCAATGTACTCAGAGGCACGTTATCAGAGGTACATGTATGTACGTACATTTCCCTTTAATGTTGGTGGCAGGTTGGAGGGTGGGGAAGGTGGAGGTGTGTTGGAGGCGGATCATCAAACACACACACACACACGTGCAAGCACGCAAACATAGTATTTCTGCTCCTTGATCTGCATTTCTTTAAGCTGGATCCAGAGTCCCACCCCCCCTGGAGTTACATATGTGTGTGTGTGTGTGTGTGTGTGTGTGTGTGTGTGTGTGTGTGTGTGTGTGTGTGTGTGTGTGTGTGTGTGTGTGTGTGTGTGTGTATGGGGGGTTGCAAGGATAGAAGTAGAAAGAGTGAGACGAGAGGAGAGAAGGGAAGAGAGAGAGAAAAAGAAAGGGAGAGAGAGAGAGAGAGAGAGAGAGAGAGAGAGGGGGGTAGAGAGAGAGAGAGAGAGAGAGAGAGAGGAGAGAGAGGGAGAGAGAGAGAGAGAGAGAGAGAGAGAGAGAGAGAGAGAGAGAGAGAGAGAGAGAGAGAGAGAGAGAGAGAGAGAGAGAGAGAAATGATGACAGGGGAGAGCGAAGAGAGGGGATACAAGATGGTCAACAGACATACTCTGCTACAGACATTATTACAGACATACTCTGCTACAGACACACTCTGCTACAGACATTATTACAGACATACTCTGCTACAGACATTATTACAGACACACTCTGCTACAGACATTATTACAGACATACTCTGCTACAGACATTATTACAGACATACTCTGCTACAGACATTATTACAGACATACTCTGCTACAGACATTATTACAGACATACTCTGCTACAGACATTATTACAGACACACTCTGCTACAGACATTATTACAGACACACTCTGCTACAGACATTATTACAGACATACTCTGCTACAGACATTATTACAGACACACTCTGCTACAGACATTATTACAGACACACTCTGCTACAGACATTATTACAGACATACTCTGCTACAGACATTATTACAGACATACTCTGCTACAGACATTATTACAGACATACTCTGCTACAGACATTATTACAGACACACTCTGCTACAGACATTATTACAGACATACTCTGCTACAGACATTATTACAGACACACTCTGCTACAGACATTATTACAGACATACTCTGCTACAGACATTATTACAGACATACTCTGCTACAGACATTATTACAGACACACTCTGCTACAGACATTATTACAGACACACTCTGCTACAGACATTATTACAGACACACAATACTACAGACACACTGCTACAGACACACTCTGCTACAGACATTATTACAGACATACTCTGCTACAGACACACTCTGCTACAGACATTATTACAGACATACTCTGCTACAGACACACTCTGCTACAGACATTATTACAGACACACTCTGCTACAGACATTATTACAGACACACTCTGCTACAGACATTATTACAGACACACTCTGCTACAGACATTATTACAGACATACTCTGCTACAGACATTATTACAGACACACTCTGCTACAGACATTATTACAGACATACTCTGCTACAGACATTATTACAGACATACTCTGCTACAGACATTATTACAGACACACTCTGCTACAGACATTATTACAGACACACTCTGCTACAGACATTATTACAGACATACTCTGCTACAGACATTATTACAGACACACTCTGCTACAGACATTATTACAGACACACTCTGCTACAGACATTATTACAGACACACTCTGCTACAGACATTATTACAGACATACTCTGCTACAGACATTATTACAGACACACTCTGCTACAGACATTATTACAGACACACTCTGCTACAGACATTATTACAGACACACTCTGCTACAGACATTATTACAGACACACTCTGCTACAGACATTATTACAGACATACTCTGCTACAGACATTATTACAGACATACTCTGCTACAGACATTATTACAGACACACTCTGCTACAGACATTATTACAGACACTCTGCTACAGACATTATTACAGACATACTCTGCTACAGACATTATTACAGACACACTCTGCTACAGACATTATTACAGACACTCTGCTACAGACATTATTACAGACACACTCTGCTACAGACATTATTACAGACACACTCTGCTACAGACATTATTACAGACATACTCTGCTACAGACATTATTACAGACACACTCTGCTACAGACATTATTACAGACACTCTGCTACAGACATTATTACAGACATACTCTGCTACAGACATTATTACAGACATACTCTGCTACAGACATTATTACAGACACACTCTGCTACAGACATTATTACAGACACACTCTGCTACAGACATTATTACAGACACACTCTGCTACAGACATTATTACAGACACTCTGCTACAGACATTATTACAGACATACTCTGCTACAGACATTATTACAGACATACTCTGCTACAGACATTATTACAGACATACTCTGCTACAGACATTATTACAGACACACTCTGCTACAGACACACTCTGCTACAGACATTATTACAGACACACTCTGCTACAGACATTATTACAGACATACTCTGCTACAGACATTATTACAGACACACTCTGCTACAGACATTATTACAGACATACTCTGCTACAGACATTATTACAGACATACTCTGCTACAGACATTATTACAGACACACTCTGCTACAGACATTATTACAGACACACTCTGCTACAGACATTATTACAGACACACTCTGCTACAGACATTATTACAGACATACTCTGCTACAGACATTATTACAGACATACTCTGCTACAGACATTATTACAGACACACTCTGCTACAGACATTATTACAGACACACTCTGCTACAGACATTATTACAGACATACTCTGCTACAGACATTATTACAGACACACTCTGCTACAGACATTATTACAGACACACTCTGCTACAGACATTATTACAGACACACTCTGCTACAGACATTATTACAGACACACTCTGCTACAGACATTATTACAGACATACTCTGCTACAGACATTATTACAGACACACTCTGCTACAGACATTATTACAGACATACTCTGCTACAGACATTATTACAGACACACTCTGCTACAGACACACTCTGCTACAGACATTATTACAGACACACTCTGCTACAGACATTATTACAGACACACTCTGCTACAGACATTATTACAGACACACTCTGCTACAGACATTATTACAGACACACTCTGCTACAGACATTATTACAGACATACTCTGCTACAGACATTATTACAGACACATCTGCTACAGACATTATTACAGACACACTCTGCTACAGACATTATTACAGACATACTCTGCTACAGACATTATTACAGACATACTCTGCTACAGACATTATTACAGACACACTCTGCTACAGACATTATTACAGACACACTCTGCTACAGACATTATTACAGACATACTCTGCTACAGACATTATTACAGACACACTCTGCTACAGACACAATGAGTTTGTGGTGATGTGTGATGTCAAGTGGAGCTGTAGGCTAGTATAGAGAAAACATACAGTCAACAATCAAATTAATGTAACAGAATAAATTCATCAACAATTTAATTTGACAGAATATTATATTTAATGCTTTTTATTATATAATATAATTACATATTAAAAATGTATTTTGTTTGCATTCACGTACAATACATTTGTATCATCTCTGTGTGTCACTGTCATAGACTATCTCTCTCTCTCTCTCTCTCTCTCTCTCTAACTCTCTCGCTCTCTCTCTCTCTCTCTCTCTCTCTCTCCCTCTCTCTCTCTCTCTCTCTCTTCCTCCCCCTCTCTCTCTCTCCTCTCCTCTCTCTCTCTCTCTCTCTTTACTCTCTCTCTCTCTCTCTCTCTCTCTCTCTCTCTCTCCAACTCTCTCTATCTCTCTCTCCAACTCCAGCCAGCCGGCGCTCCCTCGGCTGGCCGA
>PIJE02000078.1:751787-754287 GCA_002895965.2 Coryphaenoides rupestris | reverse complement strand
AAAAACAACAAGATTGTGATTCTGTCCTTCAGATACTTTTAGATGCTTCCCAGAATTTTGAAACAATATTTTGCCAATTGCTACGACTCAAATCCACTGACACTGCCTTGATTTGACATCAAATTGGAGGGGAAACAAGTGGAGCAAAATGAGAGATTTGAAGAGAGTGACTGCAGCATGCTTCCATTCTGCTCCTCCTGTACCCCGAGGGCCCCACATGCTCCGAGGGCCCCGAGGGCCCCGCAGCCCCGAGGGCCCCGCGCGCCCCGAGGGCCCCGCAGCCCCGAGGGCCCCGCGCCCCCCGAGGGCCCCGCGCCCCCCGAGGGCCCCGGGAGAAGAGGAGTCTCCATCACCGGTCTCTACGCCTCTGGTACAACACAATGCCACCTGCCCTCCCAGAGCAGGAGGAAGGTGGTGTCACTCTACTCTGTCTTGCTGAGACAATAGCCTCTCAATCCCCACAACAGCCAGGTGGTCTTTGGGGGGCAGACTATACGTATACTTCAATCACAACGAGAAAGGGAGGGGAGAATGAACCATCCATCCCTCCGGTACCACCTGCACAGTGACGGCGCTCTGTCCCAGCTGAGCATGAAAGCATCGTAGTCTGTTCTCAGTCACACTGCAGTTCAGCTACGCTCACACTGCAGTTTAACCACACTCACATTACAGTTCAACTACGCTCACACTGCAGTTCAACTACGGTCACGCTGCAGTTCAACCACGCTCAATCAATCTATCGATCTCTTTTAGTAATTCCTCTTAACTTTAAGCCTTAGGATATGATCAATCAATTTTGGCCAAATGCTGAAGTTTAACACATTTAAATTGTTATATTTTAATTGTGAATCAACAACGTATTTGAGATGAGGCCATTCGTCATAAAAAGGCACATTTTTCATTTCAACTGTATGAACAAGTTCATTTAAAAAACATGAATTCACAATTTCACATCTCAGGTCTCTCAGGTGGATGTTGATAGACTAAAAGAACACAGGCCTCTCCACTGTGATGCAGATTAACGCAAACCGATCACGCAGGCACATCTGAATTCACATAACGCCGTCTATCGCTATGGCAATGTTTCTGTTTCCTTCCATCCGTTATGAGGCCAATGTTTCCAGTCTGTCACATTAAAACGGCCCGTTATTACTTTCACAGTCAAAGTGATGTACAGAAAGGTTACTTTCGTGAAACGATCGGCTCTCACTTTAACGACTTCATATATCATAAAGCAACCTGGAGGGCAATAATCGTCCATCATTATTGAGGCGACAACACAGAATACAAAACAGATTTGGCTCAGTGTGTGCGTGTGTGTGTGTGTATTTGTGTGTGCGTGGTTTGCGCGTGTTTAATATCCATTTCTTGTTACATGCCTATATGTGCATATACACACACATACACATGAAAGATCTGAAGAATAAATGAGCAACAATTAAAAGACACTAAGGTGTGTGGGCAGTCAACTCCACCCCGAAGTCCTGGAAAATTGTTTTGTAAAAGCGCAAATATCAAATAACCATCATATAATCATTCATCGTTACTCCTTCCAGTTGATTGAAAGAACAAGTCCCGCGTGTGTGTGTTGGTGTGTGTGTGTGTGTGTGTGTGTGTGTGTGTGTGTGTGTACGGTCCCAGAGCGTAAGGTGAGAGGGTTGTTGTGTGTGTTTTATTGCGCTACCAGGCTGCTGCCGAGCCAGACTTTTTTAATTGCGGTATGGGCCGAGAGGGGCAGGTGGGGAGGTGGGAGGGAGGGAGGTGGGATGGAGGGAGGGGGTCGGAGGGAGGGGGGGGAGAGGGAGAAGGGGGTGGGGGGGGGGGGGGGGCAGCCTCGTCACCCTGCTGCTACGAACTGGGAGCTGGGAATCTGGCAGAGAGGACACACACACACACACACACATTCAGCACACACATATATGAAAGCACACACAGCACACACACACACACACACACTCAAAGGAAGGGAGGGGTTGGGGAGAGGAGGGGGGGGGGTGGTTAACTGTCACACCTGAGTCCCTCCAGCAAGCCCCGCCCCCCTCCTGACATCAGGACGGCGTCTCTGGCCAGTGTCTCTGCTCCCACCTGATCGAGTGCTGACTCCTCCAGGCATATTGATGACCACCGGCCAACTCATTGATTATATCCAGCCTGTGTGTGTGTGTGTGTGAGACAGAGAGAGAGGATAGGCGGGGGGGGGGGGGGGGGGGGAAACCTGGCTCCCACTGCATGAGTGACAGGGGCCCGTGTTGATATACAACATGGCTGCCGTCCAAGTACACACACACACACACACACACAGATATGCTCACAGTCCTCACACACAAAATAGATATAAATAGATATATTGTAGGCCTACTAATATGCACATAGATGAACACATACACACACACAGGTAAATACACACACCTCACCCCAGTAGTAGAATTCCAGTAGTAGTATTCCAGCCGCCACAGTTAAACATAGTTTTTAATGTTGCATTTTGTCGTCTTTAAAGCCA
>PIJE02000078.1:729287-741787 GCA_002895965.2 Coryphaenoides rupestris | reverse complement strand
TTCAGATTACAAGACAATGGGAGAATCAAGACGAGTCGCTCCATCTCAGACAGAATGGCTTTTCTCTCTCTCTCTCTAAACTCCGGAACAGAATGAATAATCCTGTTGGCCAATGTCATGGTGGTTTTTCACTTTAGACGAGCTCCCAGCAGCCTGGGGTCCTGAACCCGGTGAAAACAACTCTATGAGGGGCAAGATAATCTTGTGCTTGGGGGGCGGGGGAGGACTGTTTCCCACCTGAAAGGTTCACACACAAACACACCCCTCGCTGTCCACAGTCTACCTGTAGGCCTTCTAGAGCCAGATGCCCTCAACCCTATACCTGCTCTTTAAAGGTGTGAGGGTCGGCAGTAGCTCAGGAAGGTAGAGCGGTTGTCTTGCGACCACAAGGTTGCTGGTTCGATCCCCGGGCTTCACATAGATCAGTGTTGAGGTGTCCCTGAGCAAGACACCACCACCAACCCGACTGTTCCTGACGAGCTGGCTGTTGCCTTGCATGGTTGACACCACTGTCGGTGTATGAATGGGTGAATGTGAGGCAACGGAAAGCACTTTGGATAAAAGTTCTATATAAATCAAATCCTTTTACGTGTCTGAGTTCTGGTCCCTGCTAAATAGGAGCAGCGTTGTTACGAAAAGTACTCTGGTGACCTTTTTTGTTCTAATGTAACGTGTTAGTTTGGCAATTCAGTACTCCGATATTGAGTTGACGCACTGTTTTTTCCGTCTTGTCTTTTCCGACTAATTGGCAGGAAGCTGCGTACTGCACATGTGCAGCGGCTCCGCCAGCGAGGTGGCAGAGAGGACGGTCCTCACGTCGAGGACGTATAGTCGCGTTATTTTGAGGTTGTGGGTGAAAGTGAAAAGAATGTCACAGAGAAACGCAAATTGTGCCTGCAGGGTGATAGTGTCTGTTAGGCTACAGCCCTGGTAGCCACTTGATTTTATGTTGACTTGTAATCAAACATAATCGTTAATAAAAAGCTAGAAAAGGGGATATTGCATCTGTCGTTCCTGTTACCAGCCTGCAGACGTACAAATTATGGGCCGTAGACGAGGCAGCACATTCAAAGTTCTCGCCAAGTAGAGTCAATCTTTATTCAGCATTATTTGCTGATTGCTTTCTGACATCACTTCCTGGACCGTCAGATTTACCGCTGTCACACCAAAGAGCTTCTGAGCCACAGGGTGGAGGGAGGGGGGGCAGGGGGGGGGAGAGAGGGAGGGTGGAGGAGGAGGGTGGAAGGGGGGAGAGAGGGAGGGTGGAGGAGGGGGGTGGAGGGGGAGGTATTACGGTGATCCGGTCCTAGCCTTTGATCCTGCGGATGACCCGGGACCCAGCGGGGTCTGGAGATGAAGACAGTAGTGAGCCAGACGATCCATCAACCTCTACTGCCTGTCTGCCCACTCCACACCGCACTGTGTGTGTGTGTGTGTGTGTGTGTGTGTGTGTGTGTGTGTGTGTGTGTGTGGTTTTGTGTGTGGCATGTGCAGTGCCGTGTGTTGTGTGTGTTGCGTGCATGTATGGGTGCATTAGAGAGAGTCCAGATGTGTATGCGTGTGTGTGTGTGTGTGTTTCTTTATGCGTGTGCGACAGTGTGTGTGCAAGAGAGAGTGAGAGAGAGAGAGAGAGAGAGAGACGAGAGAGAGAGTATGTATGTGTGTGTGTGTGTGTGTGTGTGTGTGTGTGTGTGTGTGTGTGTGTGTGTGTGTGTGTGTGTGTGTGTGTGTGTGTGTGTGTGTGTGTGTGTGTGAGAGAGTTAAAAATCATCATGTGTTGTGTCCAATTACACATGCAACGTGTGCTTTCTTGTGTGTTGCGAAACTTGTGAATTCCAAGAATCACATGTGCCAGTTCTGGTGCATATTTATTTAATATTTCAAGAATATGCAATATGTCTTTCTTGTTTGTTTTGGTGTTTTATTTTTACATAAATAAATAAATGAATAAATATATAAATATACACGACACAAACACATGAATTCACACAAGCACAAACACGCACACACACACACACACACACACACACACACACACACACACACACACACACGCACACACACACACACACACACAGTGTAAACCAAGACATACACACACAGTGCAGGCTAACACAGGCCGACAGAAGCGCATGTCACTAATTTGCACGCAGACCCACCCACACATCTCAGTGATCTAGCACTACCAGTCAGAGAGAGAGAGAGAGAGAGAGAGAGAGAGAGAGAGAGGGGGGGGGGGGAGAGAGGGAGAGAGAGAGAGGGAGAGAGAGAGAGAGAGAGAGTGAGAGAGAGAGAGAGAGGGAGAGAGAGAGGGAGAGAGAGAGAGAGAGGGAGAGAGGAGAGAGAGAGAGGAGAGGGAGAGAGAGAGGGAGAGAGAGTGAGAGCGAGCGCGAGAGCAAGGGAGAGAGAGAGAGATTATTGACGTCAAAACAAATTCAAACACCAAGGAATGCACAGAGGAAATGAAATGTCTCCGGTTTCCGAGGGAAGACACGTGAAGAGGCAGCAGCAGCAGCGGCCCAGCGGTGGGGATCGCACGCTGCATCTCATTAGTCGCAGCAATACCCCGAGCAAATTAAACCATTAGCCGTCAGACGTCTCCGAAGCAACGCTTGAAGATCACTTCCTATTATGGCCTGCCAGTAAACAGGCCTTTGAAACGCAACCCTGCAGCCCCCATGCGCCCCTGTGGCTCCACAGCGTTGCGTTCACTGCACGCCACCACGCTCCCCTGCAGCTCCACCGACCACCGCCCGCCAGCTACCATGCACCCCTGCAGCCCCACCACCCACAAACCAATGCACCCCTGCAGCTCCACCGGACCACCGCCCCGCCAGCTACCATGTACCCCTGCAGCCCCATTCCCACCCACAAACCATGCACCCCCTGCAGCCCCAACCACCCACAACCATGGCACCCCTTGCAGCCCCACCCGACCCGCCCAACCATGGGGCACCTGCAGCTCCCACTGCTCAGCCACCCCCACAACCATGCACCCCTCAAGGCCCCACCACCCACAACCATGCACCCCTGCAGCCCCACCACCCACAACCATGCACCCCTGCAGCTCCACTGCCTCAAGCACCCACAACCATGCCACCCCTGCAGCCCCACCACCCACAACCATGCACCCCTGCAGCCCCACCGGCCCACAACCATGCACCCCTGCAGCCCCACCACCCACAACCATGGACCCCTGCAGCTCGCTCAGCACCCACAACCATGCACCCCTGGCAGCCCCACCACCCACAACCATGCACCCCTGCAGCCCCACCACCCACAACCATGCACCCCTGCAGCCCCACCACCCACAACCATGCACCCCTGCAGCCCCACCACCCACAACCATGCACCCCTGCAGCTCCACTGCTCAGCACCCACAACCATGCACCCCTGCAGCCCCACCACCCACAACCATGCACCCCTGCAGCCCCACCACCCGCAACCATGCACCCCTGCAGCTCCACTGCTCAGCACCCACAACCATGCACCCCTGCAGCCCCACCACCCACAACCATGCACCCCTGCAGCCCCACCTCCCACAACCATGCACCCCTGCAGCCCCACCTCCCACACCATGCACCCCTGCAGCTCCACTGCTCAGCACCCACAACCATGCACCCCTGCAGCCCCACCACCCACAAACCATGCACCCCTGCAGCCCACCACCCGCAACCATGCACCCCTGCAGCCCCACCACCCGCAACCATGCACCCCTGCAGCTCCACTGCTCAGCACCCACAACCATGCACCCCTGCAGCCCCACCTCCCACAACCATGCACCCCTGCAGCCCCACCTCCCACAACCATGCACCCCTGCAGCCCCACCACCCACAACCATGCACCCCTGCAGCCCCACCACCCACAACCACGCACACCTGCAGCTCCACTGCTCACCACCCACAACCCGCAACCATGCACCCCTGCAGCACCACAACCCACAACCATGCACCATTGCAACCCTGCAGGGGAGAGTTGCATTGCTGCATAGTGCATTCCTTACACATGTACATGGATGCATCAGAGGGGGGTGGGGGGGGATTCATGGCCTTCTCTCAGTTATGCAACGACAAGTCTGGTGGTGGCGTGTCGACGTGCTCCGTGTGTGTAATATCATAACAAAGAATGTATGTATGTTTAGTACGGTATTGTTCAGCGTGGAAAATGATGGCGCTGCCAAGTCTGAAACGGTCCTAACTGGAACTTGGATTTTCACCTCAGCATGTGATCGGAAGTGACAGGTATGATTATTTGGACCATTCAAACTAACTAAAGTAGTTATTGTCGCTCTTCCTGCCTTCCTGTGACGCAGAGGCTATGTGCACACTTGCCGTGGTTGTTCACGTTGTTTGTTTGTGTTTGTTTTCCTTATCGCGTTGCTCGAACATTCCCCCCCTGCGATAGTTTTTCAGAGTAAGAGTATCATTGTAACGCGGGAGAGAGGTCCTTGCGTTTCAGAGTAAGAGTATCGTTGTAACGCGTTAGAGAGGTTTACATGTTTCAGATTCTCTTTTTAACAGACTGCCGGTGAGACATGCCAGAGTGGAGACCTGCTGTAGAAAGAGACCGAGAGAGAGAGAGTGACACAGACAGACAGACAGACAGACAGACAGACAGACGGACGGACAGAGAGAGAGAGAGAGAGAGAGAGAGAGAGAGAGAGAGAGAGAGAGAGAGCCAGGCCAGGATCTCTCAGCATTTGCATTCCGTTCTAACTGGATCTCACCTCCTCCTCCCCAGAGGAGATTAACGAGCCAGCTAACTTTAACTCCTTCATCTCCCTCCACTCACTCCTTCTCCTGTCTCCTGTTTCCTGTTCATTTCCTCCTCTCTCCTCCCTCTGTCTTGTTCTCTCTCCTTCTCCTCCTTTATTGAACCAGGTTCGTTCCATTGAGATCAAAGATCTCCTTTACAACGGTGACCTGGCCAAGAATAGCAGCAACACAGAGTTTCAACAATAAATGAACATTAAATCGCGTGGAGATTAATTTTTGTAACATTACAATGATCAGACAAAACATTTGCACACAGACAACCTGGACTCAATAGATGTCACATAGTAGTTTTAAAATGGTTCAGGATTCCTATGTTTTGAAGTTCAGGATAAAGTCTGTATAGATCCAACAACCAATCCCTAAATGTCCTGAGATTGTAATTTCCATATTTCATGTTTAAATTTGCCGAAGAATGGACTTGTAAATTAAAAAATATACCAACGACTGAGGCGGCCTTTGCATGAAGCAGGCCAATTCATTTTTCAGTATAAAACACGGTGAGCCACAGTTTGTAATGAATCTCACACTTACACTGTGTGACTTGTATATTCTCGAAACACGTCTTGGTTCTGCTGAGTAGTCTGGTGCCTGGGACCTTGTGAACTCTGTGCTTACCATACATTTTTGAAAAATATAAATAAATAAGTTTTACAAATTCCTCACCACCATCATCACCCCCCACCCTTAATCTTTATTGTGCACAGAAATTAATTGTGTCGACTCGATTGTTAATGGGTATGTTTCAGTTAATTGTATGTGTTAGGTTAGAGATGGTTAAAGGACCATAAACCATCATAACCATCTCTCTTGGATTCACTAAAATATCTGTGCCCAACGTCATTTTTAAACATCACTTTTTTAATTCTATTTTGTATTTATTATTTATTATATATACATTATATACACAAGCGCAAACAATAGCAGAAGCACTTTCACGATTACAACGTCATGTTTAATCACCCAGGTACAAGGTATGGTCCTTTAAGTGTAGGTACGGGTTCGGTGGGGCAATGGGTCTGGGAGGAAAGCAATGCATCATGGGAGAAACCAGCCCAGGACCGGCCCTGGGGTCTAGTGGTGTCCTGACGGCACACCTCCAATAAAAACCCCTGGCTTTGTTGTTCTCAGTTCCACCTCCTCCTGTGTGTGTGTGTGTGTGCGTGTGTGTGTGCGTGTGTGTGTGCGTGTGTGTGTGTGTGTGTGTGTGTGTGGGCTGTAATACCATCTCATGAGGACCGGAGACTCTTCTATGTCTCTATTAATCTATGTTCTTTTTTTATTGTACTACAAGACACCAAGCTAGCTGGTAAACACATCAAATATATTTCCAGACACATACACACACACACACACACACACAACACACACACACACACACGCACACACACACAGCCCTTCACGTGTACTTCCAGTGTGTGTGTATCCGCTACTGGGCCGTGGACGGTGCTTGACCTCTGACCCCTGAAGAGTTAACCACTTCCTCTGTGGTTCCAGTAAAAGCCAGCCGCAGCTCCAGCTCCTGTGTTGTCATGCTGATCGCCGGTAAAGTTCCACGTCCTTCAGCTCCGTCAAACGCGCAAGGAAAGTCACGCTAATTGATGGAGGATCTGATTAAAACGAGCCGCTAACGAGTCGCTAACGAGGGGACGAGGACGGCTCCGCTCACCTCTCCGTCGGAGGGCGGGGCCGTTTGATGTCCGCTGGTCGTTTCATCAGCCGACTGTTCTCAGGAGAACAAAGTCCGCCACGCCACCATTTGTAATTTGTCTCCTTTTTTTAAGGAACAAACGCTTACTTTGGATCACCATTTTAATTTTGTGAGTGTGTGTGTGTGGGGGGCATGCTTTTGTGATTTTCTGTGTGTGTGTGTGTGTGTGTGTGTGTGTGTGTGTATGTTGTGTAAGAGTGTATGTGCGTGTGTGTGTATGTGCGTGTGTGTGCGGGTGTGTGTTTAAGAGTGTGTGTAAGTCCGTCCAATAACCAGGTCTGTAGTTGAGGATCTGAAACATGGAGGACTCATTCAACCCCTCGCTTCTCATACCGAGAGGAGTGAGAGAGGAGAAAGGAGTGAGAAATGACAGAGATGTGAGAGAGGAGAGAGAGAGGAGGGAGGAGTGAGAGATGACAGAAGTGTGAGAGGAGTGAGAGAGGAGATAAAGGAGTGAGAGAGGAGTGAGAGAGAGGACAGAAAGGAGTGAGAGAAGGTGAGAGGAGTGAGAGAGGAGAGAAGAGTGATAGAGTTGAGCGGCGTGAGAGACAAGTGAGAGAGGAGTGAGAGAGAAGTGAGAAAGGAGAAAGAGGGTGAGAGGAGTGAGAGAGAGGAGTGAGAGAGTGTGAGAGGAGTGAGAGAAATGAGAAAGGACAGAAAGCAGAGAGAGCAGCATGGTGAGAGGGGTGAGAGGAGTGAGAGAGAGGAGTGAGAGGTAGTATTATTTAGTCGTTTAGAAGATGCTGTGTATTACTGTGAATTGTTGCGATGCAGGTCGTTAAGCAGCAGGCAGAGACTCAAGTGCCTACACAGGTAGACTTAATGTGGACATTGGGAATCGAACCCATAACCTTGAGGGGAAACACTATATGTATTCCTAACCCACCCTATGTACACACAGACACACACTTTGCACTCATTGAGTCATTCACTCACTCAGTCACTCATTTAACCATTCAGTCATTCACTCACTCATTCAGTCATTCATTCAGTCAGTCACTAAGCTCCCGCCAGGGAAACAGAACAGGAAACAAGCAACGCTGTCCTTTGTCCACCTTCCTTTATTCACCCTCTTTCGTTCTTTCTCTTTCATTCCTTTATTATATTTTTCCTTTCTATCCTCCTTTTCTACATTCTCTTCTTTTCTTTCTTTTATTTTTCTTTTGTGCCTTTCTGCCTTTCATTCGCATATTATTTCTTTATTTCCTTATTTTTCTTTCTTTCCTTTTCTTTCTTGACTTATTTTCCTTTCGTTTTCCCGTCCCGGTGAGCCCTGCTGCTGGTTGGTCAGGCCCACATCTGCTCGGGGATTAAACCTCTTCCACGCGATGCCCGGGGTATTGTCCCCACCACAGAGTCTTACAGTAAGGTCTTACCATCTCTCCCTCTCTCTCTCTCATTCTCCCTCTCCCTCTCTCGCTCAATGTCCCCCCCCTGCCCACTTAAGGTAGCGCTGGTGCCATGAAAAGCAGCTAGATCTTTGTTAGCCGGCTACTATGAAGTGAGGGAGAGTTAATCAGAGTCATTGCAGTGCTGGTGATATTAGCATGAGAATGGACTGACTATACCGACCAGCTCATTCTCTCTCCCACAGCTCAGAAACCAATATACATTCTTATATAGATGTTTTCTTTCTTCCTATTTTAATATCATTATCCTCTAGACATTACTGCAACATAGGCATCACTATTACATTGTAAATATTATTATAATTGTATAGATATTATCATAAGACAGGCATTAGTTCTATTATATATTAGATTTTGGGATTTATTATTACTATTTTACATTGTATTTATTTATACATTAACATTCAAAACAATGAAAAATTATTTCACTGTGAAACACAGTAGTATGTCTGTATCTGTCACAGTCACGATGAATGCATTGCATTATTAGCACCCCCATCATTATCAGTATTAATAGTGGTATTATTAACGGTGTTTGTATTGGTATTAGCATTAGTATGTACCATTAGTGTTTCGTCGTGGTCCTTGTTTGCTTTGGGCTTGGTACCAGTTGTCGAGCGGCGGTGGGGGGAGGGTGAAAGGGGGGAGTTGTTAAAGGAGAGAGTAAATCTGATGTGGAAATGTAGACTTAGGAGGACTCACCCATCTGAACAGGAGAAGGAGCCTTTTCACTTGTTGTGTTGGTTTATCCCCTAAACCCCGTCTCGCCCCCCGCCTAAAAGCTTTTGACATCTTCATCTCGTTCACAGTGGGCCGGCTTTGTTCACACAACTCCCCCCCATCCCTCCCCATCTCCCCCCCCCCTCCCCTCCCTCCCTCCCCCTGGCACAAGCGGTGGACTTTGCCAGGGCAAAGGGAACGGGAGCTGGTGGGGGTGGAGGAGGACATGCATGGTGGGGGTTTTGGGGGTGGTGTGGATGATGATGGTGGTGGTGGTGATGGTGGAGGGGGTAGTGGGGATTCCTGGTGGCTTGGGTGGAGTTGGTGGGAGGAGGTGGAGGAGGTGGAGGATGAGGATGATGTGTCCGTGCTGTTTCTGGTGCAGGTGGCGATGGATGTGGTGGATGCGGTTGTGGTGCTTGAAGTCGGAGGGTGGAGGCGATGACGGTAGGTGGAGGTGGAGCAGATGGTGATTGTAATGGTAGTATGGGTGGAGGTGGAGGTGGTTTTGGTGGAGGTTTGGGTGTTTCTACTGGTGGAGGTGCGATTGTGGTGATGGAAGTGGGGGTGATGGTGTGAATGGATGTTGAGGGTGGAGGGAGAGGGTGGAGGTGATTCCTAGAGGTGGTGGTGGTGGTGGTGGTGGTGGTGTTGGAAGAGGCGGCTGTGGTAGTGGAGGAGGTGGAGGAGGACATAGTGGCGCTGGAGTTGGTTTTTGTGGCGTTCCAAGAGGTGGAAAAGGTGGAGGAGGAGGAGGAGGAGGAGGAGGTGGTGTTTCTAATGCTGGAGGTGGTGGAGGTGGTGTTTCTGGCAGTGGAAGTGGTCGAGGGCGGGTGGGGGGCAGTTGGAGTTTGGGGGATTTCTCTCCCCTCTCTCTGCCCCCCTTGCCCCCCCCCACCCCCACCTCCACCCATCACCCCCCCCCCCCCCCCCCCCCACCCAGTACAATATGGTCATTGTCTGGCAGTGAATAATGCGGCCACTCGGCCAGCATGCAGCTCTACTCAGGCTTTGACTGTGAACCAAGCGCTTTTCTTTGGCATGAAAGGCCCCTAATCCATGTCAATATAGGCCTGGGTACAGGCTGGCCACAGTGGGGACCAAGGAGGAGGAGGGGTGCAGGGGAGGGTCAGCAATTTAACCTTTGACCCAACAAATAAGAGGCATGTAAGTTTTAGAATTTCTTTCCAAAGAGGGGTGCCCCTCTCTCAGGGCAGAGTGGGGGTCGCCTTTGTGCCGGGCCACACTGTTTGGCATGTGATTGACAGCCGGCCGCGATGGAGGAGAGCTGCCACAAAAAACATACAACCACAGAAGAAGACGTAGAGGAAGCACAAGAAGAAGAAGAAGAAGAAGAAGAAGAAGAAGAAAGAAGAAGAAGAAGAAGAGGACTTGTTGGAGGCCTGTTGGGGGGGACGTAGGGACGCCATGGCTCCTGGAGACCTCAGGTATTGATTACCTCTGGCCCCGGGACCCTTTGTGTGTCCTGGTGTGAAATGAATCGATTATCAAACAACGGGCGGAGGCCGGAGGGTGGAGGAGGTGGAGGTGGTGGGAGGGCGGGGGGAGGGGGGGCGGGGGGGGGGGGGGGGTGTGGGGCCGGGGGTGGGGTTGGGGGGGGAATGAGGGGAATTAACAGATTACGCGGTCCGATATGAAACACACGAAGAGCTTGGTGACCCACGCGCAAATCAAATTACCACCATTTGCGCCGCACTACGGCCACGTAGAAAAGACAGTGAGAGAGAGAGAGAGAGAGAGAAAGAAGAGAGAGAGAGAGAGAGAGACACTCACACAGAGACAGAGAATAGAGACGGAGAGATTAAAGATGATGAGCTGAGATCTAATGCTTCATTCACAGTAGAGTATTAAAATGTAGCGTGTTGTGTTTTTGATGAACGCTTACAGCAGGGGCAGGTGGAGTGAGACAAATTCATTAATTTGAAATAAAACATATGAAATAAATCAATCAACACATGAATGCATCACTATATACAATATACCACTATACCATGAAGACCCCCGCTATAGCAATTAAACAATTAGCTTCGAGAAGGGTTCTAGTTCATAAGCTTGACTTAAGTGACCTTTTTTAATTAAATTAAATTGCATTCAACTGTATTTAAAATGTTTCACTCATTACTTCATTCATGAAACTAATTTAATCAGAGAGAGCGAGAGAGAGAGAGAGAAGAGAGAGAACGAGGGATTTTAATAATCTTTCAAAGGGGTTGTGCCTTGCAGCGGTAACCATGGCTACTGCGCCATGGTCAGTTTTAGTCTGGATTTACTGTTTTTTTACTCATTGTTATTTTGCTATTATTTATTGTCCATCTCCTAGCTCCAGATTCCTAGCTCCTAGCCCCAGACTCCTAGCTCCTAGCTAACTCTTTCTGGGGTTTTGGAGTGTTCTGGTGGTTAGGGGTCAGGCGGTGTGGCCTATGAAGCCTCATGTGACTGTAACTGTGATGACGACGAGTAAGAATAAAGTTGCTTTTGACAGGAATTTTGTTTGCATCAGCTGACAGCAGCAGGATATGGGGAGGTGGGGGCGTGCATCCGGGGGCACACACAGTGCACGTTAGAGTACACACACACACACACACACACACACACACACACACACACCACACACCAAAATCATGGTGTACCCACAGTTACTGGCGTAGCCCACAGATGTCAGACGACCCCCTCTGTCTTTCCTGCTACGTTTTCTGGTCTATTTATGATGTCTCGTTCCTCTGTATGACAAAATCGTCTTCACATTATAAACATCACCAGGCGTCACTGAATTAGTGACATTCAGAGACTTTCGGCGGACTACATTCACACAGAGAGCACTGATGTGGAGGCCTACAGCATTCCTGCCATATTCAACACAGAATATAACTTCAGCTTTAGTCAACCGATAGCTGTGGACACGAAGAAGAAGAAGAAGAAGAAGAAGAAGAAGAAGAAGAAGAAGAAGAAGAAGAAGAAGAAGAAGAAGAAGAAGAAGAAGAAGAAAAAAGATTTTTTTTTTCCTTGGGAAGTTTCAGGACCCTTCTGTGTTTAGTAAACTTGCGTGTACTAATTATGGTGTGTTTGATGTGCCTACATCATGTATGTATGTACACATACATCTGGGCTTGTACACATCATGTGTGTGTGTGTGTGTGTGGTGTGTGTGTGGTGTGGTGTATGTGTGTGTGTGTGTGTGTGTGTGTGTGTGTGTGTGTTGTGTTCTATGTGTGTTCTTAATTACAGCAGAGATCTCCTCTGAGATCATGAAGCTCAACCTTATGGGAGCCTGTTCAGGACAATATCCTTGAAGCACTTGCACACACTCACAAAACCTGTGTGTGTGCACATATAAAACACGTGCACACACACAAACTTGCATGCACGGCCACATAATACACTTGCACGCACATAATACTTAATACTTGCACACGATACAAAACGCTTTCTACTTGTGCACATACACGTTCTGCTTGTGCACACACACTGCTTGTGCACACATACACATTCTACACACGTTCTACTTGTACACATATGTTCTACTTGTGCACTCACACATTCTGCTTGTACACACACACATTCTACTTGTGCGCACACACCTACTACTTGATACTAATGGGTTGGGGGGAGAAGGGGGGTGAACAAGGTGACAGAGAATTCAGTGAGAAAGCGACATCTCAGACATGTTGTCGTTACCAGAAGACTATTATTTCATTTTTATATGATTGAATAGTTAGTTTATATATAATAAGTATACGTTTCTAAGTTACGTGTCAATATATTGTCTTTATATGCATTACTATTTTGTTTATATTTGTGAAAAAGCACCTTCAGCACCGTGGCCGAAAACCATGTGTCCTTCCTGTCCTGTTACTTGGTAGGCCTACC
>PIJE02000078.1:699287-724287 GCA_002895965.2 Coryphaenoides rupestris | reverse complement strand
GTGACAGCTGTCACATAATCCATCTATTTGCCTATGATATCCTTAAATATCTTAAACACCGAAAAGGATGAATGGGTTTAATTTGGTCTTAAAATGTAATATGCAGTGAATATGTATTTTTATTATCGTTGCTTTTTTAATGTTTTGTGGGGGGGGGGGGGGGGGAAATGTAAATGAATGTAAATATGTAGAAATGATTGAAACGATAGTAGACATTTCTGATGACTGGCTCGTGGCCCTCAATATGCGTTGTTTTAAAGTTGGAACTTTTAAAGTTGGAGAATGACCAAAAGAAAGGCGATGTGATGACGTGACTGATGACGTGTCTTCATGTCCTGCTGGCCTCCTGAACACAACTTAATCCGAACTTTCCCCCCCCCCCCCCCCCCCCCCCCCCCCCCCCCCCCACCCCTCCAGGGCCCGGTTAGTGAAGAAGACCCTCTGTGAAGGGGTTCACTTCAACAACCCCCCACGACTCAAGAAGAGATCATGTATGATTTATGTGCGCAATTGGATCGGAAATAATAATACAATGATGCTTCTACGGTAATATAAGGACGCTGTCTCTTGATTCTCACCTGTGAGTGTTTGGGACGTGGACAGCCTACCTGCAGGGTAGACAGACAGACAGACAGACAGACAGACAGACAGACAGGTGTGATGCAGGCCGGTGGCCTTCAGCCCCAGATAAACACAATCTGCACAAAGACGCATCATTGTCCCCCAATAATCGAGAATAATATTTGATTCCATTCCGGTTTAGGTGATATTACTAAATACTATGCATGTTAAATATGTAGGCCTATTTTTTTGTATATTTATATAGGCCTAAATTGTTTTAAGATTTGATACTTTTTAAATATGTTGTTTTTGTGTGTGTTGTGTTGTATGTTTTTCATGGTCCCATATTAAATGTCATGTGTCGAGACATCCCTATTATGTAAAACCATGCACTCTTGTATAGTTTGTATAGTTGCATTAAAACACCACATTATCATATTGAAACTGCTGAAATTGTGAAGAATAAATTAAATTAATGTTGTGTTCACATTGGGTTTATGTGGTTATTATTAATACTATTGTCGCTTCAGTCATGCTGTGCTCAAAGACATCATGCGCAAAACAAACAGGCATACAAATAAAACAACAATAATAACAATACAAAATAATAATAAAAACAATAATATTAATATGAATAATAATAATAAAAAAAATATTTCTCATATTTCCCTGCAGTGATTGCAGTGTCCATTGGCTCGGAGAGTTGCTGACATGTCCACTATACTGAGCAGCATCTCTACTACAGTACAGTCACACAGAGACGCTCCCGCACCGCCTCTCGTCGGTAAAATAACGCGCCCGGTGCTCGGTCGGTGCTGCTGTCCAACCGCAGCAGCCAATGAGAGCACAGCACCGGGAGTGACGTAGCGGTCCCAGTTGATAAGCGGGTGCTGCAGGCCGAGACCGGAGGAGGGAGGGAGGGAGGGAGGGGGCGCAGTAGCGGTATAGTGGAGGTGCCAGCGGCTTGGTCCAACAACTCCTCCTCTTCTTCTTTACTCTCCACTAAATATATCTCTCTCTCTCTCTCTGACTGACTGATCACAACACCACACGTCTACAACAACCGAGTAACAGCAAAACAGGATTGTAAAGTCTACGTGTGTGTGTGTGTGTGTGTGTCTGCAAGGTATAGGGTTGTGCCAGTCATCTTCTGCATGCACGCCGCTTTATTGTGCAACTTGGACAGCAGCAACTTATAGAGGAGCCGGAGGAGGAGGAGGAGGAGAAGGAGAAGAGGAAGAAGAGAAGACCCACGAGGAGAAGAGCTTCGTGCACGCAGCAGCAGATGAAGATGCGTCTCTCTTTCTGGGTCCGCGTGTCAGATTTTGTCGGGAATATTTTTCACTCGACGTGCGGCGTTTGACTCCAGACGATTTCTTCCAGACCAGCCTCTGACTGTTGTTGTTGTTGTTGTTGTTGTTGTTGTTGTGATCTGAGGATCATATTCCCCTGGTCGGTGCCGGTGCTTTTCCCGACGTATAGAGCCGTCGGTACTGAGACCCACCGCGGGCTTCCACAGTCGGTATGTTGTTCATGGAAATATACCGCAAGCGGGCTTCATAATTACAGATCAATGATCCTATGTAGGCTCATCACAGAAAATTGAGTCATACAATTAATCAAGAGCCACTCTCATTAGATGAACGGCCCTGTATAGTTTAGTAATAATAGTGATGATGATGATGCTCCGAAAGAAGATGTCCATTGGCAGATGAGACGGTATAGTGTGGAGAGCTGAGTGTGTTTGTTTGTTCATGAACTGGAATTCCCGTGACAAGAAGGAAGAAGAAGGATTTTGTTTTTGTTTTTCTTGCTCCGGCGCCATTGCGCGGTTCAAAGTTGCAAAGTCTGATGGAAATCCTGGGTTGCAGATCCGAGGAGAACAGTTTCAATATCCTCCCGTCGGCGGCGACAATGCTGTTCCACGGCGTGCCCGGGGCCGAGGTGCACGGCGGGGTGCACGGCGGGGTGCACGGAGGGGTGCACGGCGGGGTGGTGCACGGGGTGGTGGAGGAGATGGAGCGGCGGGGCAAGAGCGAGTCCTCCACGGTCATCAGCTCCGCTATCGACATGGGAGAGACCGAGGCGGTAGGAGAGAGACACTTTACTTTACTTTTATTTTTGTTTCTGGGTTGAAAAACGGCTTTAAACTCTCAGAAAGTTATTTTAAAAATTTTTACAAATTCCAAAGGCGTGTATATGTACAGTAAATTGTATATATTGGCAACGTAAAGGGCCTGGGAGCGTGGATGGCCTAATGGAAGCTGGCCAGACTAAATTCCAGTCAGTGTTTTAAATTACGACTCATATTGTTGTATGCTCTTATGATCAACTTTTTATTCAGAAGAATTATTATTATTTCACTGTATTTATTTTAATTTAATATTAGGAATGTTTTGCGTTGCAAATAGTATATACTATTTTAAGAAACCACTGTAGTTTGTCGACAATTCCCGCATTTAAAACAATGTCTAACATATGCATCTATTTGTTAACAATATTTCAATATGATTCAAATTATGCAAAGTATAATAAGGAGTGTAACCTTACTATTGTGCACAGCATAATGGCATGTGCACCAAAGCCTATGTTTTGCAAGAAAAGCGAAATAAATGGAAATCAGAAACCTATCAATAGATTATTATTTTTCAATTGAAATATAAGTAACGACAATTAGGCCGACATTTAATGTGGAAATTGTGTTGCACGTGTATTACATGTATTGTTTTTTTTATTTATTTGGTGAAAGTAGCCAATCTATTGTAGTGTAATTCAAGAAACAATACAAATTCCTCCAAACTGTGGAGCAATTAGATAGTGATTTTATTCGGTGCCACCTAAATTATTGAACGATTTAAACAAAGGCTTTCACACGTTATTCTCTGCGTGTGTGTGTGTGTGTGTCTGTGTCTGTGTCTGTGTGTGTGTGTGTGTGTGTGTGTGTGTGTGTGTGTGGTGTGTGTGTGTGTGTGTGTGTGTGTGTGTGTGTGTGTGTGTGTGCGTGTGTGTGTGTTTAAAGAGCCATAGTGCACGTGAGCGTGCGTGCATTATTTTTATATGCAAATCACAACAGGCCTACACAGATAGAAAGCACTAAATGCAGCCTATATGTTACGATACTATTTCAGTATTATATTATTTTCCCTGCATCGCCTACTTCACTACTACACTGCAAGAGAACTTCATCCGAACTTGTTTTCGCTGCAGACCCTGCAGTGCATGAACAGCGACCGCGTGGCCCTGTGCGCGGGATGCGGCCGGCGGATCGCGGACCGCTACTACCTGCTCGCGGTGGACAAGCAGTGGCACATGCGCTGCCTCAAGTGCTGCGAGTGCAAACTGCACCTGGAGTCCGAGCTCACGTGCTTCAGCAAGGACGGCAGCATCTACTGCAAGGAGGACTACTACAGGTAACGGACCGCCCGCTGGTACAGTACACAGGCCTACAGTACACAGGCCTACAGTATACAGGCCTACAGTATACAGGCCTACACTGCACATACCAAACTAGCATGACACTGCACCAATGTTACATGTTAAAGCATGACACTATATGTCAAAGCGTCAGTGTACAGGCCGATATGAACTCTCTTCTAACCACCAACTAAAACAATAACAATGCGAGAAAATGTGAAAGACAAAACACTGAGATCCAATCAAAACCCTGGGATTGATTTGCTTGCACGTGAGTTCTGTAGGCCTATACTTTTAATCATTTACAACTTTGTCCTGCTTCTGTCTTTTCGATTCTACTTCGATACGATCTTTATGCCTGGTAGTCGTTTTGTAATTGTGTGTGTGTGTGTGTGTGTGTGTGTGTGTGTGTGTGTGTGTGTGTGTGTGTGTGTGTGTGTGGTGTGTGTGTGTGTGTGTGTGTGTGTGTGTGGTGTGTGTGTGTGTGTCTTAGGGAGTACTTTTATACCTGTAATAATTCCTAAGTGTATCACGTGATCACGTCCTGTCGCGCGTGCCTGCTCTCACGAGACGTCCGTCTTCCCCGCAGAAGATTCTCCGTCCAGAGGTGCGCGCGCTGTCACCTGGGCATCTCGGCCTCGGAGATGGTGATGCGCGCGCGCGACCTGGTGTACCACCTCAACTGCTTCACGTGCACCACGTGCAACAAGATGCTGACCACGGGGGACCACTTCGGCATGAAGGACAGCCTCGTGTACTGCCGCGTGCACTTTGAGACTCTGGTTCATCAGGGGGAGCAGTACCACCAGGGCCACTTCGGAGGCCCCGGTGGAGACGCGGTGGTCTCGTCGCACAAGGGCCTGGGCTCCGGCAACACGCTGGGACTATCCTACTTCAACGGCGTGGGCACCGCGCAGAAAGGCCGGCCCAGGAAGCGGAAGAGTCCGGGGCCCGGGGCCGAGCTGGCGGCCTATAACGCGGGTAAGACTGAAACTCGTGGAAAGCGAGAAGAAAAGAAGTGCGAAGTGGAGATGAGGACTTTCTCTCTCTCTCTCTCTCTCTCACGCACACGCACCACACACACACACACACACACACACACACACACACACACACACACAGTGCGATTGCTGGAAAAACCGAAAAGCGCAACATATCACTGCCTTGCTCGAAGGAAGGGAGAAACGCAAACAAAAAAAGCACAAAAACTGTAAAACAAACTAAAGTAAACTAAAGTAAACTAAACTAGGCCTATAATAAAAAAGTTAAACGTTTTAGTGTGAGCCATGTTTACATCGGCCGTTGAAATGTAAAAAAGTATAGTTTCATTAAAAACTATAGTTTCATTAAAAATAGAAATCTACGGTACATGCATGTGTTTATTAAATAGGCTTATGGTGCGCACATACTGTGGCGCCCCAGAGGCAACATGCCAACGTAGGCCTTTTGGAAAAAAATATAGTGTTATAAATATAGCCTATTCATTTGTCGTTTGTAAAATAGTTTAGGCTAATTCACAGTCTTGGGGTCAGCTTAATAACTAAATGTGGTTGTTGTTTTTTTTTACAGTCTATTGGGTAACGAGGAATAAGCAACAGATAGGCCTATTAGCAAAACATAGGCTAAGTCTTTAATAAATAGCCCTATTCTCACTCAACAACACGGTGATATTAAATTATAAACTGACAAAACACGATTTAAAACATTATTTTTCTTTTTTCTCCTGCATCTCTTTGTTTCGTTGTTTCGTTTGTTTTTATCCAGAATTCCCAAGCGTTGTGATAAACGTATAGCGTGCCTACGTTGTTTTTGCAGTGACAATTCTTGTCTTTTTGTTTTGGAATTCTATGAAGAGTTTCTTGGGCTCTGGGTTTTTTTTTTCTTCTTTTTCTTCCAGTGGCCTCTTTTGGAAAAAAAAAGTTTTTGATGTTCCGGCTTTTGCTTTCGCTCTTTTCCACCTGTCAGCCTCCATAGCCGTCTAGAGTCCACCCCCACACCCACCACAACCCCCCAGCCCCGCTTTGTGCGTCCAGGGGCCTGCTGGGGCCAAACTCACTGGGTGCTGCTGCTGCTGGCTGCACCGGGGAGACCCATGTCGTGTTAATGACGAGTTACTGCAGTCGAGGAAATATACCCAGAATATAAACTATAGTCCATTAAAAAAAAAAACAACAACCACAAAACACGTGATGAGCAATTTGAAACCCGGGTCCATCTTTTACAGGCCTAATAATAAGAAAACACGACAGTCTTCTCCAAATGCGGAGTGAATTGGCCACAAATCAATCTTGAATAATGGCAACTTTTGTCTGAAGTAAAGTGGATCACACACACACACACACACACACACACACACACACACACACACACACACACACACACACACACACACACACACACACACACACACACACACACACACACACACACACACACACACACACACACACACACACACACACACACACACACCACAGAGAGAAGAAGTCACACAGGCAGAAAACATGAAGACATAACTATGTATACAATGTGGAGACGTACAGGTCTACTGAGTAACTGATGGCATATTAGTGGTGGTGGATTAGAGAGGGAGCTGCTGCCCTCTCCTGTCTCAACCCAATCAGAGACATGAGATTAACTCGTCAAACTGCGTACACACACGCACGCACACACGCACGCACGCACACGCACGCACGCACGCACGCACACACACACACACACACACACACACACACACACACACACACACACACGGTTCATTCAATAAGCCTAGTCCCATTAATACTTTTAAACGACGAGGGGGAGTTGGATAAAAATTAATACATCTGCCTAAATAAATAAATAAAGAATCCGTCTACACAATATTTTTTAAAACGATGACCATATGCTTTGCCAAAAAGCGACATTTGTTCGGTCTGGCGTTTGCAGGCTCATTAAGTGAAGTGTTATTCTGTCGGCTTCCTCTGAATAATCTTCATATTTGCTGTGTTTCATATTGAAGAGGAGCTGTTATGCATTCAGCAACACCTTCAGCTGTGCCAAGAAAATACAATTCGGGAATATGTCTCGTTATTTCACACACAAACACACACACAGACACCTAGACGTGGGGTTTGGTCTGAATAAAAAAGATAAATACACATCGTTAAAAAGATTATTAGATTACTTTAGTATGTTACAATTGTATTCCATCGGTTTACCAATAGTTTAAATCCCGTTCAACGTTATCCTACAATTAGGTATATATAGCAAATAATGAGTGTCTGTTTTACCGATAGGCCTCATTCCGATATGTCAATATGCCTAAAATGTCAAGAAAAAGGCCAAAGGTCGAAAGGTTTCATGAACATACATCATATATGTATGTTAATGAAAAAAACAAAAACCCACTCGACTCAGCCAAAATGTCATTTTTCTAATTGATAATATAGGTACAAAACCGTTACACATTTTTATTAACTTACTTTATTTATTTTGTTGTTTTGAGAAGGAATAAAAAGTTGTAGTCCAACGAATTAGTACATACTTTCATTAAAACGTGGAAACAGAAGGGTCACATTTAGGCTACTATCACCAATATTAATTCGAACATTAAAAAAATGAAAATACAATTCTAGTGTATAGAGAAAACTATGATAATCAATAGGCCTGTATGGAATATATCGAAAACTAAAGAAAAACACATTTTTTTATATTCGAGTCCATGTCTTAATTGTTGTTTTAAGCCTGCAGTGTGCGTTTTACCAAGTGCACAAAAGCATCGTTTATTTATGTATTTATGCGCGCGTGTGTGTGCCTGTGTGTGTGTGCCGTGTGTGTGTGTGTTTGCGTGTGTGTGTGTGCCTGTGTGTGTGTGCCTCTGTGTGTGTGTGTGTATGTGTGTGTGCGTGCCTGTGTGTGGGTGTGTGTGTGTGCGTGCGCGTGCGCGCGTGTGTGTGTGTGTGTGTGTGTGTGTGTGTGTGTGTGTGTGTGTGTGTGTGTGTGTGTGTGTGTTGCCCCGCAGCCCTCAGCTGTAATGAGAACGACGGGGACTCCATGGACCGGGACTCGCAGTACAGCTCGAGCCAGAAGACCAAGCGCATGCGGACGTCGTTCAAGCACCACCAGCTGCGGACCATGAAGTCGTACTTCGCCATCAACCACAACCCGGACGCCAAGGACCTCAAGCAGCTCGCCCAGAAGACGGGCCTCACCAAGCGGGTATTACAGGTAATTGGACCAATTGGGACACGTTGGTTGCGATTTAAAATACAAATATACGAAAAGTGAATGTCAAGTGTTTTATTCTGTATTTCAAGGTTTTAAGAAAAGAAAATATAAGAATTATATTCTTACTAGACTTGTATTATTGGTTTTTATTTAAACCTCAAATTGTTACAGGAAAAAAAGTATCTAAGTCACTCTTATTACATGAAGAGATGTAGGCCTATTGTTAAATAGCTCTCTATGATACAGATATATTATATGATTCCGATTCATACATTGGGATGCGTGGAAAGCATTAAAAACAGTAAAATATTTCAACCCAAGATAATGATTTTTCACAAATGATAAACACAGGTTATCATGTACAAAAAAAAAAAGAAAAAACACAAGAAAGAAAAGAAACATGAAGAGACAGCGCAACAACAGAGCGCTGAGTTGATGTCCTGTGAAACCCAAATCTAAACGTCCTCTGCCGTCTGCTGTCTGCAACACGAAAGCGAAACAAAACTCGCAGTTCAGTTCTTTCAGCTGACGCGCGTTACGACGCACGGAGCGGAGCGGCCTGTTTGATTTCCGTCAAGACGACAGGCAGCCAATCACCTGGGGAGCTGAGACAAGACGAGACTAAAAGCTCTCTGACTGGAGGAGAGGGGGAAACAAACCGGCTGCTTTCATTAACACGCTCGGAAAACAAAGCACTCATTTTGCTTTGATGCATCTTAATTCTTCCTCGCCTTTTTATGCAGTTGATGCATGCCACCGTCTCCCCCCCCCCCCCCCTCCCTCCCTCCCTCCCCAAACACTCCCCCCCCTCCCTCCCTCCCTCCCTCCCCAAACACTCCCCCCCCCCCCCCCCCCATTTCGTTTTCCTATGATGCCTCCACTATAGGATTCTCAGGGCAGATATTTACAAAGTGATATATAAATATATATATATATTTATATATAAAGTATATAAAGATATATAAATATATATATATATTTATATATACCTCGATTTGTAGTGACGATATTTAGCGTCAACAATAATGAACGTAGTTATACGTACTCACTAAAGTATTACTATCCTACTACTATTAAACTATTAACTAAAACCATCAAACCAGCAGTGTGTGTATGGATGGTCAGCGTCTAGCTATATTAAAATGTTTGTCTGCACTGCCATATTTATACTTTTATCTTCTAATACGATAAGATGAGATATAACTTTATTCATCCCTAAGCACATTCTCTTAATACTTTTACATTTCAATTTTACATTTCTGTTTTTAAATGTTTTTTATTGACAAGATGAAACAAGATGCGACAAGAGAGAGTACTGCTACTAATCCCAGACAGGAAGTTACAATGTAAAGCCGTGAATGACCTTGTGTTTGAAGGGTGTGATACATTCTTTAATATGATCCCATAATATGTATATATATAACATAGTACTATATCATATGTAATAGAATCATAATAATGTCTCTTATTTGCCATCCGGGATTAATACCATCTTATCTCTTAAAGGACAACGGCGGTGATCAAACCATCTTAACCAGCCCTCCTGAACTATAACATGTGTTACTTATATAATTTGCCTGTAAATGACTTCCTGGTTCGATTCTGCCAGAGAGCCCATTTAGCGTAGCGTGCGCCTGACACAAATGTACACACAGTGGCAATAACATTTTCGTCTTTTGGAATCAATGTGCGTCAGTCAGTATATGCCACGGTTTGTGGACAACATAACAATGAATCCCCTTACTAAGTACTTCACAAAATGTCTTATCGCAAAGTGCCACCAACGCACTTATTGTTTTATCTACATTGTTATTGTCGACATCTATGGCAGACGTGCTCTTAGGCGGAATCAGTACAACGAAAGGGGATTCCGATAAATAACACAACTGATAACAAATGTTTGGGTGAAGCTAGACGGGTACGATGCGTCGATCCCTCAGACCGGAATTGTTGTTTAATAAATAAACAAGCCTTGTGTTGCCGTGGCATTCGATCGGACACTGTGTTGTGCTGTTCTGTGCAGTATATACAGTATATGTTCTTTAACCGACGACCGTGGTGTCTTGGTTCTGTGCAGGTGTGGTTTCAGAATGCACGGGCCAAGTTCCGGCGGAACCTGCTGCGACAGGAGAGCGGCGGCGGGGACAAGACATCGGACGGCTCGGTGCTGGCGGGCGGCACCCCGTCTGGGCCCGTCTCCGAGATCTCCAATGGCTCCATGAGCCCCCCGTCCAGCACGCCCACCACCCTCACCGACCTCAGCAACCCCACCATGCCCACCGTCACCTCGGTGCTCAGCGGCGGGCCCATGGACGTGCACGAGTGCCGCAGTCCCTCACAGACCACCCTGACCAGCCTCTTCTGATAGTGGTCACCACCCCCCCCCCACCACCACCACGCCACCAGACCCCAACCCCTAGATGTTCCCAGGTCCCAACCAGCCACCCACCGAACTTCGTCCCCACGGGTTTCTCAACCTCCTCTCTGCTGCTGCCCCCCCCTCCCTAAAGACCCCACCTCCCACCTCTCCTTACCCACCCCGACACCCCCCACCCACACGCACACACACACAAACACACACACACACACACACACACACACACACTCATCGGGCCCTCCCCCCACCCGTTTACAACTGGATCTACGTCATGAGTGGAGGACTTCTGACTCCTGAAACATCAGAACGTACTACTTGAGGGGGGGGGGGGGGGGGGGGAACGCAGACAGGAACACAGATCTGAATTTGCTCTGAGGCCGTGGGAGAATATTTCCGAGGCAGCCAAGCCTTACCGACGGAGCGGTCCTTGTTTTCTTGACGTGTTGTCTTCTGCACAGACTTGCATTTGCATTTTTCAATGTTTACAGAAAGAAAGAGACGGTGTGGTGGGTGGGGGGGGGGGGGCTGGGAGGGCGGTGGGGGGGAGGGCTGGGAGGGCGGTGGGGAGAAACGGCTTGATTTTTTTTTTTTTTCGTTCAGAACAGTATTTATGTTGTACAGGAGTGACTGTTAGATGGATTGTATACCGGAGGAGTAGAGATTCAGATTAAACAGGTTACAATATCACACGACTGTGCCTTACTCTTCACGACTAGATACAACAGAGGTGTGTGTGTCTGAGCGTGCATGAGAGCAAGAGATGTGTGTGTGTGTGCGTGTGTGTGTGTGTGTGTGTGTGTGTGTGTGTGTGCGTGTGTGTGTGCGGATAGAAATGGGAGTGTCGTTGTAAAACACAAGACAAGGCGTTTAGCGGTCAGATGAAGAGCTGGCAAACGCATTATCCTGTCAGCAGAACACGGAACAGCTCATGTTCCTCGTCTGCCAAATGTACGGAGGAACGCAACGGCTAAAAAAAATTGTGTTCTCACTTCAATCCAACTTTATGACAACTTGATCAAAGTTTCACCGCAGCTGAAAACAGCCTCAAATCCTCAACTGGGTGGGGGGGGGGGTGGGGTTGGGGGAGGGGTCTGGACATTCACTGTGAACAGATGATCACATGGGTTGTGTCGGCTGGATCAGAGCCGCTCAGAGAGCAGCAGGTAAGTTCTATCGTGATGACAGAGGGTACGGCTCAGCAGTACATAATTTAATATTATCGTAGCATAACGTTATGGTTTCGTAATTCCGTCTTCTTCAATGTAACCACCCTCGGTTAGACTGTTTAGGATGGCATTTTTGAATTCATAAACATGCCCTAGCAGAAAGTATACTAAATTGTACTTACTTATTTTTATTTCTCCATATTTTATGTTTCCACAGACTTCTGAATCCAACATAAACAATATTGATAACATCAATCATAATAATAACTTAAGTATACTCAAGTAACTTGAGTATTTAGCTTATTTAGATGATTTATTGAACCCAGAGGAAAACGGCCCTAAACAGTTTTTAACTGTAAATGATTGAGTTTGATTGGAGCCTCACTTCCCAGTGAGGTCAAGTTTCTGCACATTATGGTGTAGGCCTACGTGTTGAAAGGCTGTCAGAGGAGCTCGGCCTACATTACCGCAGTTGTAAAACTATGCAACTATTTATCCAAAGGCCTATGGTTGTTTTTTTCTGATGTTCAACAATAGTTAATTAAAGCTCAAAATGTATTCACGGCACCATGGGCCCCAGCGACCGTCCCTTTCCATTGAATGTCACTGGGGTTGATGAGATCAGTGTCCCCAAGTGATTTGGAGTAAATCAGAGTCACGGTTTGACTTCATGACTTTATGTACGCTTTTGCGCCCCCTGTGGGCGAAGTGGTGCCAAGTGGTGCTTAGCTTAGCACATATTGACATTGACCCTGCGACGTGATTTAAAAAAAAGCTATATACACAAAATTAAAGCTATCTAGGTCCTTCTCAAGCGGACTTGTGATTGATAGAATAATGTCAGCTCATTTGAATATTTTTATTTCCACATAACTATGGATTATTTTATTCAACATTCAAAATTCAAGTCAAGCTCGTCCATTGAGCATCTGTACCAAATTTGGAATCATTGGATCTGTCGGTTATTACGTTTTTTTGTAAATTTTCCCAAAATGTTTGCATGATCTCTCCAGGCGGACCTTATGGCTCCAAGAGGCAAACATTTTCAACAAGTCAAATAAGGCCTGCATCCAAAGTTTCAAAATGTTTCCTCCATCGGGAGCAGTGGGGCTGAGCGTTTTACTTGGACCGCGAATAATAGTGCCCTCTATGGGCGAAGTGATACCAAACTTTTTGAGTCTTCGACGGAATTCATGCGTCATCCACAAAAGTGACAACATTTGAGCGATCAGGTGCTGAGCTATCGCCGTTACTAATCCAGAATAATAAGAACCCCTAGAACACAATAAAACAATAGGCATCCACAGTTTCAAGGTGAATGCCTCATAATCAGAAAACCGATGCATGTCTAGTCCGTCATCAGGAGGAGTTATTATTGATTCATTATGAATTAAATATTATTGTTGTCGTTATTGCGGATGGTTTACCTTTATTTCAATAATGACGTAAAATATAAACCAAAAAGAAAAAACACATGGATCACACCACAGCTTGTTGGCTGATTCCTATTTGAGTGAACGCATCATTATAGGCTAGAGAACGGTTTAAACATAAATGTGTGTGTGTGTGTGTGTGTGTGTGTACGTGGGTGTGGGGTCATAAAGTATGGAGCACATTGTGTGAGGTGGTGTGTTTGAGTAGAAACCCCTTTTAACGACCCCCAGGGACCCCCTGCTGGAGCCCCAGCCAGCTAACGTCCCGGGACCGGAGAGTTTCCCCGGCTTCGGTCCCGGTGAGACTTTTTTGTTCCATTGTTTTCCTCGCCATCGCATTCTGGTACACATCCCTCTTGTCCATGCAGCTCTGTACGAGAGAGAGAGATATCTAAAAAAACTGGACTCTCTCTCTCTCTGTCTCTCTCTCTCTCTCTCTCTCTCTCTCTCATGGGTGTTATTAAGTGTTTAGCGGAAACGGAGAACAGACATGGTAAGGTTTTAAAGAGTAGTAGAGGGTGAGGGTTTTGTCTGAGGGTTTCAAATTGGTGTCATGCTGTGGTCTTGATGCACAGTCAGTGACCTCATGGCCAACACTGTGTTTGAGAGCCCTGCACAGCCTCATATGAAGCAGAACTTCACACACACACACACACACACACACACACACAAACACAGTAACATGCATGCTTGATTACAACCCGTGTGTGTTTCCTGTGTAAATGTTAATTATCTTTGTGATGACCTAACCTCCCGAAGCGTAGGACTACTTAACTGTGCACAGAGTGCCGACTGCCGACACACGGGCCTACCCCGCTGGTCTGGAGAGTTACGACACGATCCCACGATGTGAGATTACAGCTTTCAGAGCCACCGCTGGTCCTAATCCTCTGCTCGCAGTGCATAAAATGTGGCTTTACACAAACTGATCACTTAAAATATGCGCTTATGCCAAGAGCAGAGAGCAGTCGTGGGGGTTGGCAGGCTTCCCCGAAATTGTAACCATAAAAAAAAGTGTGTGTGTGTGTGTGTGTGTGTGACAGAGCAGCTTTCCTCGTACACCCCGGTTCCTCCGGTGGACGCAGATTTCGTGTCAGCGAAGTTTGCGTACGACTTTTAACGAGAGAACCAGGCGACACGTCGATTAAATCCACCGCAGACTAAACAGGTAAGAACATGGGACGGAAAAACTCAGACACTAACTTTCTGTGCGCCTGTGTGTGTGTGTGTGTGTGTGCCTGTGTGTGTGTGTGTGTGTGTGTGTGTGTGCGTGCGCGCGTGCCTGTGTGTGTGCCTGTGTGTGTGTGTGTGTGTGTGTGTGTGTGTGAGTAACTCTAACACAGAGCCATCATGACTGTACAACATCTCAATCATTGCGTCAGTGTGACGTAAGGACAGAAAACAGTTCATACTGTAAAGTTTCAAGGGTGGAAAAAAATATCTCCTTGCTTGCCGGGGTTTTATGTTAATGTGTGACGTGAATTTGATCCAAACATTACCAGGAATATGACAACTTGGCATGCGCCCTGTAGAAATAACACAACAGCCGTCTAAGCGGATGTTTATTGTGTGTTAATAGCCGCAAATGCTCGACTCGCCCAGAGGATTTACTTTTTAAGGAATAATAAAATGCGTGGGAAGGATTTTTTCAGGGGCAATGTAACCTTTAACCTCGCAACTTTCCAAATGCCCAATATTTTTAGACTTTACCTTGCATGTAAATGCAACAGTAAACTGTAACGGTGAGTGGTACTATACTGGTACAGTTTAAAAACTATTTGTTTGTTAATTTTGTTATTTATTACTTACACACACACAGACACACACACACACTCACACACTCATTCACTCCATGACTTACTTACTTTTCTTTGTACTATTTCTCTACTTATGTAAGGCATCTGAATTCACTGTAATTTGCTTTGGATAAAAGTGTCTGCGAAATAACTAAACATTGAATCGTAATATCGACTCAGGGTACTTACAGGTACTCGAGCAAACGAGTACTCGTCAAGGAAATCATAAACGATTAAAAAAAAATCTGTTTGCATTTTTGGGGCATGATGTATCATTAAAAATAGTCAAAATCCTTTGCCGTTGCTCAGTCGTGCATCGTTGTTGAGAAGCCTATTGAAATCGGATTGTTTGCCAATGTTAAGTATCTGGCCCGGGTGGGTGGAGTTCCCCACGCCTTCGACAAGTTTTACAATAATGACTGCCCAGAGCGTACGTCCCGACATCATAACCGAAAGTGAAATGTATAGCAAGCAGCATATAGCGTTGCTGTGATGGTGTCTAAAAAATAAATAAATCACATATCTCAATAGCAGCTTATGCAGTTTTATCGTAGTTTTTTTCCAAGTTAGAAAGACTCTCTGCCCTAAACAATAGCCTGAGTAAAACGCAATTCAAAGAAAGATATATAGTGTTTCAAAATGTCCTGCTCCTCCTGCTCAGAAGTGTATCCTGCTAGTTCTACAATAAGTAAAAAGCAGGTCAAATACTGCGTGACCAGCTGAGCTCTGGTGTGGGTGTAACACCCACAGACTATAACAGACCTATTAATACTGACTTTCCATGTGTGTTATTTAGTGTAATCCATTGTGGACTTCCTGTAAATACTGCCGCGTCAAGGACAGAATTTCACAATTTTGTTTGTTGAGAGGAGGTGTTGATCTTGTGTTAGAAAACATATTACTGTATTACTGTAATACATACAACTATAAACCTCTGAACTAGTCGGGATAGCAAGGGAAGGCATGTTCCCTCGGGAAAATCAACATTCACATCCAGTTCCAACCAGCAGGATCCAGATCTGGACCGTGTATTCAATGATATATTTTTGTGTATTTCTTGCATCCCTGCTATCAACAACAGCAATGAACACTTCTGTTACAAGGCACCAGAACGCACTAAAAATACCAGAGTGTCTACGATTTATTTTCCGCTGGTCGCAGCCACGCTGCCCTGTGAGAGGGATGCCAGGAGTTGGGGGGGGGGGGGGGGGGGGGGGTGGTGGAGGCTTCTGGTAACCGTGGTGACTGTCTGCGCCTGGGTCTGGCGAGGGTGGCCAATGTGTTGCCCAGATGTACCCACACACTCCCATAAAGCCGTGTGATGAACGCTTAAAGAGGGAGGCCATTTTGTTACAACCCAGGACATTCTTGACGAGGTAGTATAGAAGCATAGGAGCCCGTTAAGTCTGCGCTACACTACACCAGGTCGATGCCAAGGTCCCGCACGCCTTCAGAGAGTCAGGAGACTACATCTTCTCAAATACTTCTTCTTAAAATAAAGTGCAGTCGTCTAACTTCTTCTCTCTCTCTCTCTCTCTCTGTATCTACATCTCTCTCCCTCTCTCTCTCTCTCTCTCTCTCTCTCTCTCTGTATCTACATCTCTCTCTCTCTCTCTCTCTCTCTCTCTCACACACACACACACACACACACACACACACACACACACACACACACACACACACACACACACACAGAATCCAGCCATCTAGTGAAGCATAGCCGCTGTAGCGTGCTGCAGATGGATCCATACGGGCATTTCTTCCTTTAACTGGAAGACAATAAACTCTCAGGTCAGCCACGGACGTCCTAGCTGAACCAAGCTAACCTTACATCTCCTCCCATTGGACAAACACACCAACGCTCTCACACCGCCACCTCCCTTCCCACTACACCAGAGTTAGGAACAAAACTCAACTAAATTCAATCATTCACTGTTCACTGTACACATTCACTGAACTTCCGCTAAAATACTAACGTGATGACAAATAACATCCTTAAGCCCCAAGAGCAGGCTATAAGGGGTACTTGTGAATATTTAGATTAAGCTTTGTTATACGTATATATAAAGACCTGGTCTACTGCTCTTCTGGTCTGGTGTCTCTACCTTCTGGTCTGTGGTCTCCACTGGTCTGTTGGTCTACCCTTCGTCTCTTGTCTCCGATCGGCTCTCATCTAGTGGGACCCCACGTCCCACTAGATCTGACTGAGGATCAGCACGTTGAGTTTAATACGTCATGAATATGAGCTGCCTCAAGACCCAGTAGCTCTGGTTATTATGCGGCCATTTAGGCCATCTTTGCCCCCCCCACTACACTCTCTCCCTCTGAGGCTAGCTGGCGGGCGGACGGACGGGCCGTGGATGTGCGGCGAGATGAAATTAAAGTCATTCATTAGGCCTTGACACTCCGCCAAAGCTTCTCAATTTAGCGATGTCACATCGATAAAAAGACGTCTCACTCGTCGGCTGACGGAGCAGGACTTGGGGGCCTTACCGACAATTAAGAGCAATTAGTGGGAAGGAACTCTCCGGCCGGCGATGAGGTCATCAACGCCCCTGGGTAGGCCACGCCCCTCCCCCCCAACCCCCGTCCCGCACACCCCAGGCCATCACACACACTTAGATCCTTCTGATAGGTTAAGACGTCAACATGACACCCCCTCCCCGCGCACACACCCACACACACACACACACACCCACACCACACCCACACACCCCCCCGGTGACGCAGTAATTGATGGGATTTTTATTTGAAACGGAACAAATCTTTTTTTTTTTGAAGATCCAGGTTTTGGCTGAGGAAGGGAGGAAAATCATAAGAGCGTAACTGCGCGTGTTATACTTACCTCTCCCAGACAATAGGGAAGATCTACAACATGTCACCAAAATGCCCAAATATGTTTGTGCATTACTTAAGCTATATGTAATGAGCCAATACGATCACATGTACAACTACTAACGGTAGTTACTCTTATAGTATCCAGACATGTACACACACGATCACGACACACGTTACACTCACTCTCTCTCTCACACACAACACACACACACATACTTACACACACACAGACACACACACACACTCACACACTCATTCACTCCATGACTTACTTACTTTTCTTTGTACTATTTCTCTACTTATGTAAGGCATCTGAATTCACTGTAATTTGCTTTGGATAAAAGTGTCTGCGAAATAACTAAACATTGAATCGTAATATCGACTCAGGGTACTTACAGGTACTCGAGCAAACGAGTACTCGTCAAGGAAATCATAAACGATTAAAAAAAAATCTCGACTCAGGGTACTTACAGGTACTCGAGCAAACGAGTACTCGTCAAGGAAATCATAAACGATAAAAAAAAAATCGGTTTGCATTTTTGGGGCATGATGTATCATTAAAAATAGTCAAAATACTTTGCCGTTGCTCAGTCGTGCATCGTTGTTGAGATGCCAATGTTAAGTATCTGGCCCGGGTGGGTGGAGTTCCCCACGCCTTCGACAAGTTTCATCGGATTGTTGAGATGCCAATGTTAAGTATCTGGCCCGGGTGGGTGGAGTTCCCCACGCCTTCGACAAGTTTTACAATAATGACTGCCCAGAGCGTACGTCCCGACATCATAACCGAAAGTGAAATGTATAGCAAGCAGCATATAGCGTTGCTGTGATGGTGTCTAAAAAATAAATAAATCACATATCTCAATAGCAGCTTATGCAGTTTTATCGTAGTTTTTTTCCAAGTTAGAAAGACTCTCTGCCCTAAACAATAGCCTGAGTAAAATGCAATTCAAAGAAAGATATATAGTGTTTCAAAATGTCCTGCTCCTCCTGCTCAGAAGCGTATCCTGCTAGTTCTACAATAAGTAAAAAGCAGGTCAAATACTGCGTGACCAGCTGAGCTCTGGTGTGGGTGTAACACCCACAGACTCTATAACAGACGTATTAATACTGACTTTCCATGTGTGTTAATTTGTGTAATCCATTGTGGACTTCCTGTACACACACACGTACACATTCACACACACACACACACACACACGTACACATCACACACACACACACACACACACACACACACACGTACACACACACACACACACACACACACACACACACACACACACACACACACACACACACACACACACACACACACACACACACACACACACACACACACACACACACACACACAAGCATTGAGATAAGCAACATATACTGTATTACTGTAATACATACAACTATAAACCTCTGAACTAGTCGGGATAGCAAGGGAAGGCATGTTCCCTCGGGAAAATCAACATTCACATCCAGTTCCAACCAGCAGGATCCAGATCTGACCGACAATATGTGTCCACACACACACACACACACACACACACACACACACACACACATACACACACACACACACACACACACACACACCACATACACACACACACACACACACACACATACACACACACACACACACACCACACACACACATACACGCACTCACACACACGCACACACACACACATGTATACGCTGCCCTGTGAGAGGGATGCCAGGAGTTGGGGGGGGGCGGGGTGGTGGAGGCTTCTGGTAACCGTGGTGACTGTCTGCGCCTGGGTCTGGCGAGGGTGGCCAATGTGTTTTGACCTACAGACAGTATGCTAAACCGATACATCTATTCAACACAACATTCCATAACAACGCCACAAGTGTCAGATAAACCATACACACACACAGAGAGCGTAGACACACACACACACACACACACACACACACACACACACACACACACATGCACACACACACACACCGCACACACACACACACACACACACACACACACAAGCACGACACACACACACACACACACACACACACACACACACACACATACACACACACACACACACACACACACACACACACACATACAACACGTACACATACACAAGCATGCACACAGACACAGACACACACACATTCACGTATATATGATGATATAGTTCAGATTTTCTTCTTAAAATATCCTGAGGTTATGACAGGCGAGGACATCTTGCCTCTACCTCTCTCTCTGTCTCTCTGCCTCTCTCTCTCTCTCTCTCTCTCTGTCTGACCGTCTCTCTCTCTCTCTCTCTCTCTCTCTCTCTCTCTCTGTCTCTCTCTCTCTGTCTCTCCTATCGTCTGAGAAAACAGACCAGTGTGAGAAGGAGAAGAAGGAGCACACACCTAATGAACGCAGGCCAGTCATACACACACACACACACACACAGTTGTGCACGCAGCAAACACACATGCATACATGCACACATCGGCACAAACTCGCATACACTGACACACACAGACAGACAGACAGACAGACAGAGCAAGACCACCACCACCACCACCACCACCACCACCACCCACTAGCCCTCTTGGAGGACACTCTCAGGATTGAAGTGATTGGTGCCCCCGCCAACCCCCTCCTCTCCACCACATCCACCTCTTCCAACACCACTACCACCCTGTTCCACCACCACCACCACCACCCTCACACCACTGCTTCTCCAAACCCTCCAGCATTCCCACCAGCTCCATCACCACCACCATCACCCTTCAGAGCACCACCCTGTTCCACCACCACCACATCTCCAATCCCTCCACCATTCCCTCCACATCCAACTCCACCTCCACCAGCACCACCTCCACCCTCAAACCACCACAACGTCAACTGCCCCCTCTAGCACCACCATCACCATTTCCTCCACCCCTAAACCACCCTCGCCCCCCCCCCCCTCCACAAGCACCACCGTGCTTGTTAAATTAAACACACATACACGCACACGCACACGCACGCACACACACACACACACACACACAGACACGCACACGCACACACACACACACACACACACACACACACACACACACACACACACACACACATACACACACTCCATTCTCTCCTCTGAGCATACACCTAATGACACAGGCAGTCATACACACACACACCACACACAGTTGTGCACACAACAAACACATCGGCACAAACACACATACACTGACACACACAGACAGACAGACAGATAGACAGACAGACAGAGCAAGATGTCCCACACACAACGCATCTTCCGTTCCAAAGGCCGGACACGTATGTTCCTCTCTCTTTTATGTACGTTGTTCCTGTATTGGTGAACTCAGAAACCCAGGAGCGTGCAATCTAATTTGATCTTTGCACGGGATCCTCCTCCTCCGCCGCCGCCTGCAGCTGTTGGGGTGATGCATGCGGCGTGCGGCGCTGCGCCCCTCTTTCTGACCTGGATGCGGGCGCGTGCGATGGATCAGCCCCGTGTTAATGGTACGACCCGGCGCCTGTGGCCTTTATGGGGAGCCGCAGCAGAAAAGTTCAAGTGTCACCGGTTCAACTGATTTATAATAGCGAGTCATGCGCCGCGACGAGGCCGCACCGCTCATTTGGGGAATCAAGGCGGCTTTGCGATCCGGCAAGACGAATAGCCACGCGACCGCCACTAACCTTTCCTCATGCGCAGCCTCCCTCCCCCAATCACACGCCAGCGCTGCGCTTCGTCTAGAGACCTGGCTCCGCCCGCCGTCATGCATCTGTCTGCATCGCCATGCATGCAGGAAATTTGTCTCTGAATGTCTGTGTGTGTGGTGTGTCTGTGTGTGTGTGTGTCTGTGTGTGTCTGTGTCTGTGTGTGTGTCTTTGTCTGTGTGTTTGGTGGTCTTGGTCTGCTAGCACAAACTGTGCTTTTGTGTTTGTGTGTGTGTGTGTGTACGCACAAAGTGTGTGTTGGTGTGTGAGCGCAATCTGTGTGTTGATGTGCATGCATGCGCGGGTGTGACCAAGAAGTGTGTGTGTGTGTGTTTGCATTCATGTGTGTGCACGTGTATGAGTATCTGCACGTTTGCATGCTTTTGTTCGTGCACCAGATTTATTTCACTCGCTCTACTCTTTTTGTTGTTGGTGTTGTTGTTGTACACGTGTACACATTTTCACTTTTTAACAAGAGATCTAAGAGCCATTGTTCTGCGCGACGCAGGCCCACTTCCAGCCGCTAATAAAAACTTTTCTCCACATAATTCTAGCTTAATGGCTTCTCGGCGCGCGGCGGGGGGGGGGGGAGAGCAACACCGGGGCTCGTCTGAATGTTCACAATCGCCGCTTCCATCTTGGCACACTTCGGTAAACAACTGTGTTTGCGATGGGCCTTAAGTGTCGACTATAAAATGGGAGTGTGCAGAAGAGTTTAGGCGGTATTTATTTACCGCGCGGAGAGATCGAAGGAGATAACCGTTACGGCTGTATCGGCTGTAGCCATGTGGAGGTTGTTTTTTTTTTTTTTTAACTCACCGCGGTGCCGAAGACACAGCCAGCCAGCCAGCCAGCCAGCCAGCCAGCCGCAGTGTTTTTCAGCGCTTGACACCAATTATACACATTTAGCGCAGCGCATCAGCCCCCCCGTCGCCACGCCTTCCGTTTCCGTTTCCCCGACAACCGTAGGACACTCAGGTACACCGACGGAAGGACAACACAACCTCTTCATATTGAAGCTGTCGTTGTCACAGTTGTTGTTTAGTTGTAAATCAAGACGAGTGTTATTTATTGATCGGGTTATTCATTCGCAAGTGCGGTAAAAGGTCTAAATTACGGATTTTAAATATATTTAACATTTTCTCAAGAGAGTTTTTTTAGGCAAATGAAATCACTTAAATATAATGATGGCTTTTGTTCATAATTTTCTCCAAGCCATATCATTTGATTTGATTGGTTGTAAGCATCTCACATTCATTTTCACAGAAAAGCCATTCAACTGGAAATATGCCAGTGGCCAAAATTAACACCATATCCTATGTACAGAGACTGTGTGTTTATCTCTGTCTACTATTATTCGTCTCGTAAATAGGAATCTCGAAAACATCAATACTGTCAAAATATGTACATGCCCACGACTTGACTTGAACTGAGGGTCCGGCCTGATTTGGTGCCGACAAACATCTGTATTATAACCTTCTTTAGAGTGTGTATCATTGTATGTTTGTTATTGAGAGTGGTTCTTCGTTATGTCTAAAGATCCACCTTGTGCCGCCCTTTCCTTTGGTCTTCATAGGGTTTGGGTTTGGCTGGAGGAATCAATCAAATCAATCAAATCGATCCATCAGAATGAGTTGGGGGAAATCATTACCGCATCGCAGAGAGAGGCCCACAAGAACCGCGAATTGATTCTCAAGCAACAGATCGACACTCCGTCTCCTTTTTCTTTGTCTCATGAATAAAAAATAGAATCTGAATAAATAATATAATTAATTTTTATTTAACTTTTTTTATTCACCTCGTAGTGAAGGATGCAGTGTAATTAGTAGGTTAAGGAAGGATTTCTAGGATTTAAACACTCACGCACACACACACACACACACACACACACACACACACACACACACACACACAAACGAACAACCAACGTATTTGTATCACTAGTTTGTGTGTGAACCTCACTTGTGTGTTTGGTTAAGATAAGATATACTTCATTAATCCAAGATGGGGAATTTGGTATATTGGGCTTTTGTGTGTGTGTGTGTGTGTGTGTGCGTGTGTGTGTGTGTGTGTGTGTATTATGTTGATATAACAACTAGATGTTTCCCTGGAGTTTTGTTGGAAGGATTTTGTCCTTAGGTGCAATAAGACGATAAACTTTCGAACCGTTACTTCAACCTGACACGCTATCCCTGATAATGATGTGAGTACATGAGACCTGAAGAAGCAACACTCAGATGCTTTGGAGGATTAGTAAATGTTTTGTGGGTGGAACTGTGTGTGGATACCCTCTGCTTCTGAGTGGGTGTGTGCGTGCGTGTGTGTCTGTGCTTGTGCATATGTGTGTGTGTGTGTGCATGTGCTTGTGTGTGTGTGTGTGAGGTAAGTGTGGGGTGTGTGATTGTGTGAGGCGTGAGGGAGGTAGCAAGGGTGGGTGTGTGTGTGTGTGTGTGTGTGTGTGTGTGTGTGTGTGTGTGTGTGTGTGAGATGTGCGAGGGAGGTAGTAAGTTTGGGGTGTGTGTGTATGTGTGTGTGCGTGTGTGTGTGTTGGGGGTAGGTAGTAAGGATGGTGTGTGTGTGTGTGAGGCGTGAGGGAGGTAGTAAGGGTGTGGGGTGTGTGTGTGTGTGTGTGTGTGTGGAGGCGTGAGGGAGGTAGTAAGTGTGTGTGTGTGTGTGTGTGTGTGTGGGAGGCGTGAGGGAGGTAGTAAGGGTGGGGTGTGTGTGTGTGTGTGTGTGTGTGTGTGTGAGGCGTGAGGGAGGTAGTAAGGGTGGGGTGTGTGTGTGTGTGTGTGTGTGTGGAGGCGTGAGGGAGGTAGTAAGGGTGGGGTGTGTGTGTGTGTGTGTGTGTGTGTGAGGCATGAGGGAGGTAGTAAGGGTGGGGTGTGTGTGTGTGTGTGTGTGTGTGTGGGAGGCGTGAGGGAGGTAGTAAGGGTGGGGTGTGTGTGTGTGTGTGTGTGTGTGTGTGTGTGAGGCGTGAGGGAGGGAGTAAGGGTGGGGTGTGTGTGTGGTGTGTGTGTGTGTGTGTGTGTGTGGGAGGCGTGAGGGAGGGAGGTAGGCGATGTGGGGGCGGGAGTGGGGGGTGGGTGTGTGGGTGGGGGACAACATGCAGGAACCCCTCAATTATCCCTGTTCCTCGTTCTCCCGTACAAAGACTTTGTCGAGCCGCGTTTTCCCGGCACAATTTTTTCCACCGCCACGCGTCTCGTGGGTGAATCAAACCTCAGGTGACACCCATCTCCCGGCCTCCCGGGTGTCAGCGCAGAACAAGCGACGTGTCAACCCGGCCCTGGCTGCCGCTTCCTGCTGACAGCCCTGTCACGTCCCGGCGCTGAGATGTCACTTCCTGCCTGACAGCTGCCTGGGTGTGCCGCACTCACACCTGCAACCCGCCAGCCAGAGGAGACGAGCAGCCGAGCGACGGCTCCTAGCGACGGCTCCTAGCGGCGGCTCCTAGCGACGGCTCCTAGCGGCGGCTCCTAGCGGCAGCTCCTAGCCACGACTTCTAGCGCCGGTTC
>PIJE02000078.1:654287-696787 GCA_002895965.2 Coryphaenoides rupestris | reverse complement strand
CCGCCAGCTAGCCTCAGAGGGAGAGAGTGTAGTGGGGGGGGCAAAGATGGCCTAAATGGCCACATAATGACCAGAGCTACTGGGTCTTGAGGCATCTCATATTCATGACGTATTAAACTCAACGTGCTGATCCTCAGTCAGATCTAGTGGGACGTGGGGTCCCACTAGATGAGAGCCGATCGGTTGTTGTGTGTAGGCTCCTTGGGTTGACGTGAGCGGTTTCCCTCACCTCAGTAGCGTCGAAGCAGGGCAATTACTTATAAACAGCGTGTGTGTGTTAGCTCACGGCTTCTCCCTGCGCACAGACGATCTGTAAGCACGCCTCCTGAGAGACACGACTTTACTCTTTCAAACATCTCATTTTAATCAATTCAATTGATTTCAGGTGACTGCAAGTGAGTGACGGCGCATCCTTTGGAAATGTAATTAGCTAAAACCCTTGACCCAATTAATGTTGTCTGCTTTGGAGAGGTTTGCACACCAACCTGACGTTTACGTTTACTTAGAGGCTTTACATTCTGACACACACACACACACACACACACTTTAACAAGACAAAATAACCCATAGATTTTCTTTAATGAATGTACCCTCATTTTGAGGACAGTAGAATCTTAAATAATTCATTTCATATTCATTCGGTTAAATTCCTTCTGTTAAGATTTCTGACAGCTTGGCATGCAAAAGGTTCTTTACAGATTTTCTTAACCACACTCTGCTTATTTGCCTTTTTTCCCATTTGAATAAAATGGGAGCCAAAGTATAAAGTTAAAATGTGTCCATTTATTCCAAAAAGGGGACTAAGGGAAGGAGAATAAAATGCTCTTAATTCATCTGTTTGTTTTGCTGCATTGATGGTGTTTTTTGCTTAAATCTGATGAATCATAAGATAAAAATACATTTTTCATCAGTTTAATTCATCCTTTATTTTTCACATTTGGGAACATAAAGTGAGTAAGTGTTAAATATGTTTTGCTATATTATTCACCTCTACAAATGAATAAATATAATTTACAAGTACCCCTTATAGCCTGCTCTTGGGGCTTAAGGATGTTATTTGTCATCACGTTAGTATTTTAGCGGAAGTTCAGTGAATGTGTACAGTGAACAGTGAATGATTGAATTTAGTTGAGTTTTGTTCCTAACTCTGGTGTAGTGGGAAGGGAGGTGGCGGTGTGAGAGCGTTGGTGTGTTTGTCCAATGGGAGGAGATGTAAGGTTAGCTTGGTTCAGCTAGGACGTCCGTGGCTGACCTGAGAGTTTATTGTCTTCCAGTTAAAGGAAGAAATGCCCGTATTCCATGGTTATTATAGGGGCTTCGCTCCAAATTTACTAGCTTTGGCAGTCACTTCACGAGTGTTAGGTTACGTTCTATTGCACATGTTATTTGCTTTTACTCCAAATTACTACTGCAATTACTCCATTTAGTTTTGCATTGAATTCTCTGCTTTAAAGACCATGTGCTCTCGGCTCCCTTGACAAGAGGCAGCAGCGACAGGGCCGCCGCCGCACCTTGGGAGGCGACGGGGACGTTTCAGTCCCGACACGGAGAGACCGGCGGACGGGGCCGCTGGTACCGTTCCCAGGGGACGCGACCGAGCAACGGTGGAATAGTCCACGTCCACGGAACACCGGGCGGAGAGCGGTAAACAGACGCTGGTAAATGTTTGTCTGTGGGAGTAGGGCGTAAGTAGTGTGCTCGATGGACTCGCCGCTGTGGAATGATTGTTTGTGTCGCTGGTTCGGGAAGATACAGACTCAAATATGCGTGTCAGTGTATTTGTATTTTATTTTGTGACTGCTTGTTTGTGTATGTATGAGGTAGAGAGTAAGACTAGAGACGTTCAGGGAGAGAGTTGATGAAGAACGACGGCGGCACTGATGATGTAGGAGATAAACATCTGCTGAGGGATATGGTTCTGCCGCAAGGACGCTAAAGGCCATCTGCTCAAACTGCCCCCTATAAAAATGTTTTTTATAGACGTCTATTGTACTATTGCACCCCGATGTGTTTTGTTTTGGACCGGGCATAATTATTTATGAGCCTGTGTACCGGCGACCAAAGAGCCCAGCGCCTGGCGATATCGTAAATTAAGCCGGATTCGTACATTTGGAAGCTCACAGTATGCGCCTTTTAGTGCTACGTGTCCTTGCCTTTGTGCTGGGCCGGACGCAGGAAGAATACATTTCAGAGCTCGACTTCAAACCTCATATGGAGATGATAAAAAATCCATCAGGTTTGATTAAATGCAAAAGTGCGCGGGTGCACTTTGTACAAAAAAAAGTACAAAAAAATGAAAAAGAAAGAAGAAGAAGAATAAAAAATAGAATCTTTTTCTAGGATTTCTAGGTGTCAACTCTCCTTAGAGGAGGAGCAGACCAACCAACGGCCGACTAGTGGTGTCCAATTGAAGGCTGGTTTCTCGGAAGTTGTCCTTGGGGGCGAGCTGTCCCTCACTAAAGATTTGTAGTCATGGCAACCGGTGGCTTTTTTTTTCCTGAAGGATCTGCTCTCAACCTTTCTGGTGAGGCAGGCAAAGGCAAGAAGAAAAAAAGCCTTGTAAATTCCAGAGCAGTGGTTTGTTTGGGTGGGTGGGCTTGAAGGGTCAATGGCGACACGGTTGTTGTTACCTGAAGTGCCACAGAAACGCTTCAATCAACAGCGCAGTGTAGAAATGAAATCAACAACCTTCACAGGGCAGCGTGGCTGCGACCAGCGGAAAATAAATCGTAGACACTCTGGTATTTTTAGTGCGTTCTGGTGCCTTGTAACAGAAGTGTTCATTGCTGTTGTTGATAGCAGGGATGCAAGAAATACACAAAAATATATCATTGAATACACGGTCCAGATCTGGATCCTGCTGGTTGGAACTGGATGTGAATGTTGATTTTCCCGAGGGAACATGCCTTCCCTTGCTATCCCGACTAGTTCAGAGGTTTATAGTTGTATGTATTACAGTAATACAGTAATATGTTTTCTAACACAAGATCAACACCTCCTCTCAACAAACAAAATTGTGAAATTCTGTCCTTGACGCGGCAGTATTTACAGGAAGTCCACAATGGATTACACAAATTAACACACATGGAAAGTCAGTATTAATACGTCTGTTATAGAGTCTGTGGGTGTTACACCCACACCAGAGCTCAGCTGGTCACGCAGTATTTGACCTGCTTTTTACTTATTGTAGAACTAGCAGGATACGCTTCTGAGCAGGAGGAGCAGGACATTTTGAAACACTATATATCTTTCTTTGAATTGCATTTTACTCAGGCTATTGTTTAGGGCAGAGAGTCTTTCTAACTTGGAAAAAAACTACGATAAAACTGCATAAGCTGCTATTGAGATATGTGATTTATTATACACCATCACAGCAACGCTATATGCTGCTTGCTATACATTTCACTTTCGGTTATGATGTCGGGACGTACGCTCTGGGCAGTCATTATTGTAAAACTTGTCGAAGGCGTGGGGAACTCCACCCACCCGGGCCAGATACTTAACATTGGCAAACAATCCGATTTCAATAGGCTTCTCAACAACGATGCACGACTGAGCAACGGCAAAGGATTTTGACTATTTTTAATGATACATCATGCCCCAAAAATGCAAACCGATTTTTTTTTTATCGTTTATGATTTCCTTGACGAGTACTCGTTTGCTCGAGTACCTGTAAGTACCCTGAGTCGATATTACGATTCAATGTTTAGTTATTTCGCAGACACTTTTATCCAAAGCAAATTACAGTGAATTCAGATGCCTTACATAAGTAGAGAAATAGTACAAAGAAAAGTAAGTAAGTCATGGAGTGAATGAGTGTGTGAGTGTGTGTGTGTGTCTGTGTGGAGACCCAGATTTATAATTGAAGGTTCTTATGAGCGCACACAAATACACATGCAGATTATTATTATTACATAATTATCTTACTTATCTTTTTGTTAATAGATATGATGAGTTATTATCGTAATTTCCCTGTCATTATGTGTGCATGTATGTGTGCGTGTTTCTGCTCATTCAAGATTTGTGACAATTAAACTTCTTGAATCTTGAATGAGCAAAACACAGCACCACATAAATGGCACAAAAAAATTATCCTATATCCAAACTCCACACATTTAGCTACTCTTTAACAATGTTACCTCAGCATAATTAAGATATCTAAATTTACAGGAGCTTTATGGCATGGGAAAACGTACGATTTACATTGCCTCAAGCGAGTTGGGTAACTGAGTAAATCAAAGAGTCATATATAATAGAGCCTTTAGATATTCTCTTATTCTCTGCCCCACGAAACGCGCCCACACACACGAGAGAGAACACACACACACACAGTCACACAGAAACACACACACACACACACCGACACTCCTGCGTGTCTACGTTAGGGGGATGATTTGTGTCACTGATTACCTCCCCAGGGTCTGTGAGGAGGTCGGCCATCTTGGATGAAGCCAACATCAACGAAGGCCCATTCTGTTCTGAAGAACGGAGGGATGCGGACTCGCACCTTAAAGCTACGCACCATCCGTCCCGTGAAAAATAAATTTAAATAAAGAAACTATTTATGATTGACGTTCTCCAAAAAAATATGTGACTCAATACCACACCACTTAACACACACACATATACACACACACACTTCTTTTGCTCCAGGCGTGCACACGAGTCGTACCAGTAAACTGCAGGGCGCGTCTGTCGAATGTGTCCGCCGACCACGCCCACCTGTCTGTCTGTTCATCAGTCAGGCCCTCCTGCGGCCCTGCAGGAAGCTTGTTCCGCCGGGGGGAAGAGGGGGGAGGGGGGGAGCGGGGGGACCCGCTGTTGCATTTACATGCAAGGTAAAGTCTAAAAATATTGGGCATTTGGAAAGTTGCGAGGTTAAAGGTTACATTGCCCCTGAAAAAATCCTTCCCACGCATTTTATTATTCCTTAAAAAGTAAATCCTCTGGGCGAGTCGAGCATTTGCGGCTATTAACACACAATAAACATCCGCTTAGACGGCTGTTGTGTTATTTCTACAGGGCGCATGCCAAGTTGTCATATTCCTGGTAATGTTTGGATCAAATTCACGTCACACATTAACATAAAACCCCGGCAAGCAAGGAGATATTTTTTTCCACCCTTGAAACTTTACAGTATGAACTGTTTTCTGTCCTTACGTCACACTGACGCAATGATTGAGATGTTGTACAGTCATGATGGCTCTGTGTTAGAGTTACTCACACACACACACACACATACACACACACACACAGGCACACACACACACGCACACGAAAAGTGCTGAGTTTTTCCGTCCCATGTTCTTACCTGTTTAGTCTGCGGTGGATTTAATCGACGTGTCGCCTGGTTCTCTCGTTAAAAGTCGTACGCAAACTTCGCTGACACGAAATCTGCGTCCACCGGAGGAACCGGGGTGTACGAGGAAAGCTGCTCTGTCACACACACACACACACACACACACACACACACACACACACACACACACACACACACTTTTTTTTATGGTTACAATTTCGGGGAAGCCTGCCAACCCCCACGACTGCTCTCTGCTCTTGGCATAAGCGCATATTTTAAGTGATCAGTTTGTGTAAAGCCACATTTTATGCACTGCGAGCAGAGGATTAGGACCAGCGGTGGCTCTGAAAGCTGTAATCTCACATCGTGGGATCGTGTCGTAACTCTCCAGACCAGCGGGGTAGGCCCGTGTGTCGGCAGTCACTCTGTGCACAGTTAAGTAGTCCTACGCTTCGGGAGGTTAGGTCATCACAAAGATAATTAACATTTACACAGGAAACACACACGGGTTGTATGTAATCAAGCATGCATGTACTGTGTTTGTGTGTGTGTGTGTGTGTGTGTGTGTGTGTGTGAAGTTCTGCTTCATATGAGGCTGTGCAGGGCTCTCAAACACAGTGTTGGCCATGAGGTCACTGACTGTGCATCAAGACCACAGCATGACACCAATTTGAAACCCTCAGACAAAACCCTCACCCTCTACTACTCTTTAAAACCTTACCATGTCTGTTCTCCGTTTCCGCTAAACACTTAATAACACCCATGAGAGAGAGAGAGAGAGAGAGAGAGAGAGAGAGAGAGAGAGAGAGTCCAGTTTTTTTTAGATATCTCTCTCTCTCGTACAGAGCTGCATGGACAAGAGGGATGTGTACCAGAATGCGATGGCGAGGAAAACAATGGAACAAAAAAGTCTCACCGGGACCGAAGCCGGGGAAACTCTCCGGTCCCGGGACGTTAGCTGGCTGGGGCTCCAGCAGGGGGTCCCTGGGGGTCGTTAAAAGGGGTTTCTACTCAAACACACCACCTCACACAATGTGCTCCATACTTTATGACCCCACACCCACGTACACACACACACACACACACACACATTTATGTTTAAACCATTCTCTAGCCTATAATGATGCGTTCACTCAAATAGGAATCAGCCAACAAGCTGTGGTGTGATCCATGTGTTTTTCTTTTTTGGTTTATATTTTACGTCATTATTGAAATAAAGGTAAACCATCCGCAATAACGACAACAATAATATTTAATTCATAATGAATCAATAATAACTCCTCCTGATGACGGACTAGACATGCATCGGTTTTCTGATTATGAGGCATTCACCTTGAAACTGTGGATGCCTATTGTTTTATTGTGTTCTAGGGGTTCTTATTATTCTGGATTAGTAACGGCAATAGCTCAGCACCTGATCGCTCAAATGTTGTCACTTTTGTGGATGAATTCCGTCGAAGACTCCAAAAGTTTGGTATCACTTCGCCCATAGAGGGCACTATTATTCGCGGTCCAAGTAAAACGCTCAGCCCCACTGCTCCCGATGGCGGAAACATTTTGAAACTTTGGACGCAGGCCTTATTTGACTTGTTGAAAATGTTTGCCTCTTGGAGCCATAAGGTCCGCCTGGAGAGATCATGCAAACATTTTGGGAAAATTGACAAAAAAACGTAATAACCACCAGATCCAATGATTCCAAATTTGGTACAGATGCTCAATGGACGAGCTTGACTTGAATTTTGAATGTTGAATAAAATAATCCATAGTTATGTGGAAATAAAAATATTCAAATGAGCTGACATTATTCTATCAATCACAAGTCCGCTTGAGAAGGACCTAGATAGCTTTAATTTTGTGTATATAGCTTTTTTTTAAATCACGTCGCAGGGTCAATGTCAATATGTGCTAAGCTAAGCACCACTTGGCACCACCTCGCCCACAGGGGGCGCAAAAGCAAACATAAAGTCATGAAGTCAAACCGTGACTCTGATTTACTCCAAATCACTTGGGGACACTGATCTCATCAACCCCAGTGACATTCAATGGAAAGGGACGGTCGCTGGGGCCCATGGTGCCGTGAATACATTTTGAGCTTTAATTAACTATTGTTGAACATCAGAAAAAAACAACCATAGGCCTTTGGATAAATAGTTGCATAGTTTTACAACTGCGGTAATGTAGGCCGAGCTCCTCTGACAGCCTTTCAACACGTAGGCCTACACCATAATGGGCAGAAACTTGACCTCACTGGGAAGTTAAGCTCCAATCAAACTCAATCATTTACAGTTAAAAGCTGTTTAGGGCCGTTTTCCTCTGGGTTCAATAAATCATCTAAATAAGCTAAATACTCAAGTTACTTGAGTATACTTAAGTTATTATTATGATTGATGTTATCAATATTGTTTATGTTGGATTCAGAAGTCTGTGGAAACATAAAATATGGAGAAATAAAAATAAGTAAGTACAATTTAGTATACTTTCTGCTAGGGCATGTTTATGAATTCAAAAATGCCATCCTAAACAGTCTAACCGAGGGTGGTTACATTGAAGAATACGGAATTACGAAACCATAATGTTATGCTACGATAATATTAAATTATGTACTGCTGAGCCGTACCTCTGTCATCACGATAGAACTTACCTGCTGCTCTCTGAGCGGCTCTGATCCAGCCGACACAACCCATGTGATCATCTGTTCACAGTGAATGTCCAGACCCCTCCCCCCCACCCCCCCCCCCCCCCCCCCCCCCCACAGTTGAGGATTTGAGGCTGTTTTCAGCTGCGGTGAAACTTTGATCAAGTTATCATAAAGTTGGATTGAAGTGAGAACACAATTTTTTTAGCCGTTGCGTTCCTCCGTACATTTGGCAGATGAGGAACATGAGCTGTTCCGTGTTCTGCTGACAGGATAATGCGTTTACCAGCTCTTCATCTGACCGCTAAACGCCTTGTCTTGTGTTTTACAACGACACTCCCATTTCTATCCGCACACACACACGCACACACACACACACACACACACACACGCACACACACACACACACACACACGCACGCTCAGACACACACACCTCTGTTGTATCTAGTCGTGAAGAGTAAGGCACAGTCGTGTGATATTGTAACCTGTTTAATCTGAATCTCTACTCCTCCGGTATACAATCCATCTAACAGTCACTCCTGTACAACATAAATACTGTTCTGAACGAAAAAAAAAAAATCAAGCCGTTTCTCCCACCGCCCCCCTAGCCCTCCCCCCCACCGCCCTCCCAGCCCCCCCCCCACCCACCACACCGTCTCTTTCTTTCTGTAAACATTGAAAAATGCAAATGCAAGTCTGTGCAGAAGACAACACGTCAAGAAAACAAGGACCGCTCCGTCGGTAAGGCTTGGCTGCCTCGCAAATATTCTCCCACGGCCTCAGAGCAAATTCAGATCTGTGTTCCTGTCTGTGTTCCGCCCCACCCCCCCCCCCCCCCAAGTAGTAAGTTCTGATGTTTCAGGAGTCAGAAGTCCTCCACTCATGACGTAGATCCAGTTGTAAACGGGTGGGGGGAGGGCCCGATGTGTGTGTCTGTGTGTGTGTGTGTGTGTTTGTGTGTGTGTGTGTGTGTGTGTGTGTGGGTGTCGGGGTGGGTAAGGAGAGGTGGGAGGTGGGAGGTGGGGTCTTTAGGGAGGGGGGGGCAGCAGCAGAGAGGAGGTTGAGAAACCCGTGGGGACGAAGTTCGGTGGGTGGCTGGTTGGGACCTGGGAACATCTAGGGGTTGGGGTCTGGTGGCGTGGTGGTGGTGGGGGGGGGGTGGTGACCACTATCAGAAGAGGCTGGTCAGGGTGGTCTGTGAGGGACTGCGGCACTCGTGCACGTCCATGGGCCCGCCGCTGAGCACCGAGGTGACGGTGGGCATGGTGGGGTTGCTGAGGTCGGTGAGGGTGGTGGGCGTGCTGGACGGGGGGCTCATGGAGCCATTGGAGATCTCGGAGACGGGCCCAGACGGGGTGCCGCCCGCCAGCACCGAGCCGTCCGATGTCTTGTCCCCGCCGCCGCTCTCCTGTCGCAGCAGGTTCCGCCGGAACTTGGCCCGTGCATTCTGAAACCACACCTGCACAGAACCAAGACACCACGGTCGTCGGTTAAAGAACATATACTGTATATACTGCACAGAACAGCACAACACAGTGTCCGATCGAATGCCACGGCAACACAAGGCTTGTTTATTTATTAAACAGCACAACACAGTGTCCGGTCAAATGCCACGGCAACACTGAGGGATCGACGCATCGTACCCGTCTAGCTTCACCCAAACATTTATTATCAGTTGTGTTATTTATCGGAATCCCCTTTCGTTGTGCTGATTCCGCCTAAGAGCACGTCTGCCATAGATGTCGACAATAACAATGTAGATAAAACAATAAGTGCGTTGGTGGCACTTTGCGATAAGACATTTTGTGAAGTACTTAGTAAGGGGATTCATTGTTATGTTGTCCACAAACCGTGGCATATACTGACTGACGCACATTGATTCCAAAAGACGAAAATGTTATTGCCACTGTGTGTACATTTGTGTCAGGCGCACGCTACGCTAAATGGGCTCTCTGGCAGAATCGAACCAGGAAGTCATTTACAGGCAAATTATATAAGTAACACATGTTATAGTTCAGGAGGGCTGGTTAAGATGGTTTGATCACCGCCATTGTCCTTTAAGAGATAAGATGGTATTAATCCCGGATGGCAAATAAGAGACATTATTATGATTCTATTACATATGATATAGTACTATGTTATATATATACATATTATGGGATCATATTAAAGAATGTATCACACCCTTCAAACACAAGGTCATTCACGGCTTTACATTGTAACTTCCTGTCTGCGTGCACAACTGTGTGTGTGTGTGTGTGTGTATGACTGCCTGCGTCATTAGGTGTGTGCTCAGAGGAGAGAATGGAGTGTGTGCATGTGTGTGTTTGTGTGTGTGTGTGTGTGTGTGTGTGTGTGTGTGTGTGTGCGTGTATGTGTGTTTAATTTAAAATTACGAAGAAAGAAGAGAGAGAATAAAGAAATCAAAAGAAGAAATTCATTTGAAAACATTTAAGATTTGTAGTGAAAAGTAAATGAATGTGTAGGATCATGTCCTGCCTTCATACAGTGGCCTCCTTCTTAGAGGATTTTTGTTACAAACCCCATCGGACAAATCGACAACGTCTTTGTAAAAGGGGTAAGCCAGCCGTGCCGGGACAGCGCTGTGGTGTGTTGATGACATGTGTGATGTTATTTATGTGTGCAAATCTATTCCATTTTGTCTTCAATTTCTCTTCCAACTGATCACAAACATGTCACTCGCACCAATCCGCCATTGAAACGTTACACATCAACAATGTTGTATATGTTAAATGTTATAGAAATATGCAAGGCTAGCAATTTTTATTTTATTGTTTTTCAAAAGCAATATAGATACCCGACACGCATGTTATACATCAGACTAGAGACTGATGCTGTTGTGTTACACTTTACGTTTCCGGAACGCCGGCATGCTATGTGGAAGCACGCCATTCCGGCATTATTATATTGTTCCGTGTATAAAAAGGAAAACGCCGGCATAATGATGGATCTTCTTTACGACAATATTCCCGGGATGTCTGTATAAAAGCGGCTTGTGATTTGTGACAAAAAAACGTGGGAGAAGGAGGGAAAAGTGTTCCGATGCCCATGTCTGTGTCACTATGTGTGTATGTATGCTTTTTTGAGAAAGAAAAGCATGGCTCAAGGGAAGAGCGTGTGTGTGATCCAAGGTGTGTGTGTGTGTGTGTGTGTGTGCACAGTTTTTTGTCTCCTATTTCCAAAGAGCATCCCCTTTAGTTTCTCTCCATCTCTATGCATCAATGACATCCTCACCAGGTAGTGCGCACACACACACACACACACACACGTGCACACACATGCACATGCTCCCACGCACGCACACACGCATGCACGCAGACACACGCAGACACACACACACACACACACACACACACACACACACACACACACACACACACACACACACACACACACACACACACACACACACACACACACACACACACACACACACACACACACACACAGTAGCTAGTACCAGAGAGATCTTTTATGTGGGCCAGACAATGGTAAGACCTCCCAGCAGTGCAGCTGGGCCCTCCAACACAACGCTGCTCCCCCCCTACCACCCCCCGCCCACACCACACTCACCCTCATCCACCCATCAGCACCGACCCCCAGACCCCCCCTCCCTCCCTCCCTCCCAGCCTGATCTCCTGTACTTGGGGAGCATCCAGGGTGATTGTCACTCAGGGGCTGGCTGAGGACCCTGGGAGTGTTCCCGGGGCTTGAGCTGGTCGCCTATTGTTTCCCCGAGAGCTCCATTCTCCAGCAGGTCTCTCTCTCCCTCGCTCTCTCTCCCCCTCTTTCTCTCTCTCCCCCTCTCTCTCTCCTCCTCTCTCCCCCTCTCTCTGGAATCGGGGCCACGGTAAACAAACAAAGCGTCCTCATGAATAGATAATGATGCGCGTGTTTACGGAGCGAGGTTTCACATTCACATGCGACAGAAAGGCTGTTCACATTCCGCACGAGAACTTTTATTTTGAAAGGAAAGACGAGCACAAAGGAAACATATTGTCTGTTTGTCTGTTCTTTTCAGTTTGCCTTCAAAGATGCTGAATACAGCCAGGCCTGTCCACAAATGGGACCAAGCGTGATGAGCATAATTGATAATTTCACAATAAAGGAATTGCAATGTAAAATGGATTTTAGTTGGTGGACAATCCACACAGATTTATGTGGTGGACATGGAAAACAGATATTAAATAAAACGGGTAGAAATATATCAAATGGTGATATTAAAGACAAAAGAGATATTAAAGAGTAAATATACTTTGGTTTACTGGCGGGTGAATAAGGTTTATTGGCACAGACCTGAAGAGCAATTGAAGACCTTGTATTCTGAGTTGTCTACGTTCGTGTGGTAATCTACATCTGTGTGGTAGTCTACGCTGGTGTGAGTCTAGGTTACTGTGGTAGTTTACGTTAATGTGGTAGTCTACGTTAGTGTGGCAGCCAGATTAGTATAGTAGTCTACGTTAGTAAGTTAGTGTGGTAGTCTACATTAGTGTGGTCGTCTACGTTAGTGTGGTAGTCTACATCAGTAAGTTAGTGCTGTAGTCTACATTTGTGTGGTAGTCTACATTAGTAAGTTAGTGTGGTAGTCTACGTTAGTAAGTTAGTGTGGCTGTCTAATGGCGGGGTATACCTCAATGGATGAAATCATTATACACAGACCACATGTAGTATGAATACCCCGACATCTCTTTTGTGGCATCAGAGTGAAGGGGGTGGGGGTTTGGTTGTGGTGGGGGTGGTGTTGGTCGGGGGTGGGGGGGTTCTGCTTTGTGTGGTAGACCAGCCTCAGACCTCTGCTCACCGGAAGCCAGCCAGGGAACAATAAAACAGTTTTTTTTCCATTCCTTCCCCAGGACTCCACGGCCCTGCATTCCCATGAGAGGGAGCTGAGGTGTGTGTGTGGGGTTTGGGGGTTGGTGATGGTGGTGCTGAAGGTGGCGGATGTGGAGGGAGTGCAGGAGGGCGTGTTGGTTCATGGGTAGTGGTCCCGGTGGTGGAGCTTGGGGTGGAGGAAGGTAATATTGAAGGGGGGTGAAGGGGGAGACGGTGGAAACGGTGGTGCTTGTGGAGGGGGGGGGGGGGGGGGGGGGTGGGCGAGGGTGGTGCTGGTGGTGGAGGAAATGGTGATGGTGGTGATAGAGGGGGCAGTTGAGGTTGTGGCGGTTTGAGGGTGGAGGTGGTGCTGGTGGAGGTGGAGTTGGATGTGGAGGGAATGGTGGAGGGATTGGAGATGCAACGATGTGAGGGTGGTGGTGGTGGAACAGGGTGGTGCTCTGAGGGGTGATGGTGGTGGTGATGGAGCTGGTGGGAATGCTGGAGGGTTTGGAGAAGCAGTGGTGTGGTGGTGGTGGTGGTGGTGGTGGAACAGGGTGGTAGTGGTGTTGGAAGAGGTGGTTGTGGTGGAGAGGAGGGGGAGGGGGTTGGCGGGGGCACCAATCACTTCAATCCTGAGAGTGTCCTCCAAGAGGGCTAGTGGGTGGTGGTGGTGGTGGTGGTGGTGGTGGCAGCGGTGGATGGCTGGGGGTCAAGCAATATGCTCTTTGGGCCTATTAAAGCGCAGCAGCGGAGCAGGGGTGGGCCGGCCCTCTCCGCTTCCCTTTGTGCGGCGCGTCTGAGCGGGTTAAATACTGCCGAGGCCCGAGTCAGGGACGCACTTTAAAAGCATGTCTCACTTCACCTCCCCGCCTCCTGCACTGCCTCCTCTACCGCCTGGTTCACATTAACCTCCTTCCGTGGCGCTCTCCTCTCCCACCCCCGCCGATGGAACGCCCCGGAAAGGGACGTTCTAAATGTGCATTAGTGGCGAGAGAGGGAGCGAGATCGAGAGAGAGAGAGAAAGAGGGGGTGGGACTTTGTGGCGAGAGGGAGGGACTTTTGATAGAGGGGTTTCCGTCACGTTGACGATATTGCTTTGCCAAATCCTTTATCAAGAAACTCCATATTTACTCTCCTTTTCTTTGTTGTTGTTATTGTCTTTTTTTTTAATTCTCCTCACTCCAGGGAATCCGTGGTTAACTGGCCTACAAGGCTCATAGGAGGTAAGAGACCGGAAATTGCGTTGCGGTAACGCAACAATTCATGACGCTGTCTCCGCCTGGTTCGCATTAAAGCGCAGAGCGTCACGGCATCTGGGCTCGCTTTTACGACTGCTGTCGCATTGTTCTGACATATTTTATTGGGTTCTGTTGCTCTGTGTGATCGACGTGTCATGGTTTACTTCGACACGAAAAGCAAAATGGTTGACAGACCAAAAAACAAAACAAAATCACTCAGTCAAGCTGGCCTGACCAAAAATAAACACACAAACAGTCAGCACACACACACACACACACACACACACACACAGAAATACACACACAACACACACAGACTGACACATACAACCACAGACATATAAAGACACACACACACACACACACACGCAGCAAAACCTCCTGTTCAAAGCTTCAAACAGGTCTTTGATCAGTGCGGGCTCCCAGGGGCCCTGGCTCCCCTGAGTTACCACAGCTCTGCGGGGAGCTGAGACATGTGTCCTGGCTACTGCTCCGCCAGGCCAGGGCGCCCCACACCTCAGCAGCAGCACAACGCTACACACCTACATCCTCCTCTCTCAAAAGAACCCTGATTCTGCTTCTTCTCTTCTTCTTCTTATGCTGAAATCTGCCTGATGTCTTTAATTTTGAATGTTAAACGAATAGTACTTCTTGTTCTTGTTGATGTCTCTCAAAAAAAAAAGTGTGATATGAATAAAGTTTGATGGATTGAATGACTGTTGGAAATGATGAAGCTCCTGGCTAAACAAAAGAATGCGCACACACACACACACACACACACATTCCCATGACCTATGTACGTGTGTATATGTGGGTTATGTGTGTGTGTGTGTGTGTGTGTGTGTGTGTGTGTGTGTGTGTGTGTGTGTGTGTGTGTGTGTGTGTGTGACAGATCTGCTGCATTTTGGAGGCGAGCGTCAAGCCGGCGTCAGGTTTTAATTTTTTATAGAAGTCCCCGGATTCCCGATCATCTGTACTGCGTTAGCGGAACCCTTGATTCACCAATAACGTCCCAGCATCACGCTATGAACTCACCCAGCGGATCCGGGAAGGGAGGAAGGAGCCTGACTGAAGGAGTGGGTGGGGGGTAGACGTGGGTGTATGTGTGTGTGTGTGTGGGGGGGGTATAGGTGCAGTGGGATGTGTGGGGGGGGGGGGGATTGGTAGGTAAGCTAGGGTAGTAATTCTCATGAAAACACTGTCACACGGGAACAACTTAATCTACCTGAACAACCCCCCCACCCCACACACACACTCACACACACACCACCTCCTTCCCTTCCTCCTCCCCCTCCTCCCCCTCCACCCAAGCGATGAATTATGAAGCCATTTACAGCAGCGATATATATATATATTTATATATATATTTCCGTGTTTATTCTCTACTTCCTGGCTGACAGGACAGAGAGCGGGAGAGCCACTCTGAAGCCCTTAAAAGAAGCCGTGTTTTATTAGGCTCCTCCTGGCCCCGCGGAGCCACGCCGCCCGGCTGGGAAGCGAGCGCTCCCCGCGGACCCTCCGCCGCACACACTCTTAATTTGGGCGGCATAATTCTCCTCAGAACCAAGCCGCGCCGTGCCGCCGAGGAAGAGAGAGGCGTTTATAAATGTGATGAATTACTCTCATAAAGAAACGCTCGGTCTTCAAGCTCCACACACACCAAACCACCAAGACTCTCAATAACCCCCCTGCCCCCACCCCCCCCCCCACACACACACACACACTTCCTCCATGACCACCCACACACACACACAGTCATAATCACACACACACACACATATGCACTCACACACACAGACGCACTTAGTTACACACAAATACACACCAATCATACACACACACACACACACACACACACACACACACGGTGATACAGGCAGACACATTTATAATAACAGGCCTGCACCCACACACAGACACACACACACACACACACACACACACACACACACACAATTACTGGAAATTAGGTACATTTTTAAACGGTTACCGCATTGTTATTTTCAGACTCCATACTACTGCACAAGGAAAGCAACTAAATAAATAATTAATTACTATTTAATATTCAGGCCATCACCTTTAAAACAGCAGTAGCATACTATATAATATACAAACAGAGTCCCCTTGAACCTCTGCTTGTTTTGGTAACTTTGCCAGAAAAACAATATTAGTCATCTTCATCTAGTCAAGTCGCCTTGTTGCTAAAAGATGTAGACTGAAATATGCTTTGACACCAGGGAGGGCTGTGTCTTCATAACACCCAATACATCTTAACAACACATACACACACATGGTGAACTTGTGTAAGGTCATCTTTGACATCCACAGTACTGTTGTTGTTGTTGTTGTTGTTGTTGTTGTTGTGAGTTAATGGTGGACTAATAAAGTTGTGAAATTAGCTTCATATCCATTCCTTTCTGATTACTCTACATCTGTAGAAATCATGAAAACGCATAAAACCCATATTTGTGAAATTACTCAACTCAACAAGCAATTGTTCTCAGCCTCACCTGTAATTCGCTTTGGATAAAAGTGTCTGCTAATGAATTATAATAATTATAATAAATTAAACTCCTTATATTCACAGGTTTATGATGTTCTCTGCAAACAGATTAATATGTGAGACAATTCATTAATCAAGTCAGTTTGACAACTCCAAATGAAGAGAAGAGAACTAATGAATGAACAAGAACTGTTTCATAGACCATATTCCAGCAGTTATTAATTATGATTGTGAAGCAAAATGGTGAATCTTCCACGTTAAATAAAGAACGCGAAAGCATGTATGCTGTGGCACGGGATATGAAGGGTTGAGATGGTGTAAATATGATTGAGAAGAACATAAATTACTATAATTGCTATTTGTTCATGCACAGTAAAGTCGGGTGCCCAATAAGCACTAGTGGTAATAGTCATTTATCCAAATTGGCTTAAATGGCCAACACAAACTGTTTATGAAAACCATAATCACATCACAGGTTGAAGAGTGAAGCATACCATCGCTGCAGTGCGGTGGTGAATGCATGCTATCCCATTCTTTCCAAAGAGCATGTAATAGATTCACATTTAGATTCAGATCCTGTTGTTTGCGAGCTACCTGCCCGATGCTTGTGTGCTCGACTGTAGGCCATCTATGTCATGTTTGTTGTGATTGCATAAGTTTATTTTTAGCCCCAACAACTTCACTCAAAAAGTTGCCTTTTGTCAGGCCACCGCTGTAAATAATATGAATTGGTTGACTTGCCTGGTTGACTTGCCAGATAAAACTTTATTAATCCCGAAGGAAATTCTTGTGCCAGAGGTTGCTCAAAAATAACAACATAAGAATAGATCCATCCATCCATCCATCCATTTTCATCCGCTTATCCGGGGCCGAGTCGCGGTGGCAGCCGGCTAAGCACCTTCTCCCCAGTCACACTCTCTAGTTCCTCCTGGGGGGTCCCGAGGCGTTCCCAGGCCAGACGAGATATATAATCCCTCCAGCGGGTGGTTCTGGGTCTGCCCTGGGGTCTCCTCCCAGTTGGACGTGACCGGAAAACCTCTAAGGGGAGGCGCCCGGGGGGCATCCTAATCAGATGCCCGAACCACCTCAGCTGACTCCTTTCGATGCGGAGGAGCAGCGGCTCTACTCCGAGCTCCCTCCGGATGTCTGAGCTCCTCACCCTATCTCTAAGGCTGAGCCCAGCCACCCTGCGGAGGAAACTCATTTCGGCCGCTTGTATCCGCGATCTCATTCTTTCGGTCACTACCCAAAGCTCGTGACCATAGGCGAGGGTTGGAACGTAGATGGACCAGTAAATTGAGAGCTTCGCCTTCCGGCTCAGCTCCCCGGACCGGTACAGCGGCCGCATTACTGCAGACGCTGCACCAATCCGTCTGTCCATCTCCCGCTCCATTTTGCCCTCACTCGTGAACAAGACCCCGAGATACTTGAACTCCTTCGCTTGAGGCAGCAACTCACTCCCAACCCGGAGGGAACACTCCACTGTTTTCCGGCAGAGAACCATGGCCTCAGACTTGGAGGTGCTGACTCTCATCCCGACCGCTTCACACTCGGCTGCAAACCGCCCCAGTGCATGCTGGAGGTCACGGTCTGATGTAGCCAACAGAACCACATCATCTGCAAAGAGCAGAGATGCAAGATAAGATAAGATGAGATAGAACTTTATTAATCCCAAAGGAAATTCTTGTGCCAGGTTGCATAGCAATACAGTACAATACAACAATCGTGAAATCGACAGAATAATAAAAATAAACTAACAGATTTACAAATATGATTTGGCGATTGGCATCATTGAAGTGAAGAATATTGCACAAAATGTTGAAAGGTAATGTAGGAGAGGTAATGGACATGAGATTGAGATGCGAGGAGATGAGAGGTAGTGTTACAGATAATATTTATAGACAACATGATAACAATAATATAGCACATGACAGAGAGTATTGCGTATGATGTTGGTCAGTAATAATAATATTGAGGAAAAATGCACATGATGTTGAGAGGTAATATTGCACATTATATTGCTCAGTGTTCATTGTCTTGTATTTCCACTGTCCCTCCCACAGAGGGGGGAGGAGTTATATAGTTTGATGGCCACAGGCAGAAAGGACCTCCTGTGGCGTTCTGTGGTGCACCTCGGTAGTCTCAGTCTACGGCTGAAGGTGCTCTGGTGTGACTCCAGTGTGGCATGCAGGGGATGGGAGGCGTTGTGTTAGGGGTTGTGTGGAGGTGAGACCCAGGCGCACAGCAACGGAGGAGGCGTAGTTGAGGTACAGGCCCAAAGGGCGGTTTAATTAAAAAAACAAGGGGATTGCCACACAAGATGCCACATGGAGTACAGGGATCCGGGCAGGGCTCTGCGGGTCCGGAATGCTGGAGGGGTAAGAGAAAAAAAACGAGGTGAGGGATAGAGATCCCGGGTGAGGCAAACAAGCAACTGGGCTGAGCGCAACAACGCCGTGACGTTAATTTGGCTAGTGATAACTGCTCCAGGATGTGATAACTGGAGTATGCTTTACCAACTGTAGCTTAGGGAAAGATCTGGCCCCGGGTGGAGTGCAGGCCAGGCTCTTGTAGTGCGGGCGGTGATTGCCGATTAGGGACAGGTGCGGTGATTGGGAATGGGGAGCCGGTCCGGAGACTCGCGCTGTGTGCAGCGTCAGAGCCGCTCCACCGCGCCGACGTGCCGGGAATGTCCAACTCTGATAGGTGGGAGGAGCCTGCCGAGAGGACAGGGCCGGAGGGGGGTGGGGAACACGAGCGCCCGGCAGAACTCCGGAGAGAAGGAGCGCCGTATGCCCGAACCACGGCGGCGCGCAGAGGAACGTGAAGGGCGTGTAGCGGGAGGAGAAAGGTGCGGGCGTGGAGGCGAGGACAGGCGAGCCGTAACACGTTGTCCATAATACTGAGTAGTTTACTCAGCATCCTCCTCTCGGAGACCTCCAGTAAAGACTCCAATTCCACTCCCACGACAGAACTCGCTTTCCTGATGAGCTTATTGAGTCTGTTAGCGTCGGGTGCCTTCACCCTGCTGCCCCAGCACACAACAGCGTAGAAGATGACGCTGGCCACCACAGTGATAGAACATCTGCAGCATGTCCAACACCCACTGAGAACGTGCTTGACTTTGTCCCAAGAATACGGACGCAGCTCACACTTTGTTTGTACAAGGACCGAATGGCACGTACCAACGGCCCCGGTACCCCATACTCCCGTAGTACCCCCCACAGGATTCCTCGGGGGACACGGTCATAAGCCTTCTCCAGGTCCACAAAGCACCTGTAGACTGGATGGACAAACTCCCATGCTCCCCCCAACAACCCTGCGAGGGTAAAGAGCTTGTCCACTGTTCCACGGCCAGGGCAGAATCTGCATTGTTCCTCCTCAAGCTGAGGTTCGACAATCGGCCGGAGCCTCCTCTCCAGCACCCTGGAATAAACTTTCCCGGGGAGGCTGAGCAGTGTGATACCCTGACAATTGGAGCACACCCTCCGGTCCCCTTTTTTGAAAATGGGGACCACCACCCCGGTCTGCCTTTCCACAGGTACTGTCCCCGACCTCCACGCGACATTGACTAGGCGTGTCAGCCACGACAGCCCGACAATGTCCAGAGCCTTCAGCATCTCAGGGCGAATCTCATCCACAGCTGGCATCTTTAGTTACTTCCAGCGCCGTCTCGGGCGGCTGCCTGCCAGAGTTGCTCTTAGCGATCTTGTACTATCTTTATCTGCTTGTTTTAGAATTCTTGTTATTTAATTAGTACAGTACAGTACAGCCGAACAAGATGGCACAGCGAGTTCTTCCTCTGTTTTTAGTCGCTATTCTTATAGTACATTTACTGTGCCCGACGCCCGGCATGGCGGACGCGCTGCTGGGCTCCATTGTGTACACCAGAGATCAGCTGCTGAACCTCCGACTGTGTGGTGGGGCCGGCGGGAGACCCGACATCCCCAGTGAGCTGAGGAGGAAATACCGGGGCTGCAGGGCCGGGAGGAGAAGACGGCTAAAGAAGAGAAGATATCGACCGTATCTCCCGTCCATTGTCATGGGGAACGTACGATCTCTGGTGAACAAGATGGACGAGTTAACATCACTCACAAGGAGCGAGAGTGTGTTTCGGGAGGGCTCTGTTATGTGCTTCACGGAGGCATGGCTGCACGACAATGTTCTCTGTAGTGGACTTAGCCGGCTTTCAGCTGCTGCGGGTGGACAGGAGTTGCAGCGAAAGCGGCAAGAAGAAAGGAGGGGGAGTCGCTGTTTACGTGAACAACCGATGGTGCGACCCTGGACACATTACAGTGAAGGAACGTGTGTGCAGCCCGGACATCCAACTGCTGGCAGTGAGTCTCCATCCATGTTACCTGCCCAGAGAGTTTACCCAGGCCATTGTTATTGTCGTCTACATTCCTCCCGCGGCTAATGCGTCGCGGGCTGCTGATGTCATCAACTCATCAACAACATGACCGCGCATCTACAGACTCTGCACCCAAGCGCGTTCATATCAATATCGGGTGATTTTAACCATGTCACTCTGACATCAACCCTGTCCACATTCAAACAGTTTGTGGACTGCAAAACCGGGGGAAATAAAACACTGGACCTGCTGTATGTCAATGTTAAGGAGGCATACAGCTCCAAAGCTCTCCCCCCTCTGGGCAGATCAGATCACAACCTGGTCTACCTGAGGCCCCTCTATACACCTATGGTTCAGAGGCAGTGGTGTGACCAGTGGTCACCAGAACTGTACGGAGTTGGTCTCAGGATGCAGAGGAGACTCTCCAGGGCTGTTTTGAGCTGACAGACTGGGATGTTCTCTGTAATGGACATGTGCAGGACATAGACGGACTCACAGGCTGCATAACGGACAATGTAAATTTCTGCACAGACTGTGTGATCCCGACTAAGACTGTGTACTGCTTCCCCAACAACAAACCCTGGGTGACTAAAGACATCAAGGCATCACTGAATAGAAAGCGGCCTTCAGGAGTGGAGACAAGGGGGAGATGAAGAAGGTGCAGAGAGAACTGAGGGAAAAGATCACAGAGGGCAAGGAGAGCTACAGAAGAAAGCAACAGTAGTGAGCAACACAGGAGCACCTCAGGGGACAGTCCTGTCTCCCTTCCTGTTCACACTCTACACCTCAGACTTCAGATACAGCTCACAGTCCTGCCACCTGCAGAAGTTTTCGGATGACTCTGCCATTGTGGGCTGTATCCGAAAGGGGCAGGAGTCCAAGTACAGGAGTGTGGTTTTGTGGAGTGGTGTGGACTAAATCACCTGCAACTCAACATCTCTACGACTAAGGAGTTGGTGGTGGATTTCAGGAAGCAACCGACTCACCCGAAAACCAGTCAGCATCAGGGGGACCGAGGTGGACATTGTCGAGGAATATAAGTACCTGGGTGTTTACATAGACAATAAAATGGACTGGACTAAAAACACAGAGGCCCTGTATAAGAAAGGTCAGAGTCGCCTGTATTTCCTACAGAGACTCAGATCTTTCAACGTCTGCAGGACCATGCTGCAGATGTTCTATCACTCTGGTGGTGGTCAGCGTCATCTTCTACGCTGTTGTGTGTTGGGGCAGCAGGGTGAAGGCAGCCGACACCAACAGACTCAATAAGCAGGAAAGTGGGTTCTGTCCTGGTAGTGGAATTGGGGTCTTTGGTGAGGTCTCGGAGAGGAGGATGCTGAGTAATCTACTCAGTATTATGGACAACGCCTCCCATCCCCTGCACACCACATTGGAGTCACACCAGAGCACCTTCAGCCCTAGACTGAGATTACCGAGGTGCACCACAGAACGCCACAGGAGGTCCTTTCTGCCTGTGGCCATCAAACTCTATAACTCCTCCCCCCTCTGTTGGAGGGACAGTGGAAATACAAGACAATGAACACAGCAATATAATGTGCAATATTACCTCTCAACATCATGCGCACTTTCCTCAGTATTACGTGCAAAATTATTGATATTACTGTCCAACATCATGTGCAATACTCTATCATGTGCTATATTATTATTATCATGTTGTCTATAAATATCTATAACACTACCTCTCATCATCATGTGCAATATTCTTAATGTCATGTCCAATAATATTTCACTTCAATTATGCGAGGCGAGGTGTTCTTCGTGAGTCTTTTCATGGGGTCTTTCAATCGCTCTGCGTTGGGAGACCCTACCAGGGGCTAATGCCCCGGAAAACACAGGCCCCAGGGCCATTAACCTGTACTGGTACACACACACACACACACACACACACACACACACACACACACACACACACACACACACACACACACACACACACACACACACAGACACACACACACACACACACCACAGCGGACAACGAGCCAGCCCTCGGTCAAACACAAGGACAGCAGCACCGCACACCACGTCTCCCTCCGTCAGGCTTGTGGTGGCTGCGCTCCACCGGCTCTCTGTTCTGTTCTGTTCTGTTCTGTTCTGTTCTGTTCTGTTCTCCTGGAGCTCCGGGGAGGAGAGAGGAGAGAGGGAGAGCAGCACCCAGGGGAACCTGCGCTGGGGCTCCCGGGTTCTTGCTCTGCTTTCACACATGACTCCTCTGGTTCTCTGGGGGTTCTCTCTCTCTCTCTCTGCCTGTCTCTGGGGGGGTTCACGGGCAAAAGGGAGAGAAAAAAAAGGATAAAAAGTGTGTTTCCTCTGAGATTTAAAGAGTTTGTGTGAAGATCAAAGTCCTGCTGCTGCCGTCCCCGGTGGGTCTCCTGCGAGAGGGGGGGGGGTGGGGTTGGGGGGGGGGGGGGGGGGTGGGGGTGTAGGAGGGAGGAGGGAGGATGGGAGAGGGCAAGGGGGGAGTCAGGGTGCTCTCCTCCCCCTGGGGAGTGTTAGACCGGTGGTTCAGGGTCTGGCTGCTACCTGCCAGCACTGGCGTCTATAATTCATGTGATTACAAAGCGCTTATGTTTCTCCTCGAGTAAAACCTGTGCACGTGAGCGTGCACGAGCATTATGCAACCCACTGCGATGGTGCGCTTGGGGCAAGGTGTAAAATAAGGTCAGTGAGGGATAACAAGTATTAGAAAGCTCTGTGTGTGTGTGTGTGTGTGTGTGTGTGTGTGTGTGTGTGTGTGTGTGTGTGTGTGTGTATAAAGACGTGCGTGCATGCTTGGGTGTGTGCATGTGTGGGTTCATTGTGTGCATGCATGTGTGTGTGCGTGCCACGGCCTATGTGTGTACGGGTGCGTGTGTGTGTGTGCTATCTAGAAGTTTATCATTAGTGGAGAACTAGACCAGAATTAGTGGAGAGAGAGAGAGAGCGAGAGCGAGAGAGAGAGAGAGAGAGAGAGAGCGAGAGAGAGAGAGAGAGAGAGAGAGAGAGAGAGAGAGAGAGAGAAGCCAGAGATGATCCCTGGTGGGTGTGAAGCTGCTGCTAATAACAAGCTCCGCCCCCCCACCGCCCTCTCCTCTTGCTCCCCCCCCCCCCCCCCCCCCCCCTCATGGTGAGTGGGAGGTGCTCCGCGCCGGCGTTGCGTTGATCGATTTCTACCGTTGCTTAACAATTCCTCACGTCACCCCGAGTGCTAATCCTTGCTCACCTTGATAGGTGTGTTAAGACGATCTGTATGGCGGGAAAACCGCACCCCCTACCACTACCACCACCACCCCCTCCACCCCCCTCTCCTCCTCCACCGCACCACCTCCTCCCTCCCCAGGCACACCATGGGAGAGCTGGGTTGGGGGGTGGAGGGGGAAGGGGGGGAGAGACCATTGCTGCTAATTAATAATTCACCCCCCCCCCCCCCCCCGACTCCCTCCTCGATGGCTCTGCCTGATTAGAGCCAGGAGTCAAGGTTAGAGCTAGCGGTAAAGCGGCACCTGGAAACAATGAGGAGAGAGAGGGGTGAGAGGGGGAGGGAGATGGAGAGGGGAAGGGGGGGAGAGATAGAGAGGGGGGGGAGATGGAGCGGAAAGGAGAAGGAGAAAAAGGGAGTTAGCAAAAGGGGGAGAGATTGAGACAGATGTAGAGAGGGAGGCACATAAGGAGAGGTAGGGAGCAAGAGAGAGAAAGAGACGGAGAATGGAGAGAGATGGGAGAGGGAGTGAGAGAGGAGATGGAGAGAGATGGAGAAAGAGATGGAGAATTGGAGAGAGAGATGGAGAGAGGGAGAGAGATGGAGAAAGAGATAGAGAGAGGAGACGGAGAGAGTGAGCGAGGAGATGGGGAGAGAGCTCTGATTGGAGCTTTCACAGACGGGAAGTTGAATTTCACCAGGATTAGGACCGCTCGCAATTGGTGTGGGTTTTTTTTAGATAGAGAAGGGAAATGGAAAAGTGTGTAAACCAGAATGCAGAGGTCTTGGAGAGTAAATATTGAATAAGTAGATCTCAATGGAGCTGGGAATCAAACGGCCTCCTCGGGAACACTTGGCCTCCCAAACTCTGCCCATACTGACCTCCGCATTAGCATTTGTTTACTGGAGATGAGAGGGAGGAGGAGAGGAGGGAGGAGAAGAGGAGGGAGGAGAGGAGAGGAGAGAGGAGAGGAGGGGAGAGAGGAGGGGAGGGGAGAGAGGAGAGGAGAGGAGAGGAGAGGAGAGGAGAGGAGAGAGGAGAGGAGAGGGGCAGGGCACATTATGGCCTATAACACGAGGAAGGAGCTACTCCGTGAGGCCCCGGCCACCTCTCTCCTCTCTGCTCTCCTCCATCGCTTGTGGTGGTGGGAAAAAAATAGCAGAAACGGGAATTGAAACAAGAAGAGGAAGATGAAGAAGACGAGGATTCAGCAGCTACCAGGAGGGGCCCCGGGGCCCGAACACAACTGAAAAAAAAAAAAAAACCCTGACTCCTGAACTAGAACTCAGCCCGCCGTGGAAGACGTGGAGGGTGACCCCAGACAATCATTCTGGCAGAGAGAAGGGTTCCAGCCCGGGCCGACCTCCGACCCCCACCGACACAGCGCGTTTAACTTTTCCCGGTGTGATGAAGATCTTCTCAATCACCGGTTCCCGCTCACACTCCTCAGCGTCTGTCACGACGCATTAGCAGGCATGGTGGTTGGCTCTGGCCGGCAGGCAGCTTCTACTGTCAGGCCTCGTTTCAGTCATCTCCGCACCCACCCCCCGTCTCCCACCTCTCCACACTCGGGTGTAAAGATCGGAGAATCAGAAACAACTTGTTTTCTTTCGCTCGGAGCAAGGCCTGCTCTCACCTCGTCTCTTGCTGGCAGGGCATTCAGCCGTGTCGATATATTTCAATATGAATAGCGCCTCGCACTCCTATCGCTCTATTAAAAGAAGTGTTATTTTATTTTAGAGCTCCTGAACATCGCATCAGGATGGATGGATATAATCTCTAGGCGCCATTTCACCACAGTTTGTCTTCGAATAATGAGAATAATAATAATAACAATCATAACAATAATCTTAATTATGAGTCCACATCAAGTGGTTATGAATGATTATCATGAAGAGAAGGTTTCAATTAAGTATTAATACAATTTGCCGTTGATTGACTACTCAAATACGTGTCTTGGGGGGGTGGGGTGGGGGGGGGGGGGTGGGGATGTATCTATGGGTCTGTCTGTTAGATCTGTCTGTTAGATGTACTCAACACAGTGAGGACTGCCAGAACAATAGGAAGAAACATGCAACAGATATATAATATAATGATCGGTATACTGATATGTGATAAAGTGATAAAGTGACATATAGATACAGGTACAAAGTGACATACAGCTATAGGTACATGGTCACATATTGATACAGATTCACACCAGACACCAATGGCAAGGGCTGCGGACTATCATGGATTACCCGGGCTGAACCCCCTCAACTGTGAGTGCCGACACATCCCTAGCGGACGATCGGAACTCATTCTTTGCGCTGTTTGAAGCGAGCAACAACACTGTTAGCGGGACTGTACCTGAAGTGAGTTCCATTGCTAGGGACAAGCACACTCTCTCTGTGACCGAGCACAATGTGAGGAGGGCTCTAATGAGGGCGAACACCAGAAAAGCCGCAGGTCCTGACGGCATATCTGGATGAGTGTTGAAGGCCTGTGCTAACCAGCTAGCTCCAGTGTTCACCACAAAATTCCATGGTCCCAGCCTGCTTCAAGTGGTCCACTATTGACCCCGTGCCCAAGACTGCCTCTGCAGGGCTGGTGGCCCTCACCTCGGTGGTCATGAAATGGTTGGAGGGACTGATCAAGAATTACATCTGCGCCTTCTTACCTCCCTCCATGGACCCGCTGCAGTTCGCCTTCTGGCCAAACAGATCCACAGATGATGCTGTCTCCCAGGTATTACACAGTTCCTTCTCTCATCTTGACAGTCTCACATACAGGGGGGTATGTGAGAATGTTGTGGCTGACTTTAGCTCTGCTCTCAACGCCACAGTTCCCAGCAGACTGGCTGGCAAGTTGCTTGAGCTGGGTCTGAACACTCCCCTGTGCGCCTGGATCCTTCCTAACCGCCAGGCCCCAGGTCGTCAGGGTGGGCAAACACACCTTATACTGAATGTCTCCAAAACTAAGGAGCTGATTGTGGACTTCAGGAGGACACAAAATCAGAGGACTTACACACCACTGGGGATTAATGGGATTGCTGTGGAGAGGGTGAGCAGCTTTAGGTACCTGGGTGTCCACACCACAGAGGATCTGACTTGGACTACACACTTTGACACTCTGGTGAGGAAGGCGAAGCAGCACCTCTGCCACCTCAGGCAGCTGAGGAAGTTCTGAGTCTCCCGGGGGATCGTTCAGACCTCCTATGCTGGTGCGGTGGAGAGCATCCTGACAGGAAGCATCACTGTCTGGTTCGGCAACAGCTCCTCTCAGGACAGAAGGGCTCTGCGGAGGGTGCTGCGTTCAGCTGAGCGCACTACTGGCACTACACTCCCCACCCTGCAGGACCTGTACTCCAGGAGGTGTCAAACCAGAGCCTGAAAGATCAGGAAGGATCCTGACCACCCCAACAACAACCTGTTCTAAATTCTGTGGTCAGGCACATGCCTTCACAGTCACGCTGCTAGAACAGAGAGTCTAAAACAGAGTTTCTTTCCGCAGGCCATCAGGACTGTGAACTCTGACCTCACTCGGGGCCCCCCCACTGCCCCCCCCACTGCCCCCTCCCATGCACACACTCACATGTACGTGACAATTACACTTCTTGAATCTTGAATCAGTGTCTTGCACAAGAATGTGCACACACACACACACACACACACACACGCACGCACGCACAGAGACACACACACACACACACACACACACACACACACACACACACACACACACACACACACACACAATATGAATCAATGTTTTAGACAATCCAGATTAACCTAAATATAATATCCCAGATAGTACTGTTAGCAATTATAGTTTACAACCAGTTAGTTGTAAACTAACTGGTTTCCGATAAACGAGTTTCCGATAAATGGCAGACAAGTGTTACCTTATGAATGTCCTTCACACATGGCCTGATTCACCAAACCAGCTCCCAGACACACAAGCTGAATATTGCTCACATTTCATTCAATAAAAGAGTTCACATCTGTCAAAGACAAATATGAACAGATGTCATATTTCATAACACAAAATCACAATTTCCCAATAATGTTGAGGAAATACCCTCACATTTCTCCTCACCTTTTGGCATTGTGTACATAATTTATTTCTGTATTTCTATATTTATTGTAATATTTTATGTTTTTTCTATTTCTCTTCCATTTCATATTTAACATGAGTTTTTAATATATAAATAAATATATATAATATGTATGTGTTGTGTGACCATTACATGTGTGGACTAATAAAGATCTTCTTCTTAATATTCTATAATATACTTTTCAATATTGTATTATATATATTGTACTATTCTGCTATTTTATATTCATTACGTATTTGATCCTAGAGACCCTAGCTGTGTCGCAATAATTCCAAGGTCCAGAATGATTTATCAAATTTTTATTTGATAAATTGATAAAAAAAAACCTTGACTTAAACATTAAATGTGAGACTTTGTGCTTTTCAGTCCTCATAGTCCAGCTGGAAGTATCTCTCAACTTTAAAAAACACTATTACTACCATTTACATGTATTAATTATTGTGCTTTATTTACGGATTAGGGGTCATCTTGCTCAAGGATGCGTACATAGACTGTGGACTTTGGGGATCGAACACAGCTGGGAGTCAAACAACTACTAGACCATCCTGGCCAATCAATTCTAACCTCTCAATAGCATAGATGGAGTTTGAAAACCTTGAGTGCATAATGACCTTTTCAAAACTTTTGAGAAAGAAACTTTGTCGTGATTTTCTCCTAGTTTGTCCTTGACTACTTGGGTAAAAGGGAGTCCGTCCGGACAGCACCGACCGTATAGTCCGTTGCACAGTTTTTTCCCCACCCTTCTGTTGCACTTTGAAGAGACAAAGAAGCCAAAGTGGATCACTCCACCACCACCACCACCAGGAGTTAAACCACCCCCAGCACCAGCCATGTTGGAATCCACTGCAGAGCAGTTAGATCCTTAAAAACTGATGAAAGACAAGATACGCGTGAGTATTTAAAATTTCATGTCAGATTCATAGATTCGGGCTCTTTTCTTTCATGTATTAACAAGGCTGGTGGAGATCTGAGCGTGGGATATTATGGAGCGTAATCAGCATGAATATCAATATGTCTGCCGCTGCTAATGTCATGTGACTTTCTGCTTTTCATCTTGCTAAGTGTCAGAGAGCAGAGGAGAGGGAATCATTTATTATGGCTAATGAGTGAAGAGGGCAGGGGGGCAGAGGGGCTGTTATTTCAAACAAGCTTTTCTCATGGTTTTCTACTTAAATATTAAGCATTAACAAGTACGTATGCGCCGTGTCGGACTTGCATTCGTTTACACGTGTTTGGAGTTGGAGTTTGCACAGAGCTTTTTCGAGCGAGAGTTACCCCGGCGACGATGTTAAGTTGCTCGTGCCAGGCAGGCAGGCAGGCCAGGCAGGCCAGGCCAGGCAAGGCAGGCAGGCAGGCACGGCACGGTAGGTAGGTAAGCGTAGGCCAGTAGGCAAGTAGGCAGCGTGGCGTGGAGAGAAAAGTATGTGCACCCGTGTGGTGGATGTCTGCTGACTCTGCAGTGTCGTTCCTCTCTCCTCTCTCTCTCTCTCTCTCTCTCTCTCTCTCTCTCTCTCTCTCCTCTCCCTCTCTCTCCCCTCTGCCTGTTCCTCTTCTTTCGACTTCTTTTCAAGACACGCTCTAATGATGGGAAGCATAGTGTGTGTGTGTGTGTGTGTGTTTGAGAGAGAGAGAGAGAGAGAGAGAGAGAGAGAGAGAAATATGAAGGTATGGAGAAAGATCCTCTGGAGCCTTCTCTCTCTCTCTCTCTACCTGAACACCATATTAACCATGTATTGATGATATTGATTATATGAATTAGGGATGCACGATAAATATGGGTCCGATAGTGGGAAATTCACATCATGTATTATTCCGATAATTAAATTATAGCCAATAGCCAATTGTACTTAACAAGGGCAGGATACTATTGCCGCACTCATGGCGGCTAGCTGCTGCAGCTGGGTGGAGCCACGCTAGTGCAGACTAAGAGATAAACTTGTCAACAGACGTTTTTTTTACCGTTTCAACACTTGTGATTGTCATTTGCTTTTTCTCCCGGCGGGAAAGGTTTGAACACCACAGTCACCTGAAAGGTCGTGATCGCAACAGAGATGTCAAAGGAATACAAAGCAAAGAATACAAAATGCTAGAAAATGAAAAAACTACGAAAAAATCTATGGCATATAAGAAATAAATCATCTATCTTTGCTCAGAACATCTCCACCTTTCTTACCATCAGGTGTGCATGGGGGGCTATGGGTTATGAACTTTTTAAAATACGAAAATGGGAAATTATTGGTTATAGTTATCGGAATTAGCCATGAGAAGCGGGTAATTATCGGTTATCGTATTGGCTGAAAAAAACAAAATTATCCATACTGCGTAGAAACCCTAATATGAAGGATATTGATGACGATGGTGGCGATGTAGTGATGATGGTGGTGATGTGTCTGATGGCGTCAGTTGGTGGTTAGACAGGGTCCCATATTGGTCTCCAGCATCACCCCCCCCCCTCCAGAACACCAAACCGTGAGCGGGAGGGGGGGGGGGGGTGAGACTGGTTCCAAGGGCCACAGTGTGACCTGGAGGTCCCCGTGGTGTTGAACAGCAGGAGGCCCCCAGCTCACAGAGGACCAGGCATAATTGAATGTGACGCCAACAAGCTGTGTGTATAGCAGCGTGCGCGCGCGTGTGTGTGTGTGTGTGTGTACGTGCGGGCACATAGTGTATGTGGGTGCATGTGTGTGTGCGTGCGTGTGCGTTTGTGTGTGTGTGTGTGCATGTGTGTGTGTACGTGTGTGTGTGTGCATTGCCAGCTGTGTGAGAGTGTATGACTGCACATTTAATATTTCGGCTGAACAACTAATACAAATATCAGAATTGCAGAGAGAGAGAGAGAGAGAAAAGTCCACTGGTATGGAAATATATGTGATGACCATGCAAGCTGCTTCCTCCACCAACCCAACGCTGGACCCCCGTTTTCACCAGGCAGGACAACATTTTTAAAATGCAGTAAAAAGTACAGCCGCACAGACTCACAGGAGCTGAGTGGCTGAAACACACACACACACACACACACACACACACACACACACACACACACACACACACACACACACACACACACACACACACACACACACACACACACACACACGCATGCATACACACACACACACACACACACACACACACACACACACACACACACACGGGTTGACAGTGTCGAAAGTTGCTTTGCGATCAAAGTAAAAAAGCACATTTCCTTGCTAAATATGGTTCCATAGGAGAAGTTTCTATGGTCTACATCTCTATGTCTACCTCTGAAGTTTTGTGTTGTCGCTGTCACTTATATTTATATCCTATTTAGCCTTTTTATAACATTTTCTCAAAGTTGATTTTGCAAATGTTTATTCAGCACATTAAAGAGTAATGAGCGCCGGTGCCGGTGACGAACTGTGTGTTGCTATCATCCTCCCAGTGAAGGAAGGGGAGACCGCCGCTTTTAATGGCTTACTCCCCTAAACATAAACAAGTCCATAATGAGCTAAGATCCATATTTTCCTTCATTTTCTGTTGATAAGCAAAAAATGGTTCTGGTGCGCCCAATCGGCCCCTTGCATATTTAGGGCTATTCACACCCACACACACAGACACACACACACACACACCACACACAGACATACACACACACACACACACACACACACGCAGACACACACACACATACACACACACACACACACACACACACACACACACACGCAGACACACACACACACACACACACACACACACACACACACACACACACACACACACACACACACACACACACACAGACAGACATACACACACCCACACACACACGCAGACACACACACACACACACCACACCAGACACACACACACACACACACACGCAGACACAAACGCAGACACACACACACAGACATACACACACACACGACACACACACACACACACAGACACACACACACACACACACACACACACACACACGCAGACACACAACACAACATACAGCCACACACACACACAGACACACACACACACACACACACAGACACACACACACAGACCATAATGACCACATTCAAGGCATGAGCTATTTTGTTCTTCATTATTTGCCCAGTGCCGCTATACTAAGGGCCATTCACACAACCAGACGTGGCGCTTCGAGGAGAAGGAGGAGGAGGAGGCACTCGGGTCGCAGCTTAACGTGAAGATCACGACCGGCTTAGACTGGCTGATGGGGAACGGCTGTAGGTCAGCTTTACAACTGTCAATATAGTGCCACTCTATAGACTGAGAAATATATTATATAACATATCTATACAGGGAGATTCAAGAAGTTTAATTGTCACATACAGGATGTGCAGTGAAATGAAAAAGTGGCGAGATGCCCCAAGTACAACGATGCAAAAGTACAATACAATATAAAATAACTCTTAGATATTGGAGGGATCAGAATATCCACAATATTTACAATGTTTACAGCAAGGGTTAGTGTTAGAGAGAGACAGACAGACAGAGAGAGAGTTGCATGGAGAGAGATATGTACATATATATACAGAGATAAATAGAGAGAGCTATAAAGAGATATACAGAGATACATAGAGATACACAAAGAGGGATATAAAGAGATACATAGATACATGGAGAGAGATATAGAGATATACAGAGATACATGGAGAGAGATGGAAGAGATACATGGAGATTGAGATGCTGTATATCGAGAACACAATCAGAAATGTATTCACCCAAAGTATAGGTCTGCATGTACATGGGATTAATTGTGGTGCAGTTAGTGTCATCATCTATTCAGATAAAAATACTAATTATAGAAAGTAATTATTGCATGAATGATTGCTAGAAAGCAAGTAAATGAATAGCATGAATGATAGATAGTAATCAAAAGTCAGTCACTTTGAGAAAATGTTGAATAAAAAGGCTAAATAGGATATAAATATAAGTGACAGCGACAACACAAACCTTCAGAGGTAGACATAGAGATGTAGACCATAGAAACTTCTCCTATGGAACCATATTTAGCAAGGAAATGTGCTTTTTTTACTTTGATCGCTAAGCAACTTTCGACACTGTCAACCCTGTGTGTGTGTGTGTGTGTGTGTGTGTGTGTGTGTGTGTGTATGCATGCAAGTGTGCAGGTGTGTGTGTGTGTGTGTGTGTGTGTGTGTGTGTGTGTGTGTGTGTGTGTGTGTGTGTGTGTGTGTGTGTGTGTGTGTATGCATGCAAGTGTGCATGTGTGTGTGTGTGTGTGTGTGTGTGTGTGTGTGTGTATGTGTGTGTGTGTGTGTGTGTGTGTGTGTGTGTGTGGTGTGTGTGTGTGTGTGTTTCAGCCACTCAGCTCCTGTGAGTCTGTGCGGCTGTACTTTTTACTGCATTTTAAAAATGTTGTCCTGCCTGGTGAAAACGGGGGTCCAGCGTTGGGTTGGTGGAGGAAGCAGCTTGCATGGTCATCACATATATTTCCATACCAGTGGACTTTTCTCTCTCTCTCTCTCTCTCTCTCTCTCTCTCTCTCTCTCTCTCTCTCTCTCTCTCTCTTCCTCTCTCTCTCTCTGGCTTTTGCTTATGCAGTCAAAAATAAAATAAAACAAAGAGCGAAAAACGCTGCTAGCTCCTCCAGACAGCAGATAAATAATGTCGGCCAGCAGCAGAGACTCGCCAGCACCAAAACCAACAGCCGCAACACCAACACATACATTTTTGTTGTTATTGTCGTCGCTAATATTTTCACTAATATTATTAGGAGTGGTCGTAGGAGCAGGTACAAGCAGTACTTGGTAGTAATATTGGCATTAGCAACTTAGTAGTGTAGGCATTAGTAACTTCAGTGTAGTAACTTTTCTCTGTGAAGTTAAATTCACCTGAATGAATAATGACTAATGACCATTATGATAATAATGAATGAGAGAGTGAGAGAGATAATTGTATTTATTTTTAACCTGTACCAAGGAAAAAACTTTCTGTATCTCTATCATATCTGCATTTTATCTGCATCTCTCTCTCTCTCTCTCTCTCTCTCTCTCTCTCTCACTCTCTCTCTCTCTCTCCGGGTGGCAGCATGGCTGGACTGAGAGCTAGGGCCGGTGGTAAGTGTCTTAAGAGTCTGCGATGGGGGATAGGATAGATAGGTGGGTGTGTGTGTGGGGGGGGGTGGGGCGGTAGAGGCGGTCGGACAGGAAGTGGCCTTGAGCTAATAAACGCTCATGCAAGCAACCCGCCACATTAAGCGCCTTCGCCACACATACACTGTGGGCCCCCGTAATTCATTTACCGCTAATGCCGCGACGTTGTGCGGGAATTAAGGTTAATCATCTCCTTATTCATCAGCGCTGGGAGGGTAATTACTGCAACGTAATTATGGTGGCTGTGGCTCAAATGGCACATCTTGGCTTTGTGTCACCCACCACAGTGCGTGGACGCTCAGATGCATAATACCACATCAATTAGCCAATGAATGGGAGCATAGTCGCTGCTATGACAAGCAGTAATTTAGCTTCCATTTCTCCTCCTCGCTAACGCCGCCCGAAGCACGCCCGCATGCACGCACACACAACCACGCCGCGCCGGCACGCACACACAGGCACGCACACACGCCACAGCACGGCACACACACACGCATGCAAACGCACGCACAACACACACAATAGGTCAACGGAAATCTGCAAATCCTGAATATAACATGGACTAGAGATCACCACACACACGCCCCATCCCTCCACCATAGAGAAAACATATACACAACTCACTCACTCCGCGGTGTGACATGAGAATACATACTCTGCGTTACAATAGAGAACACACACCACTTGTATCAGGAGCTGTTAAGTGTTTGGGGTGGAAGGATACACACAACACACCACACATCTCTCACACACAACACACACACCAAACACAGACACACACACCCACACCTCTCTCACAACACACACACACACAACACACACACCCAAACATTCTTCTCACACACACACACACACACACACACACACACACACACAGACACCCAAGAACACCCCACACACAGCATATACACACATCTCTCACACACAAAAACCAAACACACACACACACAAGCGCCTTACAAGTACAATTTCTATGTTTACCATAAATATCGTATCTAATAATCAGACTGAAACGATTAGAATTAAGTACTAAATGATCCCAAAGGGGTAAATCAATTTCCCATGAAGAAAAGGACAACAGAATATGTTATACGCCTCTACACAGCTGGTACCTCTCAACGAGGACAGTTTGTGAATCTCACACGCCGAAAATAATAACGAAATACAGAAGATTCACTGAGTTTATGACTGTATCAGGTTTCAAAGTGCTCAAGTCAGGACTAGAGCGGAGAGTCCCATATGGTTTGAAGAGTTAATCGTGTGGGGACGAAGACATGTCATACAGAATTGTTGTGACACAACAGAGACCAAGTGCGTGCGGGTGAAGTCAAAATGGCTGGGGAGACACTGGCTAGGATCAGAGCCAGATTTACACACAAATGAATCCCGATAGACGGGAGCTTAAAATTCACCTTCAATTGGCAGGTTTTTGCACAATGACTACCGGTTAGGCGACCCGTATGTTTCATTATTTCTATCAGCATTCTTTACAACAACACATACAGGTACGTATTTCCATTGCACGTTTTATAGGTGAAGTGAGTTCCGCTATTCATACCATTCAACACAAATGAAAAGGCACTGGGCTACGATCAAAGCCAGATTTACACATATTACAACAACGATAGCTGTAGCTTAAATTCACCATGATTGGCCACAAGGCCCAGGCTGGCCTAAACCCCAGCGTCAATCACGTGGGCTCAAGAACACGCCCCGCTTCAGTGCGGCAGATGTGATAGCCTCCTCCCCTGGTGCTTTTCATTGCAGTTTTATGACGAGACCAGTGGGGGCGAGCCTACAATATTTTGATACACAAAGCTGTAACGTGAAAATAATGTTACCTGCAAATGGACTATGGAAGGCGTAGGACATGTATGAAGGTCTACAAACATTGGACACTATGGAAGGCGAGGACATGTATGAAGGTCTACAAACATGGACTATGGAAGGCGAGGACATGTAAGAAGGTCTACAACACTGGGACTATGACAGGCCCCCCCGAGGACTAATGTAATGAAGGTACAAACAATTGGACTATGGAAGGCGAGGACATGTAATGAAGGTCTACCAAAATTGGACTATGGAAGGCGAGGACATGTAATGAAGGTCTACAAACACTGGACTATGGAAGGCGAGGACATGTAATGAAGGTTCTAACAAACATTGACTATGGAAGCGCGAGGACTAGTAATGAAGGTCTTACAACATTGGACTTCCGTGATGCCTATGGAAAAAAAAAATAAAAAAAGGAAAAAAAGAAGCGAGGACAATGTAATGAGAGGTTCTAAAAACAATGGACTATGGAAGGCGCGAGGTGAATGCCTCACCTCTCATCTCTCCCTGGATTTGCAGCGGAGCTCCGCAAATTTGGCGATTTTGACTGTAAAAAATGATTCATACAGAAATTACATTATAAACACAGATCAGTGGAAAATCTTAACATTAATTTAATTACATTTTATATTATTTTATTTTTTACTTTTCGTAACAGCTATTTTCATTGGAGTATGACAGGTGAGGCTCTGCCTCCCCTGACCGCACGTCCCTGACACACACGTGTATCGTGACCGCACGGACACACGTCACACAAAATCAGGATTGGCTGGTGACTGAACAACAACACACACACACACACATGTGGTGGTTTTAACAGCGTCATGTTAATACAGTGTTGATCGGAGTGTGAGGGTGTGTGTGTGTGCATGTGTGTGTAGATCTGGGTCCATTGCATATGTATAATCCACAGCTGGGATGTTTGCGGTGCCAAAACACATCAGCCGGGGTGCCGGGGTGTCCGAGTGTCGCCAGGCGTTAGTGCCGAAAAACAGGTGAGGACAGAGAGAGAAGCCGGCGTAGGCTGCCTCCCCCCGCAGGAGGAAATGACTTGCGATCCACAGCGTGTCAATATCAAACGTCCTCCACTGTCAGCGTTGGGAATCGCGCACACAACACGTAACGTATGGCAGAACTGTCTGGAGTGTAAAACAAACCACAAACACTGTAATACTGCTGATAGGGTGGATGATCTGTGTTGATGTGTTGCTGGGTGCTGGTCAAAGTGACACTTGCTCCACTTAAGATTATAATGGCTATTTAGTTCTCGATTCCTTGACACGCATCCTAAAATTAATTTTGGATGGCAATGATAAAGCACATTGACTCACCCTCAACATACGACAGTTAAACACTTAATCAAGGTCTGTTCTGTGGGGAACAATGGGGAGCCCTTACCTATCGAGGAGAGGTGAGGAACCTCAGTGGACATTTGTGCGGGGTGAAAGCCTGTGGTCTCTTGCCAGTACTGGAGAGATTTCCCTGGAGCTGGAGGAGCTAAGAGGTGTTGGAAGAATAGGGGTGGAGGAAGAAGCTAGGTGGAGTCTTGAGAGGGGATAAAGGGGGGAATGCATCTCTGTATATCTGCTGCGTACCTCTGGGGAAGGGAGGTTCGGGTTCTGTCGGTCGGCTGGCGTGTGTGTGTTGTGTGTGTGTGTGTGTGGGTGTGTGTGTGTGTGTGTGTGTGTGTGTGGTGTGTGTGGTGTGTGTTGTGTGTGTGTGTGTGTGTGTGTGTGTGTGTGTGGAGACCACTCGCTGTCTCTCTCCCCGCCACAGAAGTCATGAAGCACATGACGTGAAAGCACGGGGGGATTGTGTGGAAAGAACCCTCTCTAGTTCCCCTAGATGGGCTACTGATCCAGCACGTCGGCCCACCCCCCATGACCCCCAGACCCCGAGGAAATGGAGGTGGTCGTCATGGAGGGAGTGGGGGTGGCGGTGGGGGGGCGGGGGGGGGGGGGGAACCTTGCACAAGGGTGAGGCTGAGAACATTGAAGCGTAAGTACCACACCATAGGTGAGCAAATGGAAAGACGCCACATTGTTAGAATAACCCAAAGTCCAACCCATTTAACCAATATTGCAGCAATCAACAATGATGTAATGTACAAAAATGATATAGGGTTAGGGGTTAGGGTCAAGTCACTTACATCCACTTAAAGGGGTAGTGGATGTAAGTGCGACTTGAATTGCCTCACATTCACCATTTCATACGCCTCTACTTAATGCACAAATTGTATGACATATGCTGGTGACAGCATATATGTCTCTTCCTCTCTCTCTCTCTCTCTCTCTCTCGTTAGTTGCAACATAGTACGACTGGCGGGCTCATCTCTCATCTCTCTCTCTCACCTTGGTGCACTGACGGCCAATGCCACCACAACTGGGGCCAGATGAAGGCTGCATAAACAGCCCACACCACACACAACTCCACTAACACCGAAAAGGATCTCCCTGTTCCTCCTCCTAACGTTCGTCTGATCCCCCCCCCCCCCCCCCCCACCATTGGCCTCTGTCACGTTAAATAATCTCACTCTCCCGCCTGGCGGAGGGGGAAGTACTAAAGAGCAGCAGTTTGGTTGTCAGCAGCGAGTCTGTCAGCCTAACTGAGCACGGTGTGGGTGGGTGGTGCCTGGGTGGGGGGAGGCTGAGTGATGGAGAGGCAGGCAGGCAGCATGCTGATCAGACAGCAGCGGCTGCGCCCTTTCCTTCTGATTCGCACATTACTGGAAAGCGGTCCCGGCGCGGGGACCGCGGCAGCCGCAGGCGCTCAAGGCCAGCGTCAATCAACCGGGCCTAATTCACGCCCCGGCTCGGCTCTCACAACCGTAACACACGCACACCACTCGACTAACATCTCTCCACTCTTACCCCCGTCATCACACCTACCCATCCCCCTAAGTAAACTGGATGTCATCCACACATGGGGGCGGGAGCAATCCCGGCTCTTGCCTCGCTAAGTGGTCCCTTGAGCAAGACACCAAACCCTAAACTTGCTCCCACGAGGGTGGTTGTTGCCTTGCATGGTTGGACACTAGCAGTCGTCCCGTGTAGAATGGGTGAATGTGAGGAAATGCGTTAAAGCAGCTTTGGATAAAAATTATATAAAAATATATATATATATATATATACACTGCTGAACACCCATAAACCCAATCATCCACACCATTCCACAGTGTTTTATTCTCCATGTTCATTAAAGGTAGGTAGGGGTCACACAACATCGGGGGTACCCGAACCCAGGCCCTTCCCGCAGGAAGTGACCAACAACTCACTGGAGGACCATCAAGCCACCAGTTCCCTCCCTAACCACCGTGTCCTTGCTCTAACCTCTCCCATGCGGGGCTCTGACAGGTGAACAGCTTCACACCCCCACACCCCCCCTTCTCTTCCTCTCCAGTCTGAACAATGATGCCCTCTGAACTGTGGCGGGGCAGCCACAGGACCTGCATGGAAACCACTGTCCCATGACCAACCATCACAAATGCGAAATTCAATCCAGTCCAGTTACTCCAGGGAGAGATAAGGATAGGGGGGGGGGGCAAGCTGTTGTATGAAGAAACGTGAAGGACAGTGGGGGGAAGAGAGAATGTGTGTGAGAGAGAACGAGGAGAGAGAGAGAAGAGAGAGAGAGAGGAGAGAGAGAGAGAGTAAAGTGAGTGTGAGGATGAGCGAGAGAGAGAAAGGGAGAAGAGTGAGGGAGGGAGGTAGTTGGGGAGAGAGAGGAGTGATCGAGCACCACCTCCGCTCGTCTAGTAATCACACTCGGATGGTCTGCCTCTGCCTCTGCTCCTCGCTAATACTTGTCAAAAGCTCGATGCTCTACATCTGCTTCAGCACCCTGCTCTGCCCTCCCTCCTCCTCCTCCTCCTCCTCCTCCTCCTCCCTCTCTCTCCTCCCCCAACACCGCCCCTCCCACCTCCACCCCCAGATCAGTAAATGGTCCCCCAGACCCCCCGGCTGGTTTTCCTGCCGGCTGGAGGGTGAAGGGTGTGACAACGCCGTTCACCGCGGCGAGGCGGCCAACCTAACCCCGCTTACACCAGGAGAAGAAAGAAGAAAGAGGAGGAGGAAGGAAGGGGGGGGGCGGTTCATAAAATGTGTGGAGGTGGAGGTTGAGGAAGGAGGAGGGGGTGGTGTGGTGGTGGTGGGGGGAGGGCGTGGTCATCGGGGTGGCATATCAACGTCAAATCAAGTCAAACTTTATTTAACTATAGCACATTTAAACAGACGCCGTTTGACCAAAGTGGCTGTAAACAAACAACAAACAACAAACACAACAACCAAACAACAAACAACAACAACAAACAATAAAAGAAGCAAAAACAAATAAAAAACAAACAAAGTAAAATATTAGAGCGTATCAGTAGAAAGAGTTTGAGCACGTGAGAGACAGGAGGCATAAATGCTGGCAAAGCTGGTAGAGCACCACCCAGACTTCAGGATTGAGCCGAGTGGTGTGTTCTTTGGTGTGTCCGGGGAGGGGTGAGGGTGGGGGGAGGCATGGGGGGGGGGGAGGGTGTGGGGGAGGCATGGGGGGAGGAGCTGTCAGAGGTGGATCCCGCTCACACCCCCGCGCGCGGCGGTTTGACGGAAGGACGGCGGAATCGGCGTGAATCCATGAACTGCGAGGTAATCAATGCCTGGCGCTCTAAACATGAAATCGATGCCTGACTGGCGAGTGGGCGGGGGGTAGCGCTGGAGTGTGTGGGTGGTGGAGGTGGAGGGGAGGTGTGGTGGGTGGAGGTGGAGAGGGAGGGTGGGGTGGTGGAGGGGGAGTGTGGGGTGGTGGAGGTGGAAGGGGGGTGGGGGAGAGGAAGGTAAGAACTGCTCTACACTTCTCTCAATCCCTATCTCACCAACGGTGCCTCCTCCTCCTCTCCTGCCGCCACCCCACCACCTCATCACCCTCGCACAAGCATATCCACCCTCCTCAGCTCTGCTCCCCACCTCCTCATCTACAAACCCACCCACTCACCCACACCCACACACCACCCTACACCCACCCACGCCACCCACCACCTACACCCAACACCTTCTCCCACCCTCACTCCCCTCCTCACACCTCTCTCCCACAGCCCCCCCCCACCTAGGCCTGTCACAGAGGGAGCGTCGGGGTGTGGGAAGGGGGGGTTGGGGGCATCCTGGGCCGGTGGTACAGCTGTGTCCAGAGTCATAACACACAACCTCATAGAATACACCACATCAACACAACACAGACACACCAAAGAATAAATACACACACACACACACACCCAATCAACATCACATTGCCGTGGAAGTCAAAGGGATGCGGAATCAGTTGTAAACATTCACACAGACAAGAGGTATGTGTGTGTGTGTGTGTGTGTGTGTGTGTTATGCGGTGTGCATGTTGTGTTTCAATGTGAGTGCCTGCGGTCATTCAACAATGAGACTGGAGGGAAACGAGAAGGAGCATTTCCTGTTTTGATGCGGCCCGACATTTTACACTGTGTATCTCATGTCGATGCTGGCCCCTGTGTGTGTGTGAAGAGTGTTAGGCCCCTGTGTGTCTCATTTTAGGCCAACTGTGTGTGTATGTTAGGTGCCTGTGGGCTGTGTGAGGTGTCTGTGTGTCTGGTGTGTCCTATGTGTGTGGTGGTGTGTCTGTGTGTCTATGTGTGTGTGTGTGTGTGTGTGTGTGTGTGGTGTGTGTGGGTGTGTGTGTGTGTGTGTATGTTTTTTTGGGTTTTTTTGGGTTTTTTGGTTTGGTTTTTTTTGTGTGTGTGTGTGTGTGTGTGTGTTATGTGTGTGTGTGTGTGTGTGTGTGTGTGTGTGTGTGTGTGTGTGTGTGTGTGTTATGGCGTGCGTGTGTTTGGCCTTGCGATGCTCCCTCCCAGGTGTGCCAGCTCCAGGGTCCGTCATGGCTAATACCCTTCCAGTCAATTAATCCCGGGAGCTGCCCGGCGGGGCCGATATTCCCATACGTCAGTCAGCCAAGAAAGGTCCCACAGAGCGCCTGGCATTCAGGAAACACGATCCCTTCACAGGCCCCTCCCCCCTCCTCCATCCCCTCCTCCTAACACAATTCCGTCTCCCCATACCCGCCCCTGGGGAGGCCAGGCACCCGGTGTAACTCACGCACCCCCACAACTCTTGTTTAGGAGGATATGGGCCGTCCGGGAAGACGGCAAAAAGCGTCCGTCTTAACACTGGGTACCCTCCAAGTCCGGCCGGTGGCCGCCTCGCTCAGTCCAAAACCTGATCGGACTTGATGACAGGACAGCATGTCAGCTGACCAAGCGGGGGAGGGGGGGGGGCGGGGCTTTATGTCGTTTGTTCGCTCCAATGCAGGGCTGAGTTGGTGGGGCTTGTCGGTTGTATGGAGGCTGTTCCTCTCCCTTCCAAGATGTTACTGCTGATATCCCGTG
>PIJE02000078.1:633345-654262 GCA_002895965.2 Coryphaenoides rupestris | reverse complement strand
GAGAGAGAGAGAGAGAGAGAAAAGTCCACTGGTATGGAAATATATGTGATGACCATGCAAGCTGCTTCCTCCACCAACCCAACGCTGGACCCCCGTTTTCACCAGGCAGGACAACATTTTTAAAATGCAGTAAAAAGTACAGCCGCACAGACTCACAGGAGCTGAGTGGCTAAACACACACACACACACACACACACACACACACACACACACACACACACACACACACACACACACACACATGCACACCACATACACACACACACACACACACACACACACACACACACACACACACACACACACACACACACACACACACACACACACACACACACACACAGGGTTGACAGTGTCGAAAGTTGCTTTGCGATCAAAGTAAAAAAGCACATTTCCTTGCTACTCTCTCTCTCTCTCTCTCTCTCTCTCTCTCTCTCTCTCTCTCTCTCTCTCTCTCTCTCTCTCTCTCTCTCTCTGGCTTTTGCTTATGCAGTCAAAAATAAAATAAAACAAAGAGCGAAAAACGCTGCTAGGCTCCTCCCAGACAGGCAGATAAATAAGTCGGCCAGCCAGCAGTAGACTCCCCCCCAAGCACCAAAACCAACAAGCCGCAAACACCAACACATACATTTTTGTTGTTTATTGTCGTCGCTAAATATTTCACTAACTATTATTAGGAGTGGTCGTAGGAGCAGGTACAAGCAGTACTTGGTAGTAATATTGGCATTAGCAACTTAGTAGTGTAGGCATTAGTAACTTCAGTGTAGTAACTTTTCTTCTGTTGAACGTTAATTTCACCTGAACCGCACACTATCGACTCACACGCACCATTAATGTATAAATAATGAATTGAGAGAGTGAGAGAGACTAATGTGTATTTATTTTTAACCTGTACCAAGGAAAAAACTTTCTGTATCTCTATCATATCTGCATTTTATCTGCATCTCTCTCTCTCTCTCTCTCTCTCTCTCTCTCTCTCACTCTCTCTCTCTCTCTCCGGGTGGCAGCATGGCTGGACTGAGAGCTAGGGCCGGTGGTAAGTGTCTTAAGAGTCTGCGATGGGGGATAGGATAGATAGGTGGGTGTGTGTGTGGGGGGGGGTGGGGCGGTAGAGGCGGTCGGACAGGAAGTGGCCTTGAGCTAATAAACGCTCATGCAAGCAACCCGCCACATTAAGCGCCTTCGCCACACATACACTGTGGGCCCCCGTAATTCATTTACCGCTAATGCCGCGACGTTGTGCGGGAATTAAGGTTAATCATCTCCTTATTCATCAGCGCTGGGAGGGTAATTACTGCACGTAATTACTGGTGGCTGTGGCTCAAATGGCACATCTTGGCTTTGTGTCACCACACAGTGCGTGGACGCTCAGATGCATAATACCACACAATTAGCCAATGAATGGGAGCATATGCTGCTAATGACAAGCAGTAATTTAGCTCCATTTCTCCTCCTCGCTAACGCATGCCCGCATGCACGCCCGCATGCACGCACACACACACACACACGCACGCACGCACGCACGCACGCACGCACACACGCACGCACGCACACACACACGCATGCACGCACGCACACACACACACACACACACACACGCCCATCCCTGCCACCCATAGAGAACACACATATACACACACTCACTCACTCCGCGGTGTGACAGAGAATACATACTCTGCGTTACTATAGAGAACACACACCACTGTATCAGGAGCTGTTAGTGTTTGGGGTGGAAGGATACACACACACACACCCACACATCTCTCACACACACACACACACACACAGACACACACATACACACATCTCTCACACACACACACAAACACACACACACACAAGCTTACAAGTACAATTTCTATGTTTACCATCAAATATCGTATCTAATAATTCAACTGAAACGATTAGATTAAGTACTATGAATCCCAAAGGGGTAAATCAATTTCCCATGACAGAAAGGACAAACAGAATATGTTATACGGGCCTCTACACAGCTGGTACACTCTCAACGAGGACAGTTTGTGAATCATCAACCCGAAATAATAACGAATAAGAAGATTCACGAGTTATGACTGTATCAGGTTCAAAGTGCTGCAAGTCAGGACTAGAGCGGAGAGTCCCATATGGTTTGAAGAGGTATCGTGTGGGACGAAGACATGTACATACAGATGTTAGTGACACACACACCAGTGACGTGCGGTGAGGTCAATGGCTGGGGAGACACTGGCTAGGATCAGAGCCAGATTTACACACATATGAACCCGATAGAGGTAGCTTAAATCACCATTCAATTGGCAGGTTGCACAATGACTACCGGTTAGGCGACCGTATGTTTCATATTTCATATCAGCATTCTTTACAACACACACATACAGGTACGTATTCCATTCACGTTTTATAGGCGAATGCAGTTCCGCTATTCATACTCATTCAACACAAATGAAAAAGGCACTGGCTACGATCAAAGCCAGATTTACACATATTAACACGATAGCTGTAGCTTAAATTCACCATTGAATTGGCACACAGGCCCAGGCTGGCCTAAACCCCAGCGTCAATTACGTGGGCTCAAGACACGCCCCCCTCAGTGAGGCAGATGTGATAGCTCCTCCCCTGGTGCTTTTTCATTGCAGTTTTATGACGAGACCAGCGAGCCTAAATATCTTTGATACACAAACTGTACGTGAAATAAGTGACCTGCAATGGACTATGGAAGGCGAGGACATGTAATGAAGGTCTACAAACATTGGACTATGGAAGGCGAGGACATGTAATGAAGGTCTACAAACAATGGACTATGGAAGGCGAGGACATGTAATGAAGGTCTACAAACATTGGACTATGGAAGGCGAGGACATGTAATGAAGGTCTACAAACATTGGACTATGGAAGGCGAGGACATGTAATGAAGGTCTACAAACATTGGACTATGGAAGGCGAGGACATGTAATGAAGGTCTACAAACATTGGACTATGGAAGCAGGACACTGTAATGAAGGTTCAAACATTGGACTATGAAGCGGAGGACATGTATTGAAGGTCTTTTACAACACAATGGACTATGGAAGCGCGATGTGAATGCCTCACCTCTCATCTCTCCGGATTCTGCAGACCGGAGCCTCCCGCAAAGTTGTGGCGATTTTGACATAAAAAAATGATTATCATACAGAAATATACATTATAACACAGATCCGTGGAAAAATCATTAACATTAATTTAATTTATTTATATTATTTTATTTTTTACTTTTCGTAACAGCTATTTTCATTGGAGTATGACAGGTGAGGCTCTGCCTCCCCTGACCGCACGTCCCTGACACACACGTGTATCGTACGCACGGACACATGCTCACAAAATCAGGATTGGCTGGTGACACACACACACACACACACACACACACACAAGAGTGGTGGTTTTAACAGCGTCATGTTAATCAGTGTTGATGGAGTGTGAGGGTGTGTGTGTGCATGTGTGTGTAATCTGGGTCATTGCATATGTAAATCCACAGCTGGGATGTTTGCGGTGCCAAAACACATCAGCCGGGGTGCCGGGGTGTCCGAGTGTCGCCAGGCGTTAGTGCCGACAAACAGGTGAGGACAGAGGAGAGCCGGGCGTAGGCTCCTCCCCCCGCAGGAGGAAATGACTGCGATCACCAGCGGTGTCAATATCAAACTCCTCCCACTGTCAGGCATGGTGAATCGCGCACACAAACACGTACGTATGGCAAACTGTCTGGAGTGTAAAACAAACCACAAACATTTGATTTGACAACACTGTAAATACTGCTGAATAGGGTGGATGATCTGTTGTTGATGTGTTGCTGGGTGCTGTCAAAGTGACACTTGCTCACTTAAGATTAAATGCTATTTAGTTCTCGATTCTTGACCGCATCCATACAATTAATTTGGGATGGCATGATAAAGCACATTGACTCCTCCCAACATACGACAGTTAAACACTTAATCAGAGTCTGTTCTGTGGGGAACAATGGGGAGCCCTTACCATCGAGGAGAGGTGAGGACCTCAGTGGAGACATTGTGCGGGGTGAAAGCCTGTGGTTCTCTTCCAGTACTGGAGAGATTTCCCTGGGAGCTGGAGGAGCTAAGAGGTGTTGGAAGAAATAGGAGGTGGAGAAGAAGCTAGGTGGAGTCTGAGGATGGGAATAACAAGGGGGGATGCATCTCTGTATATCTGCTGCGTACCTCTGGGGAAGGGAGGTCGGGTTCTGTCGGTCGGCCTGGGTGGTGTGTGTGTGTGCGTGCGTGTGTGTGTGTGTGTGTGTGTGTGTGTGTGTGTGTGTGTGTGTGTGTGTGTGTGTGTGTGTGTGTGTGTGTGTGTGGAGACACTCCTGTCTCTCTCCCACGCCACAGAAGTCATCAGCACATGACTGAGCCACGGGGGGATTGTGTGGAAGAACCCCTCTCTAGTTCCCCTAAGATGGGCTACTGATCCAGCACTCGGCCCACCCCCCATGACCCCCCCAGACCCCGAGGAAATGGAGGTGGTCGTTGGAGGGAGTGGGGGTGGTGGTGGGGGGGCGGGGGGGGGGGGGAAAACCTTGCACAAGGGTGAGGCTGGAGAACATTGGAAGTGTAAGTACCCCACCCAAGGTGAGCAAATGGAAGACCCACATGTGTTATGAACTAACCCCAAGTCCAACCATTTACCAATATTGCAGCAATCAACAATGATGTAATGTACATAAAATTAATATAGGGTTAGGGTTAGGGTCAAGTCCACTTACATCCACTTAAAGGGTAAGTGGATGCAAGTGGACTTGACATTGCCTCACATTCACCCATTCATACGCACCCTACTTTATGCCACAAATTGTATGACATATGCTGGTGACAGCATATATGTCTCTCTCTCTCTCTCTCTCTCTCTCTCTCTCTCTCTCTCTCTCTCTCTCTCTCTCACCTGTGTGCACTGACGAGCCAATGCACCACAACTTGGGGCCAGATGAGGCTGCATAAACCAGCCACCAACCACACACACACTCCCACTATGGGGTAAACAACACCCAAAAGGATCTCCCTGTTCCTCCTCCTAACGTCGTCTGATCCCCCCCCCCCCCCCCCCCCCCCCCATTGGCCTGCTGTCAACGTCTAAATAACTCACTCTCCCGCCTGGCGGAGTGGAAGTACTAAAGAGCAGCATGTTTGGTGTCAGCTGCGAGTCTGTCCAGCCTAACTGAGCACGGTGTGGGTGGGGTGGTGCTGGGTGGGGGAGGCTGAGTGATGGAGAGGCAGGCAGGCAGCATGCTGATCAGACAGCAGCGCTGCGCCCTTTCCTTCTGATCGCACATTACTGGAGCGGTCGGCGCGGGGAGACCGCGGCACAGCCGGGCAGGCGCTCAAAGGCCAGCGTCAATCAACCGGGCTATTCACCGCCCCGGCTCGGCTCTCACACTGCTAACACACGCACACACACCACCTCGACTACCATCTTCTCCACTCTTACCACCTCCGTCATCACACTACCCATCCCCTAAGTACTGGATGTCATCCACACCATGGGGGCGGCAGCAATCCCCGGCTCTGCCTCGCTAAGTGTCCTTGAGCAAGACACCAAACCCTAACTGCTCCCAACGAGGTGGTTGTTGCCTTGCATGGTTGACACGGCAGTCGTCCGTATATGAATGGGTGAATGTGAGGAAATGTAAAGCACTTTGGATAAAAATTATATATACATGCTGAACACCTCCACCATTACTACATCCACCAACACCATAACCACAATCATCCACACCATTATACAGTGTTTTATTCTCCATGTCATTAAGGTAGGTAGGGGTCACACACATCGGGGTACCCGGAACCCAGGCCCTTTCCGCAGGAAGTGACAACACTCCACTGGAGGACCATCAAGCCACCAGTTCCCTCCCTGACCACCGTGTCCTTGCTCTACCTCTCCCATGCGGGGCTCTGACAGGTGAACCAGCTTCACACCCCCACCACCCCCCCCCCCCCCCCTCCTCTCCCCAGTCTGACCATGATGCCCTCTGACTGTGGCGGGGCAGCCACAGGACCGCATGGGAACCACCTGTCCCATGACCAACCATCACAACATGGAAATTCAATCCAGTCCAGTTACTCCAGGGAGAGATAAGGATAAGGGGGTGGGGGGGGCAAGCTGTGTATGAAGAAAGTGAAGGACAGTGGGGGGAAGAGAGAATGTGTGTGAGAGAGAGAGAGAGAGAGAGAGAGAGAGAGAGAGAGAGAGAGAGAGAGAGAGAGGGAGGAGTAAGAGTGAGTGTGAGGATGAGCGAGAGAGAGAAAGGGAGAAGAGTGAGGGAGGGAGGGAGTGGGAGAGAGAGCGAGTGATCGAGCACCACTCCGCTCGTCTAGTATCACACTCGTGATGGTCTGCCTCTGCCTCTGCTCCTCGCTAATAACTTGTCAGATCGATGCTCCTACATCTGCTCCGCACCCTGCCTGCCTCCCTCCTCCTCCTCCTCCTCCTCCTCCTCCCCCTTCTCCTCCTCCTCCCCCCCAACACCCCCTCCCCCACCCCCAGATCAGTAATGGCTCCCCCAAGACCCCCCGGCTGGTTTTACTGGCGCTGGAGGGTGAAGGGTGTGACACGCCCGTTTCACCGCGGCGAGGCGGCCCGCCTCAACCCCGCTTACACAGGAGAAGAAGAAGAAAGAGGAGGAGGAAGGGAAGGGGGGGGGGCGTGGTTAATATAAATGTGTGGAGGTGAGGTTGGAGGAGGAGGAGGGGGTGGTGTGGTGGTGGTGGGGGAGGGCGTGGTCATCGGGGTGGCAAAATCAAGTCAAGTCAAACTTTATTTATATAGCACATTTAAACAACCGCAGTTTGACCAAAGTGCTGAACAACAAACAAACAAACAACAAAAACAACAAACAACAAACAACAAACAATAAAAGAAGCAAAAACAAATAAAAACAAACAAAGTAAAAATATTAGAGCGTATCAGTAGAACAGAGTTTGAGCACAGTGAGAGACGGAGCCTAAATGCTGGCAAAGCTGGTAGAGCACCACCCAGACTCAGGATTGAGCCGAGTGTGTGTTCTTGTGTGTGTCCGGGGGAGGGGGTGAGGGTGTGGGGGAGGCAATGGGTGGGGGGTGAGGGTGTGGGGGAGGCAGTGGGGGGGAGGAGCTGTCAGAGGTGATCCCGCTCCACCCCCGCGCGCGGCGGTTGACGAGACGGCGGAATCGGCGTGATCCATGAACCTGCGAGGTAATCAATGCCTGGCGCTCTAAACATGAAATCGATGCCCTGACTGGCGAGTGGGCCGGGGGGAGCGCTGGAGTGTGTGGTGGTGGAGGTGGAGGGGGAGGGTGTGGTGGTGGAGGTGGAGAGGGAGGGTGGGGTGGTGGAGGGGGAGTGTGGGGTGGTGGAGGTGGAGGGGGTGGGGGAGAGGAAGGTAAGAACTGCTGCTACACTTCCTCTCAACTCCCATCCACCAAGCGGTGCCTCCTCCTCCTCCTCCTCCGCTCACCTCCACCACCTCATCACCTCGCCAAGCATATCCACCCTCCTCAGCTCTGCTCCCCCCCACCTCCTCATCTACACACCCACCCACCCACCCTACACCCCAACACCTTCTCCCACCCTTCACCCACCTCCTCACCACCTCTCTCCCCACCAGCCCCCCCCCCACCCCAGGCCTGTCACAGAGGGAGCGTCGGGGTGTGGAGGGGGGGTTGGGGGCATGACCCCCGGGCCGGTGGGCAGCTGTGCTCCCAGAGTCACTAACACACACACACATAGAATACACACACACACACACACACACACACACACACACACACACACACACACAAAGATATAATACACACACACACACACACCCAACAACATGCACACTTGCCGTGGAAGTCACAAGGGGATGCGGAATCAAGTTGTAAACATCTCACACAGACAAGAGTGTGTGTGTGTGTGTGTGTGTGTGTGTGTTATGGGTGTGCATGTGTGTGTTTCAATGTGAGTGCCTGCGTGTCGTTCACATGAGACTGAGGGAACGAGAAGGAGCATTTCCTGTTTGCATCGAGCCCGACAATATTTACACTGTGTACTCTCATGTCGATAGCTGGCCCCTGTGTGTGTGTGAGAGTGTTAGGCCCCTGTGTGTCTATTTTAGGCCACTGTGTGTGTATGTTAGGTGCCTGTGGCTGTGTGAGGTGTCTGTGTGTCTGTGTGTCTATGTGTGTGTGTGTGTGTGTGTCTGTGTGTGTGTCTGTGTGTGTGTGTGTGTGTGTGTGTGTGTGTGTGTGTGTGTGTGTGTGTGTGTGTGTGTGTGTGTGTGTGTGTGTGTGTGTGTGTGTGTGTGTGTTAGGCGTGCGTGTGTTTGGCCTCTTGCGATGCTCCCTCCCAGGTGTGCCGGCTCCAGGGTCGTCATGGCAATCCCCTTCCAGTCAATAATCCCGGGAGCTGCCCGGCGGGGCCGATTGATTCCCCATACCCGTCAGTCACCATAGAAAGGTCCCACAGCAGCGCCTGGCATTTCAGGAAACACCGATCCCTCACAGGCCCCTCCCCCCTCCTGCATCTCCCTCCTCCTAACACAATTCCTCCTCCTCCAACCCCGCCCCCTGGGGGGAGGGCCAGGCACCCGGTAGTACCCACCGCAACCCCCAGCTCTTGTTAAGGAGGATACGGCCGTCAGGGAGACGGCAGCGTCCGTCTTAACACCTGGGTACCCCTCCACCGCCGTGGCCGCCTCGCTCACGTCAAGACCTGACGGGACATGATGACAGGACAGCATGTCAGCTGACCAGCGGGGGAGGGGGGGGGGGGCGGGGCTTTAGTCGTTTGTTGCTCCATATGCAGGGCTGAGGGGTGAGGGCTGTCGGGTTGTATGGAGGTCTGTTCCTCTCCCCTTCAGATGTTACTCTGATATCAGTGTTATAAAAGCGTCTAACGTGTGTAGTAATAAGACTTCCTCATGAAACGACTGATGGCTCTGACTGCAGAGTGAAAACGTTTGTGTTGGTCGGTAAGTTTTCTTAATAATAAATATAATAATTCATAATAAATACAGATGCCTTGTCATTTATTTGAATGGGAAATTCAACCAAAGCTTGGCATTTCTGATGAAATCACAAATTGTCTGATATTGTAAAGAAATAACAGCGGTAAAACAACAAAGCAATGCGACATCTTGAATGTCTGAAGGGTTTTATTTTTGTATGTGAATTCAAGTCAAATGAGAACCACTGCTGCCTTTCCCCTTGCATACCGTTTCCTGCAGAAAGGTTGGGATTGCGTGGCCGGACGAGGGGGGTGGGGGACGGAGGGATGGGGGGTTATGGATGCGAGGCGCGTATTGTTTCTCCTCCTCCAGACACGGCTGATTGGTATTCAGACGTTTCCTCGGTGCTGTGGTGTGTCTGTTACTGCTGCTGCGGGTGCGGGTGCAGCCGGGCACCTCCTGGGTCATAGCAGGGGTAAGGGGGTTCGCCAGAAGCATTGCCCCCAGCAGACTGAGCCCCTCACTGGGCATCGCTCTCTGATCTAACCCCCCCCCCTCCCCCCCCCTCCATGTCTGAGATGGCGCTGGACTATTGATGGTGAAATGCGCAGTCCAGCCTTGTGTTTTTTCTGCCACTCGCCTTTTCTCTCCTTTTTTTCTCCTTTCTCCATCCTTTCCATGTTTTCTTCCTTTTTTTCAAAGTATTTCAGGATAAAAGTTTGCGATAAAAAAGAAAAAAAAAAGCTTTTAGAATTTTATATTTATGGGTCTGCTCGGCCTCCCTGGCCCTCTTTAGGCTACAGAGGGAGACGTTGGCTTTGAATGGCAGAGGGAGGGAGGAAGAGGGAGAGGAAGAGGAAGGGTTCTGGCTACGAGGAGGGTGGATGGTGGAGGGGGGTGGAGGGGGGGGGGATGGTAGGGGTGGAGGTAGATGGAGGAAGAGACGCCAACCGCCCCGGGTCTTGTCCTTCAGAGCCATAGAGGACAGACGAGAGTGCAGAGAAACATCACGGCCGGGGCTCGTGTCCGTCCATCTGCACGTCGCGGCGCCAGGGGCTGTTTGCCAGCGCACTTAGTCGCTCAGATATCCACCTCTCTAGCCCACCCTCCCATACCCTGTCCCCCGTTCCCCTGTCCCCCCGCCACCCACCACCCCCTAGCCCTACGGCCGACGTCAGAACATACCCAGACAGAGAGAGAGAGATCTGCATAAAACGCTACCCTTCACCCCGCTCTCCTCCTCCTCGTCCGCCTCAATGTCTGTCTGACACGCCGTCACACATTTTAATTATTCAGAATATTTGTCGGGGAAAGGACGCTCGGTCGAAGAAGCTGCTGTATATTTATATATATATATATATAATATATATATATATATATACTGTATACATGGACGCTCACCTTGGGGTGTGGAGGGTTGGGGGTGGTCGTGGTCGGCTCTCATCGTGGCAGCGGTGGCCACTGAAGGAGGGCGGGTGTAGTAGTGGTGGTGGTGGTGGTAGTGTAGAACATTGATGCATGGTGGTGGTGGTGGGGGTGGAGGAGGATAGTAGTGTTATTGCGTGGGGCATGGGCGGAGGGCCGGTCGGCTGGTAAATGCCAACACCCACCACAACGAGAGGCTCCTAATGAGTATGAAACACAGGGGCCCCTATAGTGGTCTAGTGTTAGATACTGGAGGCCCTATAGTGGTGTAGGGTTAGATACTGGAGGCCCTATAGTGGTATGCAGAAATCCACATCATGAGTTCTGCATCTACATGCACATATTGTAACTAGCCCACACACACACACATACACACACACACACACACACACACACACACACACACACACACACACACACACGCATACACACAAATATAAAACATGCACACATGCAGGCATGTACAAATACAAACACAGAAGAGATATAATATATACACTCCAGCAAAACGCATGTGTGCGCACACGCGCGTGCACACACACACACACACACCACACACACACAACACACACACACAACACAGAAAGCAAATGCGAGTGTGTCTGCATTATCATGCGGGGGCCGTGTGTGGCCAGCTCCATTATGTATGGAGCTCAGGGGAGCAGGGCAGCAGAGTGAGAGGACAGCCCAGCAGCAAGCCCCGCTGTCGGACACATGTCAGCCTGGTGCCTCCCCTCTCCCCCCTCCATCCCAGCCCGAGGAAAACACAAACACTACCACCACCACCACCACCACCCATACAGATCACCACACAAAAACAAACACCACCACCACCACCACCCATACAGATCACCACACAAAAACAAACACCACCACCACCAACACCATAAGATCACCAACACAAAAACAAACCGACCACCACACAACCATAAGATCACCACAAACAAACAAACACACAACACAACGACCACCCATACAGATACCATAGCAAAAACAACCCACCACCACCAACCACTACATACAACATGAAACACCCACCCCACAAAAATAACAGCACAAACACAACCCCACACACCATAGAGTCAGATAAGCTAACATGCATACTGAAAATGTGGTCATTGCCATCGTCAGTGTTAGTCCACACATGTGGGATTACGCAATCTGGCCCAATGTGACATGCGATTGTGCTCTTGCAGTTTTTTAGTATATTTATGCTATTTGTCTATATTTGTATGTCTATTGTCTTTTAAGTAATTTAGCATTGGCAATCTAAAGAGTTTGACTTAACAATTAATTCAGACAGCACAGTAAAGGAACAGATGGGTGTGGTTGTTGTGTGTTGTGTGTGTGTGTGTGTGTGGCTTGTGTGTGTGGTGGGGTGGCATCGTGAAATACAGTCAGTGTGCTATGCATGCGTGTTGTGTGTCTGTGCCCATAATATGCGGCATGTGTTTGTGATCTGTGCATGCATGTGCGATGTTGTGATCTGACGCATGTGGTGTGTGTGTGTGTGTGTGTGTGTGTGTGTATGTGTGTGTGTGTGTGTGTGTGTGTGCACGCGTGTGCATATCCATAATAGAGGAGTGATGGAGAGAACCGGCCATGGTGGAGCTCCCCTGCTGTGAGGCCAGAAAACCAAAAGTGAAAGCATTCTGGAATATTCTAACAGCGCTTGTTTACGCCGATACGAAGCAGCCCAGACGCCCGTGTCCAGCTCTCTCTTCTCATATTGGCCGCTCGGCACACCTCTATGCACCGGTCTGCACCGGCGTGCCCTGCAGGCCTTCCCTACCCAGCCTGCCCCGGCGCCCACAGACCCCTGCCAGCTCCAAGCACTGGCAGGCCTGGAGGTGAAAACAGGTCAATTAACATGAGACGGGCAGGAGGGGAGGGAGGGGAGGGGGGGTGGGGGGGGGGAGGAGGCAGGTCCTGAATCTCAGATAAAACTTGGAGCTTACATTCCCGGTCAGAGAGTGTTGGGGGTGGTTTCACCGGCTCTGGGAGTAACTATGGCATTGTGTATACGTGTATGTTATGGCTGTCTCGTCTCACCAAAATCACATTGTAGATTAACATATAAAATCTGACGGCGAACCCAAATCTGGGAGAACGTAGGTGTGTAAGTCAGGTTGTCTGGCAACAGAAAGGTTTCTGTAATCCCGCGCTCCCCACCTAGCTAAGGTTTTGAGGTGTCCCTGGAGCAAGAACACCACCTAAACCCTAGAACATGCTCCTGGACGGGTGTTGGTTGTTTAACCCTTGCCATGGTTTGACAATCACCGGTCGGGTGGTAATGAAGGGGTGACATGTGCGGGCCCAATACTGTAAATTGCCCTTTCGGATAAAAAGTGCTATGATAAATGCACACTACCATTTACCATTTTACAATTTTGCCTTTTTGACATAATCATGGTGTGTGGAGGCTGTGTGATCTGTGAGTGTGTACATTTTAATGCTGAATACAAACTCGGCCAGCAGTACTTAAAAAAAAAAAAGTCTGTACATTTTTTAAATCAACAGGGTGTAGACTGGCCACTGGAAAAACACATGAATTAAAATCCCCTTCTGAAAGCTTCCGCCACTCGCCCAAGTGAGTTTCTCTTCAGTAGAATATCTCAAAAAGAGGAAACCAGTCGTAGCTCCGCCCCCTTACAGTGGCTGTTTTCCAGCCCAGGCTCTGTGCCCTCCCCCCTCCCCCCAGAGGTTGGGCTGTAGCAGAGAACCACTGCTGGATCTGAGCTTAGTTCCTGTCTAACCCTGACACTCTGTCCATTCCGCACTGGGAAAAAAGGCAGCACTCCTTAACCTTAAACTGAAATGTACAATTACAGTGTTCACACCCATTCTCATCTCTCTTTCATCATTCTGATTTCAATGAATCTCACCGCATTCACACAGAAATCGACACACAAGCTCATCTCAATGTAGACGCTGTGAACTCATTTCCGTTTAGATCAGCCCTATGTTTCATAGTGTGTAGCGCTCGTGCATTAAGAGTTGATATGAATAATGCGAATATAAATTGGTGTACCTGGGAAAAAACCCAGATTTACATGTTAATGTTACATAGCTAGTTGTGGCAGCGCTCGCTTGTGCATGCATGTATTCTGCGTGTGTAAAAGAGAGAGAGGAGGAGAAAGGAAAAAGAAGAGAAGAATGAGAGAGCGTGAATGACAGAAGAAGAAAAGAAGAAAGGTGCAGGAGAAAGAGAGAATAGAGGGTGGTAGAGGGGAGAGAGATGAAAAGAGAGGGGAGAAAGGAGAAGAGGGGGAGGGAGAGGAGAGAGAGATAAACGAAAGGGAGAGAGAAGCTAAGAAAGAGGTAGAGGGGAGAGAGATAAGAGGGAGAGAGGGAGAGAGAATAGAGAGATAGAGGAGAGAGGGAGAGAGAATAGACAGAGAGAGAGAGATGAGAGGGAGAGAGAATAGAGAAATAGAAGGGAGAGCGGTGAGAGGGGGAGAGCCACCAGCCAATGGTGAATAGATTTGACCATTTGGCAAGTGAACAAAATACAGACAACATCACAGGTTGCATATTAAAACAATTGTTGGGCCGGTACATGTTTTCACACTAGCAGGTAGAAAACTATCACGTAATATTAACTCTAAGAGTTAAATTAGGATGCTGAGAGGGAGTTACAGGAAAAAGGAGAGTGAGCAAGAGAGAGAGCGAGAGAGAGAGAGAGAGAGAGGAGAGAGAGAGAGAGAGAGAGAGAGAGAGAGAGAGAGAGAGAGAGAGAGAGAAAATAAAGAAGTAGAGGAGAAAGGAGAGAGAGAGAAAGGGAGAAAGAGAAGAGGAGAAATAGAGAGAGAGAGGTAGAGGAGAAAGGAGAGCGAGAGAGAGAGAGAGAGAGAGAGGAAGAGGGAGAGGAGAGAGAGAATAAAGAGAGGTAGAGCGGTAGAGAGAGAGGTAGAGGAGAAATATAGAGAGTGAGACAAACAGAGTGAGAGAGAAAGAATAGAGGCGGTAGTGGGGCGGGCTAGCAGGGTCCCAAGGGGGCGTGGTGGATTAGCGGGCGAGGCGCAGCAGGTCTGCTAGCTCCAGGGGGGCTTAGCTGCAGCGCTGCAGCCTGGCTGGATTACAGCTTGACCCTCATCTCCATGCGCTTATTTACCAGCGCCGCCGCACCGCATAGCCACAGAGCCCGGCCGCTCAGCTGCACCACAACACACTAATTGATGCTGCAGAGGCACACGGTTCACACTTTAGCTCCCCCTTGTTTCCTTAACACTCTTTTACATATTGTATGGTGTGTGTGTGTGTGTGTGTGTGTGAGTGTGTGTGTGTGTGTGTGTGTGTGTGTGTGTGTGTGTGTGTGTGTGTGTGTGAGTGAGACATGCATACATACATACATACATACATACATACATAGTTACATGCAGTACATACATACATGTGTTGGGAGTGTGTGTGTGTGTGTGTGTTTGTGAAAGAGTGTAAAGCCCTGTGTGTGTGTGTGTGTGTCTGTGTGTGTGTGTGTGTGTGTGTGTGTGTGTGCGTGTGCATGTGAGTGGTCTCTGTGTGTTATTGGAGGTGTGTGTGATAATGGTCACATGGTTCCGTGTTGCGGGTGCGAGGTGGGTGGGGGGGGGAGGGGGGTGAGGGGGGTGTGGTTGCGTTTGTTCCGGTGCATTCCGTGCGGAGGTCCTCATTATTCCGCGGGGTCGCGTCCAGACACGACCGGGGGAGGGTGGACGGGGGACGGCGGAGGGGGGAGGGGGGGTGGGCTGGGGGGCTGGGGGCGGTGGGGGCGGTGGGGGACAGTTGGCAGGCCGCCGCCGCTCCCCTAACGAGCTAGTGATGGCCCCAGTCGCCATGGCAACGGCGCTGAACTCTGACCCCGGAGGTTGGCAACCCGTATATATATTAGGATCACAGGCTCATGCAAAAATGGCCCCGCTGAATCTCCCCTCTCTCTCCTCCCCTCTCTCTCTCCCGTCCTTCGTGTTCCATGACACACGTCCTTCGTGCTCAGAAGGACTTCCCTGATGCGGACTTACTTACATGATGTGATCGCAACGTGTGACACCAGTACACACACACACACACACACACCCGCTCTAACCGAACCCTAACCTCGACCGAGAGACCCTGGTCCAAGCAAACTGTATCATTAGCAAAGCATATTATGTGTGTGTGTGTGTGTGTGTGTGTGTATACATGTATACGTGTATACGTGTATGCGTGTATACATGTATACGTGTATACGTGTATGCGTGTATACGTGTATGCGTGTATACATGTATACGTGTATGCGTGTATACGTGTATGCGTGTATACATGTATACGTGTATGCGTGTATACGTGTATGCATGTATACGTGTATACGTGTATACGTGTATACGTGTATGCGTGTATACGTGTATGCGTGTATACATGTATACGTGTATGCGTGTATACGTGTATACGTGTATGCGTGTATACGTGTATGCGTGTATACGTGTATACGTGTATACGTGTATACATGTATGCATGTATGTATGTATGTATGTAGCACAATGTTTCAACTTCCCTGCTCTTTAACGTCTATTCGAACTTTCTAGTTGCTAACAGTGTTCACCCTTTGCCTCTTAGCATCTAGCTACCTGCTAGATGCTAAGAGGCTACATGCTATTAGGCAGCGGGCTATAAAAGTTACAGGCCAATAGCTTGATGCTTAAAGTCTACATGCAAATATGTTACATGCTAGGAGGCTACCCGCTAAGAAGCTACAATGTAAAAGGCTAGGTGTTAAGAAGCTTCATGCTAAGACCCTAAATGCTAATCTTAATGAACCTGCTGTCTCTGTTTGATGTCTTCCTCATGACTCCATTTTAGATTTCCAAGCTAAAAGGTTACGGGTTCGAAGCCCAATGTTTGCAACAAGAATTAAGAATCTCCAAAAAAACACACATATAGACACAATAATAGTTGAGCGAAATACTAGGGTGTGTAATGTCCCTGACCCAACTGATGGGTCAGCGTGTGTGTGTGTGTGTGAATTGTCTGTATTTTAGGACAGTATAATGTAGCACTGTGTCTTCTGCCCGGGCTTTGCAGTCATTCTGGGCTAAACAAAGACATGGATATGAAATACACACTGATGCTGATTTAAATGCCACTCAAATATTTCAGTGTGCGAGTGGGAATGATAAAGACTGGGCTAAGGGCGTCTATATGTAGACCCAGAGGTCTTGGGGTACCAGCAGAATTCCCACTGGGCCTCTTTAGCACCCTGTTTTTAAATCATATCATTTCCCACGGCCCATATAAATATATAAATACATGCACTAAATATATACGCAAGTTGTTGGGTGCTTTAATCCAAGGCTTCTTACAATACCATGACTGCATATATTTCCTTAGCATGGTGCTCCCTCTGGGAATGTATAATATATGTGACATTTTATAATCTCAGATGTACTTTATTAAGCCCAGGTGGGAAATGTGGTCGTCACAGTGGAAAGTACGGGACGGAAAGCTGGACCTTAACCAGCCTGACACTAGGTAGCTAGCTGGGCATTAACTATAGCCGGTACTATAACTAGCTGGGCGTGAACTAGCTTCCAGCAAACTAGCCGGGACACTCGTTAGCCAGGTGCCAGCTAGCTGCGGGGCCCTCCCAGGAAGAGGGCCTAAGTAATAGTTTAATTCTGTTAACGGAGCTCTGGGCACGCGGGGCCCGCGGAGGGAGGCTGATTTATGTGCTGACAGGCGGGCCGGCTGAGGGACCGCCGGCTCGCTGGGCCGGGCTGGGGGAGCGCTGGGCCGCTGGGGAGCGCTGGCTGGGCTGGGCCAGAGCAGTGCTGGCTGGGGCAGCAGCGCTGGAAGAAAGCATCCGACCGCTGGGAGCTAAATAAAAAAATCAATAGCGGCGCGGCTGCTCTGGTTAAGGAGCACGTCCGCCTCGCTGCTGGAGTTTAACAGCTTTTAACTCTCCACTGACTGAGGCTGGCATGACCATCGATTTACACTGGCGCGCACACACACATGCACGCACACACACACACTGTATATATGCACACTGCACAAACACTCATACATATGAACACAAACAGGCAGACGGCTTATAAGGTCCCCGTTTTCGTTGCCCTGTTAAAAAGAATAGGATTTAAAAAAAACATGTTGATAGATTTTTTAATGGCAAAGGTTTTAGCTTGCTCATGAATATTATTTTAGAGAGAGTTGGTAATTAGTCTTGTGTCCGTCTGATAGGCTGTGACGTGACCCGACTACACAGGGGACTTTCTATTGGTTTTCTACCATAAGCAGGCATGACCAATCATAAAAAATAGGCTATCAATACAATACAGAAAGATCAACAATTTGAGAAGCTCTACTTTTTGTTTTGTTGTTTACCAAAGCTTAAAACACACCATAGTCAACCATGATCTTTTTCTACAGTTCTACATTTTACCCTAATAGGCGAAATATAAATATGTCTGAAATATTTACATTTGATATTTTGTTGATACACACACTAAAGCTATTAGCAACATTTTTCTCAAATTGCTCCTTGTTTGTGACATCATTAATACTACGTTTCTATTTGTAAAATGAAAAGTGCAATTGCAACCCCAACTTGTGTGTAAAGGAACCTTGTCTTGTGTTATTCTTGTGTTGGATCAATTCAGACACGGAGTGAAGCAAAATATCTTACAAACAAAAAGTCAAGGTCTCGATGTTAAACCGTACGGTCAAGTAACTTTAGGACTCTCGCAAACCTGAGGGTTTAGGAAACGGATCAATATTTCAGCTGCAGTGCATAAGGCTGTGTTGCTGTTGTCGAGTTACTCCTATTTCATCTTTCTGTATTTTGTATTCATATTGTACTCTTATGTACATTTATGTTTGTGTACAAGGTCTGTATGTTTGCAAAGAGGGTTATGTGCGAGAGAGAGAGAGAGAGAGAGAGAGAGAGAGAGAGAGAGAGAGAGAGAGAGAGAGAGAAAACAGGGGAATGCGTGTGTTTGTGAGTGTGCGCGTGTGCGTTTGTGTGTGTGGATGGTGAACGCCAAGTGTTATGAGTGCCAGATCAAATCAAGGAATTATGGCTAGTGATGTTTTCCGCTGGTGTACGAAGCCTAGCCATCGCATTTCAGCCTCGCTGGCCGTGTCTCCATACATCTCTCTCTGCGATCAACAGCCATTGATTACGAGTCGGTATTGATTTGTTGCGGTCTTTCGTCAAAACATTTGCCTTAATTGGTCTCTTAACGGCCTCCCACATAAACACTATGTATTACCACTAGCACTAGCATCACGCTGCACGTAAAATATACTCCACTACCTCCAATACCACTATGACAGTCTGTCTAATGGACACTATGCATTACCGCTGCAACCACAACACTATTTGTCAAATAAACTATATAGTACCACTATAACTAAGGCTATTCGTCATATAAACGATATATTAGGCCTACCACTCTAACCGTGACTTGGTTGGGTAGGGTGAGTGACAGACGACCACGTATATTAACCCGTGCAGCTGGGTGGACATTATCGGGACAACACGCACACGGGTGTTCTGACTTTTGAAAAGATGGTTAGCGATTCAAACATGTGATCCTGCCAATGTCCGTGACATGAGCGTTTCCATGGCGATTATCCCTCAGATGCGCTGCGCTGGGCATGCGGCCCTGGCGCCCTCGCCACCGCCGCTTGCTGACTGGCACGTCCTGATTGGCTTAATGAGGCTGTGACGCGGGCGGGGGAGGGGCAGGGGGCACGGCCGTTAACGGATCTGCCCCCCACCCCCCATCCCCCACCTCCCCAACCCTTGACTCCTCATAGAGATCAGCGCTCCCGCCCACCTCCCCACCTCCATCCCGCGGTTATCAGGTACACGCATGTAAACACATGCTAGGCGAGCGGCTAGCACCTTGGTGCCCCACCCAAGGGTGCTGCAGGGCCATGGGGGTGAGGGGGTTGGGGGTGAGGGGGTTGGGGGAGGCGATGGGGGCAAGGGGTGGGGTAGGGGATGGGGCACTGCGAGCGATTAGCGCCCCATCAACTGATCTTATCATCAGGGTAATGATATTGTTTGGGTGGGGAGGGTGTAGATGGGTCTATGTGGGGGTTGGGGGGTCGACTGAGTGACACGGCCAATTATTCGCCAGAGGTCAGCCCCGGGGGGGGGGGTGTGTCCCCGATATCCAGCCTCCAACCCCTGCTGTGTACGGCCCTGCTCAGTACACAGCTACTGTGCAGTGACAACATGATCACCCCCCCCCCCCTCCCCCACATGCATGTTCCCTGCTGTGTACTCAGCTCCAAGATGGCCACCGCGGGGACAGCAGCTTCTAGTGCTCATCATCATCCTCGAGTCATCCAGCAAGTTTAAAGACAGCAGCTCCGTGCTTCCTTTGTCGTGATGTACAACGTTACACCTCAAGTGTTGTAATTATTGTGTGAGAAGAAGCTAAGGTTGAGGCTGCAATCAACGAACAGGGTTTGGGTGTCATACCCATATGGTGCATCCGATCTGACACCTACGGGTACAACAAAACGATCCTGGATTTTGTACTTTGATGGCCATGATGGAGTACACAACAACAACGACACTCAATTCCCCCATGCAGGACTGGAGGGGGACGTAGGCTCAGCGGTGATCAGATCAGTCTGCCAACCCCTGTGGATGTCCCTACCTTGAGCCCAACATAGGTCTGGATGGACGGTCCAACTCTGTCAATGTTTAGTCTGACGCTGGCTAATTGTTAAGATAAAAACATGGAAGAATGTGATAAAGTTGCAAAGTAGTACTTGCCACTTGCTGTTAGTTGTTTTTTTATGTTTGCATTTTTCATTTAAGAACAGAATCGGGACAGTGTTTTATATTGCACACTAATATCTAATGAGTTTCAACCTAGTAATGTTGAAACTCGTTCTATTAACCTTGCAATTATGAATGCTTGAATCCTGCTCTATTCTTATCTTTATGTATCACACACACACACACAGTTTTACACAAACACAGACGCGTATAGTACATAAAATAATACACACACAAGCACAGAGATACACACAGACACACACACACAGACAGAGCCTGAGGTGGAGTGTGTGTGTGACCCACTAGGGAAGTGTTCCGGGGGTTGCAGTGGAAAGATTTTAGATTAGCTGATTTCCCCACAGAAATATCCACACACACACACACACACACACACACACACACACAGACGCCTCCATGACCGGGTTAAGCGTAGTGGAGAGGGCTGGAGTGGTGGACCAACATGAGTTCGTCTGGCAGTCTGTTGGCGGGAGACTGCGGCCCGTACACACACTCGGTTCGTTTGGAGCACGTGATTAGTTGGCGTGTTGTTGGATACACTCCCATTACAGAGCGCAACTTCCTACATGCAGGGTTGGAGCTCAACTTGGGAAATATTTCATTGCAGGCCATTATCTTTGTTTGTTTGGCTGTGTGCATATTTGCCTGTATGTGTGTGTCTGTGTGTGTGTGTGTGTGAGTGTGTCTGTCTGCATATGCGTGTGTGTGTTTGCCTGTGTATGTATCATGTGTGCGTGTGTGGATATTCTGTTTGCATATGCATGCGTTGGACTTGAAGA
>PIJE02000078.1:565845-630845 GCA_002895965.2 Coryphaenoides rupestris | reverse complement strand
GAAGCCTTAGATGAAGGAAGCTCAAGTTTGGGGTATTAAATGTTTACGTTTAGGTGTTACAGGGTTACGGGTCAAATCATCTGGCGGGAAGGCAATTGCATCATGGGAACCACCACCACCACCTCCATAGTGAGTGCTTGCTGCCTCGGTGCATCCAAATAAATGTGGCTATTATTTTTTTCTAGAACGAACGTGTGTGTGTGTGTGTGTGTGTGTGTGTGTGTGTGTGTGTGTGTGTGTGTGTGTGTGTGTGTGTGTGTGTGTGTAGCACGTGGCTGTGTAAAGCCCATCCAGGGAATAGATGGCATCAGTGTTTCCTGCGTGTAGATACTGCAGCGCTCTGAAGGCAGCGGCCTGGGTGGCCACAGGAGAACATTTTGCAGATTTGAAAAGAAAAACAAAAGCAGACAATCTCACTGGCCTCTGATAATGTCTTTAAAGGAGGGAGGAGGAGGAGGAGGAGGAAGGAGGAGGGGGTGGTTTAGTCCCACAACGCCACCCCTACAGTGATGCACATCGGGCTCAGTAACGTTTCTCTCTCTTCCATCTCTCTTTCTCCCTCTCTTCCTTCTCTCTCTCTCCCTCTCTTTCCATCCCTCTCTCTTCAATCTCTTCTCTCTCTCTCTCTCTCCCTCTCTCTCTCTGGTTCCCCAGTGTGTCGGACGTCAGCAGGTTGTTTAAAGCGATTCCCCCTGGACGTCTCCCAGGCAACGTGTTTCCACAGAGATGCCGCCAGCGGCGGCGATGGTCTCCCCCAGTCCCCGCCCTCCTCCCCTAGTCCCCCACCCCTCCCAGCTTAACAAGTATCATCAAGTATTTAGATATGCACTTTAAACACTCCTGAGGTGAGGTATCTGTGGTGCTGGTGAGACAGGGGAGGGGGGATGCCATCCATGGGGCTGATGGGGGAGGAGGAGGAGGAGGAGGAGGAGCGAGAGTCGAGGGGGAGGAAGGAGAGCGACACAGTTTGGTGTTCACGGTGGCAGGGTTCAGGCTTTGAGGTTGCAGTGGATTCTCAAATTAAATCATTTTAAGCAATCAAGATCTGCCAGTAATATCAAATGTGAACGTAATCACTAGGGGATTAGGGATTAGGGGGCTATGATCAGGGGGTTAGGAGGTTAGGGTTAGGTGGGTAGGATCAGGGGTTTAGGAGGTTATGGTTAAGGGGCTAGGATCAGGAGGTTAGGGTTAGGGGGCTAGGATCAGGGGGTTAGGAGGTTATGGTTAAGGGGCTAGGATCAGGAGGTTAGGGTTAGGTGGCTAGGATCGGGGGCTTAGGAGGTTATGGTTAAGGGGCTAAGATAAGGAGGTTAGGGTTAGGGGGTTCGGAGGTTAGGGTTAGGGGGCTAGGATCAGGGGGTTAGGAGGTTAGGGTTAGGAAAGCGAGTATTAGGGGGGGTCAGGTTAGGAGGTTAGGGTTCGGCGGCTAGGGTAAAGGAGCAGGGGGTTAGGAGGTTAGGGTTCGGAGGTTAGGGTAAAGGTGCTAGGAGCAGGGGGTTAGGAGGTAAAGCTGACTACATCTCATACAGAAAGAGAAGAAGAATACGTCTGACTGTCTGCTCTGTATACCTCAACACTCACATCATTTAGTTATTCTCTCTCTCTCTCTCTCTCTCTCTCTCTCTGACCAATATCCCACCCCCACCTCCAATCTCCCACCCCCCACCACAATCTGTCCTCCTCCTCCACCTCCTCCACCCTCTCTCCCCTGGCGCTCCTCTCTCCTCCTCTCTCCTCCTCCTCCTCTCCTCCTCCTCCGCTCCTCTGGTCCTTCCATCTCCTTCTCCCCCCAGACTCCCGCCGGCAGCTCTATAAGGGCTCATATGATGAATGATCAGCCGCAGCGCGTGTGTGTGGTGTGTGTGTGTGTGGTGTGTGTGTGTGTGTGTGTGTGTGCGTATTTCACTGTGTGTGGGCGGGCATGCACTACATGCACACACAGATGTGTGTGTGTGTGCATGCATGTACGTGTTATTGTGTGTGTGTGTGTGTGTGTGTGTGTGTGTGTGTGTGTGTGTGTGTGTGTGTGTGTGTGTGTGTGTGTGTGTGTGCGTGCGTGCATGAGTGTGTGCATGCATGTGCATGTTATTGTGTGTGTGTGTGTGTGTGTGTGTGTGTGTGTGTGTGTGTGTGTGTGTGTGTGTGTGTGTGTGTGTGTGTGTGTGTGTGTGTGTGTGTGTGTGTGTGTGTGTGTGTGTGTATGTGTGTGTGTGTGTGTGTTGGTCGGAGAATGATGACCACAACTTCCAGAATGATCACAGAGGGATTCATTACTGCGACAGACAGGGCTGACCGTGTGTGTGTGTGTGTGTGTGTGTGTTGACAGGCCCTCCACTAAAATGGCATCTGAGGAATACACACTGATGGGGATGGAATAAACAACGCTCGTTATGTGTGTGTGTGTGTGTGTGTGTGTGTGTGTGTGTGTGTGTGTGTGTGTGTGTGTGTGTGTGTGTGTGTGTGTGTGTGTGTGTGTGTGCGAAAAGGTTTTATAAATAATTTACATCATGGAGGAGATAGCAGCGTCAACACTGTTTATTCTGCACCTGGTCTTCACAGAGCCTTAAAAGATGATTTATGGGCTGCGGTCACGGCGGCTCTCAGCACTATTGGTCTGGTGTCTTCTGGGACGGCGGTGTGGTCGCTCCACAAAACACCAGCACTCCTCGTTTAGAAGCACCGCCCCCCCCCCCAGTCCGCCGTCGCCACGGTGATCGGGAGGAGGAGGAGGAGGTGGAGGAGGTGGAGGTAGAGGAGAGCATCTGAAGTGGACCGAGCCTGAGCCTCGTCCTGAGAGCTGTTACAGCACTTTGTTTACACCACCCCCCCCCCCCACCCCCGCCTGGGTGAGTTATGGACCGGGCCGGGGGGGTGGTGGTTGGATAGGGGGAGACGGCCGTCAGCCTGCCCCAGCGATGCCTCTCGTACGCGGGGGTAAACCGGTCACGAGTCACAGCTGCCATGGCGGGGCGCTAAAGTGGAATTGAACACCGTCATTAAAACCACTTTATTGGTTGTTGTTTTATTAGAGTTATGAGATTTGAATAAAAAATGATGAATGGAAAGAAAGAAAGGGAAAGATAGGTGGAGAGCAAGGGAGGGAGAGAGAGAGAGAGAGAGAGAGAGAGAGAGACAGAGAGGGGGGGATAAAAGAAAAAGGAAAACAGATAGAAAGACAAAGAGGTGAGAAAGACAAAGAGTATAAAGAAAGTAAACAGAGAGAGAGAGAGAGAGAGAGAGAGAGAGAGAGAGAGAGAGAGAGAGAGAGAGAGAAGGGCAGGTGACAGTCTGAACCCGTGTCGCATCCTCGGCCGTGATCAATGCACATCTGCACTCGCTCACGTCCTGACGTCCGCCCGCCACGCGTCCTGCAGGTGATCCCCTCCGCTCGTCTCGTCTCACATTATGCGTGTGTCTTAGCATGCTATTGCATCACACCACCACCCCCCATCCCCGTCATCGCTACCCCCTGCGGGCCTAGACGCCATCAATTGTGGGCCGAGAGCGGCGGAGGGCCCTCCTATTGACGAACGGTGTCCAAGAACCGCCCAGCAGCACCCCCGAGGAAACGATGAAGACGGATGCGTGTAAGGCTAATTAATTCCAGAAGTGACTACATGGAGATTGAGAGAGCTAATTGAAGATGAATGTCCGATGTGGCAAAACATGAATAAAATATTGTATTTGTTTGAGGGTTTTTTTTCCCATCTACAGTAGTAGCATATTGAGGAGAACCAGAATTAAAAAATAAACTTCAATCGCATCAAATGACACGGTTAAACATGCTGAAACTTATTTTTTTACCAGAATAGTCCACATGTTTCTCATATTGGCAGCCCAATTTCTTTTAATTGGATGCTGCTTAAATTCGCTGATATCGGACATTTCCTCCACAAGCCTGTGGTCCGCTGTGTGCGTGTCTGTGGAATAGCAACGGCGCCCTCTGTTGGCAGCGGCGCGAACTGCAGGCTAACGCTGATCTGGGGAAGGTCGTGGCGAGAGTGACTGTCACCGTAGATAAATGAAAGGGCCAAAACCGTTATGCGATTGTGTGTGTTCAGCCGACACACACACACACACACACACGCACGCACACACACACACACACGATTTAACCTCCAATGAGAACCAATGACAGCTACAGGCTGGAGAGCTTCTCAGTGGTTAAGCGCCGACGTGTCTCTAACTTTCTCCTCTTATGCGTTTCCTACTCAACCTCCACGGCTAAGCCTGCACATTTGCCTGTGTGTGTGTGTGTGTGTGTGTGTGTGTGTGTGTGTGTGTGTGTGTGTGTGTGTGTGTGTGTGTGTAAAGTAAATGTACATCTGTGCAGTGGACCCAGCCCCCTCCCACCCTTTTCTTCCTCCACCTCTCCCTGCTCTCCCTCTCTTTCCTCTCCTCCTCCCCCTACTCCTCCATCTCCCTCCCTCTCTCTATCTGTATGTCTGTCTCTCTTTCACTCCTCATCTCTCCCTCCTCCCCTCTCTCTCTCTCTCTCTCTCTCTCTCTCTCTCTCTTCCTCCCATCTCTCCCATCTCTCCTCTTTGGTGTGTGTGTGTGTGTGTGTGTGTGTGTGTGTGTGTGTGTGTGTGTGTGTGTGTGTGTGTGTGTGTGTGTGTGTGTAGCACGTGGCTGTGTAAAGCCCATCCAGGGAATAGATGGCATCAGTGTTTCCTGCGTGTAGATACTGCAGCGCTCTGAAGGCAGCGGCCTGGGTGGCCACAGGAGAACATTTTGCAGATTTGAAAGAAAACAAAAGCAGACAATCTCACTGGCCTCTGATAATGTCTTAAAGGAGGGAGGAGGAGGAGGAGGAGGAGGAGGAGGGGGTGGTTTAGTCCCACAACGCCACCCCTACAGTGATGCACATCGGGCTCAGTAACGTTTCTCTCTCTTCCATCTCTCTTTCTCCCTCTCTTCCTTCTCTCTCTCTCCCTCTCTTCCATCCCTCTCTCTTCAATCTCTCTCTCTCTCTCTCTCTCTCTCTCTCTCTCTCTCTCTCTCTCTCTGGTTCCCCAGTGTGTCGGGACGTCAGCAGGTTGTTTAAAGCGATCCCCCTGGACGTCTCCCAGGCAACGCTGTTTCCACAGAGATGCCGCCAGCGGCGGCGATGGTCTCCCCCAGTCCCCGCCCTCCTCCCCTAGTCCCCCCACCCCTCCCAGCTTAACAAGTATCATCAAGTATTTAGATATGCACTTTAAACACTCCTGAGGTGAGGTATCTGTGGTGCTGGTGAGACAGGGGAGGGGGGATGCCATCCATGGGGCTGATGGGGGAGGAGGAGGAGGAGGAGGAGGAGCGAGAGTCGAGGGGGAGGAAGGAGAGCGACACAGTTTGTGTTCACGGTGGCAGGGTTCAGGCTTTGAGGTTGCAGTGGATTCTCAAATTAAATCATTTTAAGCAATCAAGATCTGCCAGTAATATCAATGTGAACGTAATCACTAGGGGATTAGGGATTAGGGGGCTATGATCAGGGGGTTAGGAGGTTAGGGTTAGGTGGGTAGGATCAGGGGTTTAGGAGGTTATGGTTAAGGGGCTAGGATCAGGAGGTTAGGGTTAGGGGGCTAGGATCAGGGGGTTAGGAGGTTATGGTTAAGGGGCTAGGATCAGGAGGTTAGGGTTAGGTGGCTAGGATCGGGGGCTTAGGAGGTTATGGTTAAGGGGCTAAAATAAGGAGGTTAGGGTTAGGGGGTTCGGAGGTTAGGGTTAGGGGGCTAGGATCAGGGGGTTAGGAGGTTAGGGTTAGGAAGCGAGTATTAGGGGGGGTCAGGTTAGGAGGTTAGGGTTCGGCGGCTAGGGTAAAGGAGCAGGGGGTTAGGAGGTTAGGGTTCGGAGGTTAGGGTAAAGGTGCTAGGAGCAGGGGGTTAGGAGGTAAAGCTGACTACATCTCATACAGAAAGAGAACAAGAAATATGTCTGACTGTCTGCTCTGTATACCTCAACACTACCACATCATTTAGTTATTCTCTCTCTCTCTCTCTCTCTCTCTCTCTCTCTGACCAATATCCCACCCCCCACCTCCAACTTCCCACCCCCCACCACAAATCTGTCCTCCTCCTCCACCTCCTCCACCCTCTCTCCCCTGGCGCTCCTCTCCTCCTCCTCCTCTCCTCCTCCTCCTCTCCTCCTCCTCCGCTCCTCTGGTCCTTCCATCTCCTTCTCCCCCCAGACTCCCGCCGGCAGCTCTATAAGGGCTCATATGATGAATGATCAGCCGCAGCGCGTGTGTGTGTGTGTGTGTGTGTGTGTGTGTGTGTGTGTGTGTGTGTGTGTGTGTGTGTGCAGGAAGAAGAAGACATTATAAAAGATGCAAACAAACAAATCCATTACCAAGATGAATGCCGCGTTACGAAATAACAAGCGTGGCAATAATGGTGAAAGGCCGGCCTTCCATCATGTTCTGCTCACGTCAAGTGACACGGTGTCGTGAGATGAGCCCGAGGTGGGGGATATTTCATTACTCATGGCAACCCCCTTTTTGAAAGGGAATGGGGGTTGCGTGGGGGGGGTGGGGGGGGGTGGGCCTGTGTTTTTGGCCCCGGATGGAAATGGAGCCAGCAGGAAACAATGCACGTGGATGTTGAGGGATGGGCCAAGTCGAAATGGGCCAGCTGAGAGGAGAGGCAGATACATTCTCCTTGACTTTACCTTGGCACGGGGGGTTAGATGGGAATGGAATGGGCCAGTGCACAGTGTTGGGGTTTCAGAGGGGGGGGGGGGGGGGGGGGGGGGGTGGCAGGGTGAGACACACTGTGAAGGGAGGGAAGAGGGAGGATGGAGGGAGGGAGGGAGGGAGGTAGTGCACTCAACAGATTGCTCGCTCCTTGCTTCTCTGCAGCCCGCGCGACTGGAAAGTAAAGCTAAACCTAAATATATAATCCTAAACTTGGCCAGAAGGCTTGTTTTTTTTCCCCCGTTTTTTTTCTCCACCAACCAATTAAGATATTTACACGTCCTTAACCCCTTTGATCCAGTGTTAGCAGCTGAAGGCAAAGTGTGAAGTGTCTCTGTTTCTGTTTTGTGTGTGTGTGTGTGTGTGTGTGTGTGTGTGTGTGTGTGTGTGTGTGTGTGTGTGTGTGTGTGTGTGTGTGTGTGTGTGTGTGTGTGTGTGTGTGTGTGTGTGCACGTGGCAGCATTCCACACCAATAGCATTCACATCAATTCCAATCCCTTCCTTAATCCACTCCGGTGTCAAAAAAGAAAACATAAGCCATGAATCCAGACATCATTAGATCATGGTCAAAATCGGAGAGTTTGTGTGTGTGTGTGTGTGTGTGTGTGTGTGTGTGTGTGTGTCTCTGTGTGTGTGTGTGTGTGTGTGTGTGTGCGAGATGACAACACCGAGTTGTGTGTCACCGCTGGGACTCGCGCATCGTAGCATTAACGTGCTAATGTGTACCGCCAGCACCACAAGGACGCAACGCTAAATAAGGGCAGACATGACGCAGCATCTACTTGCAGAGCGGCCCGAGTCAAACTCCCCCCAGCTCATCCTCCTGGTCAATGTGTCCCCACCGGCACCATAACTCCACCATCTTCTTGTCTGTCAAATTTCACCCATTATCCCTCTGTGATCTCTTCCTCGTTATAGATTTTCTGTTGTCCTCTGACTCCGCAAAGGGTTTATCTGTTTGAGACTCCTCCTCCTCCTTCTCCTCCTCCTCCTCCTCCTCCTCCTCCTCCTCCTCTTCTTCCTCCCCCACACCCCTCAATCCCCATTCTGCCTAACATCTCGCCTGATTTTGATTGATTTGATTTTGACAATAGAGTGGTGGTGGTGAAGGTGGTGATGGTGGGTGTTGTGTTGCATGTGGAGGTTGTGGTGGAGGTGATGGTGGTGTTGGTGGGTGTTGTGTTGCACGTGGAGGTGGTGGTGGAGGTGGAGGTGATGGTGGGAGGTGGTCGGTTGTGGAGGAGGTGGTGATGTCGCTGGTGCTGGTGGTGGTGGGTGGTGGATGGTGTTGCTTGTGGAGGTGGTGATGGTGGTGGTGGCAGTGGTGGTGGTGATGGTGGTGTTGGTGGGTGTTGTTGGACGTGGAGGAGGTGGTGGTGATGGTGGTGGTAGTGGAGGTGATGGTGGGAGGTGTTGCTCGTGGAGGTGGTGGTGATGGCGGGTGCGTGGGGGTGGTGGCAGGGGAGCAAGAGAGAGATAAGGGGAGAGAGAAGAGGTGGAGAGAGAAAGAAGAGAGAGAGAGAGGAGAGAGAGAGAAGGAGGAGAGGAGAGAAGAGAGAGAGAGAGAGGAAAGGAGGAGAGAGAGAGAGGAGAGGAGAGAGAGAGAGAGAGAGAAGAGAGAGAGAGAGAGAGAAGAGGAGGTAGTGCACTCAACAGATTGCTCGCTCCTTGCTTCTCTGCAGCCCGCGCGACTGGAAAGTAAAGCTAAACCTAAATATATAATCCTAAACTTGGCCAGAAGGCTTGTTTTTTTCATGAGGGTAGTGATGACAGCAGACCCGGATGATGTGTGTTTGTAGTGTGCGAGATCGCAGGACAAGACCGGCACCAATTAAGATATTTACACGTCCTTAACCCCTTTGATCCAGTGTTAGCAGCTGAAGGCAAAGTGTGAAGTGTCTCTGTTTCTGTTTGTTTGTGTGTGTGTGTGTGTGTGTGTGTGTGTGTGTGTGTGTGTGTGTGTGTGTGTGTGTGTGTGTTGTGTTGTGTGTGTTGTGTGTGTGTGCACGTGGCAGCATTCCACACCAATAGCATTCACATCAATTCCAATCCCTTCCTTAATCCACTCCGGTGTCAAAAAAGAAAACATAAGCCATGAATCCAGACATCATTAGATCATGGTCAAAATCGGAGAGTTGTGTGTGTGTGTGTGTGTGTGTGTGTGTGTGTGCTGTGTGTGGAACCCGTGTCGCATCCTCGGCCGTGATCAATGCACATCTGCACTCGCTCACGTCCTGACGTCCGCCCGCCACGCGTCCTGCAGGTGATCCCCTCCGCTCGTCTCGTCTCACATTATGCGTGTGTCTTAGCATGCTATTGCATCACACCACCACCCCCCATCCCCGTCATCGCTACCCCCTGCGGGCCTAACCAACATGTCCCAGATATCAGTCTCCTGTCGCGCCCCCCCCCCAACAAACACACTACACACCCTGCAGACCCCCCCCCACTCCCCCCACTTCCCCAGCCACACAGCCGCTCAATATTTCATAGCCATATGAAATATGCCCGAATATGAAACATGCCCGAGTATGTGCACACTAGCATCTGCCAGCGTCTATTGAGGGCCCCTTTTGCCGGCCCCTGGGAGGCACGTTTGATCTGGAATTGGGAAAGCGTGCTGAATTAATCAGCAGTTTATCCGCCTTTTAATTGAAATAACACTTGAAAAAAATTGCGGTGTGAGTGGCGGCGCTAGCGACGGTTCCGGTCCCCGCTGGGCTAATGCCGCATGAGGAGTGTGTGTGGGGGGGGGGGGCTTGGTGTGTGAAGCACTTAAGAGCTGATGAAGGAGGGAGATGGGTCCCAGAGCTTTGTCTGTCTGCGTGGAGGACATTCTTGAGTTTTCTTTGTGTGTGTGTGTGTGTGTGTGTGTGTGTGTGTGTTTTGTCAGTTTCTGATCTTCCTCCGCTAACAAAGCAGGCACATTTTCCTGCTCCATTTGTTGTCCGTTACGTAACCGTCACGACGCTCTGTTGCCGCGTCGTGCCTGAGGCCAGCGCTTTGACACCCACAGATCACCCACAGATCACCCACAGATCTCAGGCTTTTAACCTCTGGGGCGAGATATCTGCAACACCCCCCCACCATGGATCCTCCCCTCTCCACCCGAGGGAAGGGACTGACATTCAGAAATGTAGCCGCAAGAAACAATTAAGTGTCAGGAGCAGATTGAAACAACAGGCGATGCAGGAGGAGACTGGTCGGCCACCAGAGCCTATAGTCTGAGTTCAGTCCACAAACAGTCTGGGTTCAGACCAGATCAGTCTGAGTTCAGACCAGAAGCAGTCTGGGATTCAGACAAGAGCAGTCTGGGTTCAGACCAGAGCAGACTGGGTTCAGACCAGAGCAGACTGGGTTCAGACCAGAGCAGTCTGGGTTCAGACCAGAGCAGAGTGCAGTCTGGTCAGCCAGTCTGGGTTCAGCGGGTCAGACGCAAGAGCAGTCTGGGTTCAGACCAGAACAGTCTGGGTTCAGACCAGGGCAGTCTGGGTTCAGACCAGAACAGACTGGGTTCAGACCAGAGCAGTCTGGGTTCAGACCAGAACAGACTGGGTTCAGACCAGGACAGTCTGGGTTCAGACCAGAACAGACTGGGTTCAGACCAGAGCAGTCTGGGTTCAGACCAGAGCAGTCTGGGTTCAGACCAGAACAGTCTGGGTTCAGACCAGAGCAGTCTGGGTTCAGACCAGAACAGTCTGGGTTCAGACCAGAGCAGTCTGGGTTCAGACCAGAGCAGACTGGGTTCAGACCAGAGCAGTCTGGGTTCAGACCAGAGCAGAGGTGCAGTCTCGGTTCAGAAGAGAGCAGTCTGGGTTCAGACCAGGGCAGACTGGGTTCAGACCAGATCAGTCTGGGTTCAGACCAGAGCAGTCTGGGTTCAGATCAGAACAGTCTGGGTTCAGACCAGAGCAGAGGTGCAGTCTGGTTTCAGACCAGAGCAGACTGGGTTCAGACCAGAACAGACTGGGTTCAGACCAAAACAGAGGTGCAGTCTGGGTTCAGACCAGAGCAGAGGTGCAGTCTGGTTTCAGACCAGAGCAGTCTGGGTTCAGATCAGAACAGTCTGGGTTCAGACTAGAGCAGAGGTGCAGTCTGGGTTCAGACCAGAGCAGTCTGGGTTCAGACAAGGGCAGACTGGGTTCAGACCAGAACAGACTGGGTTCAGACCAGAGCAGAGGCGCAGACTGCGTTCAGACCAGAGCTGGGGCATAGTCTGGGATCGGACCTCTGTCAGAGGCATGGGCGGCATACAGTGGATCACGGGTTCGATACACAGGTAATGAACAGCGCTGAAGTGAACTCCCAAGCAATGAACCCTGACTGATGTCCCCACCGTCTGAATGACAATCACCATGAGGTTGGATAAAGGAACCACAACCTCGGTGAAGCATCATGTCAGTACCTCCAGAGAGCACACAGGGAGGCCGCTCTACCACAACACCACGGGCAGCACAGGAAGCATCATAAACACAGTGAGACGGAGGTATTATGAGGAGCAAACGGGAGAGACAAATACAGAGAGAGACATTCAGCAGACTGTAACAGTGAATCACTATCTCTGTGTCACTAAGGAGCCGGTAGGGTGTAGGGCAGCATCTTTCACAAGACTGCCCACGGGTACAGCTGCCAGACCCCCCTACCCACTTGACTTTCCTGCCCCCACTTAGAGATGTGAGTGTAGTACTGTGTTGTACAAACAAAACGTGACATGGACAGGCAGTGCTGCTCCAAGGACGTTAAACGCGGTTGATGACTTTTGAAAGCGCCTGACAGTTCTTGCGTTCACTTTTTCTCGTGTGTGTGTGTGTGTGTGTGGGGGGGGGGGGGGGGCGTCGCGCTAGGCGTCGATATCACTCGACCGCTGCTGTCATGTTTCAGCGTCACGTGTCATGTTAGCTAATCCCTGACATCTGCTGCATCTGACAGCCTGCAATTTGCCCTAGCCTAGCCGTAGCATATAGACCCCAGGAGCTGGTGGCAAGGCTAGGCTAAGCTAGGCTAGGCTAGGTAAGGTTAAGACGGTGGGAGGCTGATGGTTCTGGGGGACCAGACCAGACCACCTGAGATTTCCTGCCAACTATCTCAGTTCTGTAATTCTGTAAAAAATAGAGGCTGGCTAGCTGTGTGTGTGTGTCTGTTCATGTCTCTGTGTCAGTCTGTGTGTGTGTGTATGTGTGTGTGTGCATGTGTGTGTTGTGTGTGTGTGTGTGTGTGTGAGTGAGTCTGTGTACATGTATGCGTGTGTGCGTGTGAGTCTGTGTGTGTGCGTGTGTGTGTGTGTGTGTGTGGAATTGCACTGCCCACATCAACGGTGTTCAGGCTATTAGGCTATTTTGCAGCTTTAGCTACAAAAACGGGAAGTTGCAAGTACAACCCCCCCCCCCACCCCCCCACACCAGCCTCTCCGTCCTCGGCCCCCCCGCCCCCCACATTGCCCAATTAGGAGAAGAATCCCCCTTTTTCAGCATTTATTACACCTATTCAGTATTCAGGACGCTGCGATCACTTTCCCATAACTAGGCGGCGCAAAGAGCAAATGCACCATTTGGGTGATTTGTCGCCCCGGTCGACCACTTCTTTGTCTCGGGAAGCGTGCTGGCTAAGCTCCGCCCAGGCGGGCTGACCCCCCACAGGTTCATCAGATCCGTTGAACCCGTAATGAAATAAGCGAGGGTGACAGAGACCATGGGGGAGGGGGGGCGGGGGTGGGGGGCGGGAGGGGAGGAGGGGGGGAGGGGAGGTGGGAGGCGTTGGTATGAGAGGCAACAGACCGCCTTATTTGAATCATTTTGGGGCCCGGTCCAATTAGGGGATTCTCTCTCTCTTTCTCTCTTTCTTTCTTTCTCTCTCTACGCCTTCCTGCGCTGCACACAGGGGTGGCGGCGGTATGGGGGTGGTGGAGGAGATGGTGGGGGTGGCGGCGGAGGAGGTGGTGGCGGTGGGAGATGTCCGATTTAAAGGCAGCACAAATCAATGAGCGCCTCCTCGGTGATGCGTTTGACAGCCAGGCAGCCTGTTAGCACGGGGAGGGGGCTCCACGCGATCGTTACACACCCACTCGCCGATGCATTATCACCCGGAGAGGACATCGGAGGAGGAGAGAGGAGAGGAGAGAGGGGGAGGAGAGGAGGAGAGGAGAGAGGGGAGGAGAGGAGCAGAGAAGGGAGGAGAGAGGACAGCGGAGGAAGAGAGAGGGGAGAAGAGAGGGGGAGGAGAGGGAGAGAGGAAAGAGGGGAGGAGAGGAGAGGAGGAGAGAGGACAGCGGAGGAGGAGAGAGGGGAGAAGAGAGGGGGGTAGAGGGAGAGAGGAGAGAGGGGAGGAGAGGATGAGAGAGCTGGACAGAAGAGGGGAGGAGGAGAGAGAGAGAGGAAAGATGGGAGGATAGGAGGGGAGGATAGGAGGAGAGCGCGGGAGAGAGGAAAGAGCCGGAGGTGAGGAGGAGAAAGAGTTGGAGAGAGAAGGAGCAGAGAGGGGGATGAGATGGGAATGAGGAAAGAGGGGAGGAGAGGAGGAGGAGAGAGGGTGAGGAGAAGGAAAGAAAGGAGAGATAGGGGGAGTGGGGAAGTGAGGAGAGAGGGTGAAGAGCGGAGAGATGAGAGGATGAGGAGAAGAGGGGAGGAGGAGAGGAGGAGGAGGAAAGGAGGAGAAGAGAGGGAGGGGGAAGGGGGAGAGAGGCTGAAAAAAAGAGGAGATAGGAGAGGATGAGGAGGAGGAGGACGACCACAAACAAAGAGGAGCTGGATGGATGGCCGCTGCAACCACTTCTCCTGATGGCCCCCATGGTGGCCGTTACCATGGCAGCACACACTCCATCGCCACCCCCCCCCTCCCCCCCCCTGGAGGCCCCTCAAACACACCCTGGCGTTCTCGGTCTCCAGAAAATCACCGCACAGCATACGTGGCGACACGCGGGAAGTCAAGGTGAGTTTATTTATAAAGGCCTTTATCGCACTTACAGTCTCGGAGGGCTCTGTAGTCCTACATTTAAATGAGATTACATTTAAACCAACCCCCCTCTCTGTATTTGTCTCTCCCGTTTGCTCCTCATAATACCTCCGTCTCACTGTGTTTATGATGCTTCCTGTGCTGCCCGTGGTGTTGTGGTAGAGCGGCCTCCCTGTGTGCTCTCTGGAGGTACTGACATGATGCTTCACCGAGGTTGTGGTTCCTTTATCCAACCTCATGGTGATTGTCATTCAGACGGTGGTGACATCAGTCAGGGTTCATTGCTTGGGAGTTCACTTCAGCGCTGGTCAATTACCTGGGTATCGAACCCGTGATCCACTGTATGCCGCCCATGCCTCTGACAGAGGTCCGATCCCAGACTATGCCCCAGCTCTGGTCTGAACGCAGTCTGCGCCTCTGCTCTGGTCTGAACCCAGTCTGTTCTGGTCTGAACCCAGTCTGCCCTTGTCTGAACCCAGACTGCTCTGGTCTGAACCCAGACTGCACCTCTGCTCTGGTCTGAACCCAGACTGTTCTGGTCTGAACCCAGACTGCTCTGGTCTGAACCCAGACTGCTCTGGTCTGAACCCAGACTGCACCTCTGCTCTGGTCTGAACCCAGACTGTTCTGATCTGAACCCAGACTGCTCTGGTCTGAACCCAGTCTGTTCTGGTCTGAACCCAGTCTGCTCTGGTCTGAACCCAGACTGCACCTCTGCTCTGGTCTGAACCCAGACTGTTCTGATCTGAACCCAGACTGCTCTGGTCTGAACCCAGACTGATCTGGTCTGAACCCAGTCTGCCCTGGTCTGAACCCAGACTGCTCTCTTCTGAACCGAGACTGCACCTCTGCTCTGGTCTGAACCCAGACTGCTCTGGTCTGAACCCAGTCTGCTCTGGTCTGAACCCAGACTGCTCTGGTCTGAACCCAGACTGCACCTCTGCTCTGGTCTGAACCCAGACTGCTCTGGTCTGAACCCAGACTGTTCTGGTCTGAACCCAGACTGCTCTGGTCTGAACCCAGACTGCTCTGGTCTGAACCCAGTCTGCTCTGGTCTGAACCCAGACTGTTCTGGTCTGAACCCAGACTGCTCTGGTCTGAACCCAGACTGCTCTGGTCTGAACCCAGTCTGTTCTGGTCTGAACCCAGACTGCCCTGGTCTGAACCCAGACTGTTCTGGTCTGAACCCAGACTGCTCTTGTCTGAACCCAGACTGCTCTGGTCTGAACCCAGACTGCACCTCTGCTCTGGTCTGAACCCAGACTGCTCTGGTCTGAACCCAGACTGCTCTGGTCTGAACCCAGTCTGCTCTGGTCTGAACCCAGACTGCTCTGACTGAACTCAGACTATAGGCTCTGGTGGCGACCAAGTCTCCTCCTGCATGCTGTTGTTTCATCTGCTCCTAAACACTTAATTGTTTCTTGCGGCTACATTTCTGAATGTCAGTCCCTTCCCTCGGGTGGAGAGGGGAGGATCCATGGTGGGGGGGTGTTGCAGATATCTCGCCCCAGAGGTTAAAAGCCTGAGATCTGTGGGTGATCTGTGGGTGATCTGTGGGTGTCAAAGCGCTCTCAGCATCTCTCTCCTCTCTCGCTCTCTCTCTCTCTCTCTCTCCCTCTCCCTCTCTTCTCTCTCCTCTCTCTCTCTCTCTCTCTCTCTCTCTCTCTCTCTCTCTCTCTCTCTCTCTTCTCTCTCTCTCTCTCTCTCTCTCTCTCTCTCCATCTCTCCTGTGTATTAGCTACACACCTCATGTATGGCTGAAGAGCGGAGAAGCTGAATATTCATGAGTGTGAATAAGTGCTCTGTCAGCCAGTAGTGTCACTGATAGATGAGGGGCTGGCGCGGCCCGGCCCGGCCCCTCGACGAGAGCCGGTACTGGGGGGTGGTGGTGGTTGTACTGGGGCGGTGGTGGTGGTTGGGTGGAGGAGGAGGTGGTGGTAGTGGGTGGGTGGTGGTGGTGGTGGTGGTTGGGGCGGTGGGGGTGGTGGTGGTACTGGGGGGTGGTGGTGGTTTTGTGTGGTGGGGGGGTGGTTATGGACGTGGAGGGAATGGAGGTAGTAGTGTCGGTGGTGGTGGTGGTGGTGGAGTTGATGGTGATAAGATGTACTTTATGGATCCCCGTTGGGGGATTTGGCTGTCAGAGCAGAAGGTATACAGGAGGACACAGTAATGTGATTTTAAAAGATGTAATACTTTAGTGAAAAGAAATGAACTGGTGATATGTTGATGTTAAGGATGGGGGTGGGGGTGGAGGTGATCTTTTTGAGGTGGTGGTCATGGTGGTGTTGGTGGTGATGGAGGTGATCTTATTGGAGGAGGTGGTGGTGGTGGTAGTGGTGCTGAGGCTGGAGGAGGTGATGCTAGTGTTGATGGCTGCAGTCTAATTGTCTTTGTCTCTCTAGGAAGGTTTCCTAACGGAGTGAAATGACCCGGAAGTATCTCAGTGGCAGCCATAATAAGAAGCTGGTGGATTGTCTAAACGCTAAAGAAAGGTCAGAAAATGCAGCCTTTCTTATCTCCTTTAGCATATAGGGTACACTGGACCATCCTTTACGAAAGGAATGGAGATCATGCCGTCCCACGGATAATACCATCCCACGGTTGGAGGAGGTGGTGCTGGTAGCGATGGTGAGGATGGAGGACGTGGTGGTGATGGTGGCAGAGGTGCTGGTGGTGGTAGTGATGTTGAGGATGGAAAAGGTGGTGGTGGTGGTGGTGATGGTGAGGCTGGAGGAGGAGGAGGAGGAGGAGGAGGAGGCAGGGGGTGTGGTGATGGTGAGGATGGAGGAGGAGGCGGTGGTGAGGATGGAGGAGGTGATTGAGGTGGAGCTGGTGGGGCATCACTTAGGTGGATGGGTCGAGAGAAGGAGAGCTCTGGAATAGAGACAAACCAATATGTTGGAACAAGATGAGGAAGAGAATGCAATGCAGGAAAGAGAGGGGGAGAGAGGGGGAGGAAGGTAGGAAGGGAGGAGAAGAGAGTAGAACATATGGAAGAACACAAAAGAAAAGAAAATCGCAGAAGAGTAACAAAACAGAGCAAGAGATGGAAGGAGGACAAAAAGAGAAACAAAGAGAGGAGAATTAAAGGAGCAGATGAAAGAGAAGTGAAGAGGGAGTAGATGGAAGGATGGAGGAGAGGGAGAGAGAGCGAGAGATTTTTCCAGTCCGCTGGTCTCTAGACCGGGGGGTCTCTGGTCTCCTCAGAGTCCTGTTTTCCTGAGAGTGACTGACAAGCCTCTCTCTCTACGCCCTCTCTCTCTCTCTCTATCTCTCTCGCTCTCACACACACACTCTCTCTCTCACACACACACACACACACAGAGTGCCCTGGGCAGCTTGTCAGTTGGGAGTGAAAAGATCTGAATGTGAGAGAGAGAGAGAGAGAGAGAGAGAGAGAGAGAGAGAAGAGAGGGAGAGAGAGAGAGAGAGAGAGGAAGAGAGAGAGAGAGAGAGAGAGAGAGAGAGTGAGAGAGTTCTAATTCAAAGAAACTGAGACTGCTCCATGTGTTGTTCTGGACCACAAGTCTGGACACGGTCATGTAGTCGACCATATCTCCACAGAAACCAGACGGTTAGCTGAAGGTCAGAGGTCGAGAGGCAGAGGTCAAGGGTTTATATCATCATTAGGTTTTATTCTATTGTATTATGTACCTGGTATTTAAGGACATTAACCTGACGGGAATTCACAGCATCTAACCACTGTAATTGGTTTCCAACAACATCCAGTAGACATATCTTCTCCAGATATTCATTGTAGTTTTATGCTTATATAAAATAAAAATATGAATTTCTGTAATTCTCGTCCTGCTATGGTACCCTCTACTGTCATACCCAAATGCCCCGCCTGGGATTACTAAAGCACAGCGTTATCTTATGTTAGCGTAGGTGCAACAACGCTGCAGGAGGAGAACACAAGGTGACTGCAGGAGACACGGCCAGACCTCCTCCCGCTGATCCAGCAGATCCTCGCTCCCCTAACGTCCCAGTTAGAGGACCCCTCTCTCAGGCTTCCTCCCTGCCTGGTCCCACCAGACACGCACACAGCTTTCCTCCTGTTTGAGGGCTCGGGGGTGGTGGTGGTGGGGGAGGTATAATGAGGAGCAAACGGGAGAGACAAATACAGAGAGAAAAAAAATGAGAGGGAGTATAAATGACAGAACGACAGTTAAGGGGGGGGGGGGAAGCGGGAGTAAAGAAGGGAAGAACAAAGAGAGAGAGAGAGAGAGAGAGAGAGGTTGGCGAGAGGGGGAGGATAAAGTGTGTGTGTGTGTGTGTGTGTGTGTGTGTGAATGCGTGCGTGCAGGACTCTTTAAAAGGCAACTCCCCGATCGCTTGATGAGGGATGGCCAACGGTGTGGAGCGGCTGTTTGGTACCAAGCATCACCGCCACACACAGGAGGAGGAGGAGGGGGTCAGGACTAAGAAAGATGTCTCTCGTGGTTTCCCATCCTTTCTCTCTTAAAGCACACACACACACACGCTCACACACACACACACACACACACAAAGGACCAACTATAAATCAGTGTGTCTGTGGGGCCACAGAGGGTCTCTCTTTCCCTTCCCATCTATCTCCACCCAACACCCAGGACAGGTCAAGAGGAGCCAGGGGCCACAGGGAGAGGGGTCGCTGGTCAGGGGTCACGCACAGACCAGTGTTGCAGCGAAGCAACCCAGGGGCCACAGCCCTGCATCCAGGAGCCACCTCCATTTATTCCCAAAGCTCACCGTTCTACCTCGCCGCTCTGTTGTGCACACCTTCATGGGCGTGTGATGTTTGTTGAGTGCACATGACTTATTTAGTGCACAAGGTGTTGTTTTCAGTGTGTATCTTGTTAGGTTTACGGTTGTTTAGGGTGGTCATTGCATCGCATCACATTGACAGCGTCAAGCCAGCCCCTTAGCGCCACTCTTGATACAACTCTATCACAAGCTCTCAATGCCAAGTGATTCATATGTGTAATGATACCTGGCCATAACTTAACTTAACTTAACATAATTGCTCCAAAATCACTTGTATTCCAAGTAGCTTTGGATTAAATCATCTGTGGATGCGGAGCCACTGACAGATCTTCACATGCCGCCTCAAGCAGTCGTTCACACAGACAGAGGAGAAGAGGTGTGGGCATGATGATGGATACACCAGGAAGGTAGAGTCTCCATGGAATCACACCGCAACCCTGATCGAACCCTGACTCATCTAATGGATTCCGGTAAGAGGGGTTGACTGATCAGCTCCAGACTAGTGAGAGGAAGACACTGACCAGCTACTAGTGAGAGGAAGATACTGACCAGGTACAGACAAGTGAGAGGAAGACACCGACCAGCTACAGACTAGTGAGAGGAAGACATCGACCAGCTACTAGTGAGAGGAAGACACTGACCAGGTACAGACTAGTGAGAGGAAGACACTGACCAGCTACTAGTGAGAGGAAGACACTGACCAGGTACAGACTAGTGAGAGGAAGACACCGACCAGCTACAGACTAGTGAGAGGAAGACATCGACCAGCTACTAGTGAGAGGAAGACACTGACCAGGTACAGACTAGTGAGAGGAAGACACCGACCAGCTACTAGTGAGAGGAAGACACTGACCAGCTACAGACTAGTGAGACTAAGACACCGACCAGCTACAGACTAGTGAGAGGAAGACACTGACCAGGTACAGACTAGTGAGACTAAGACACCGACCAGCTACTAGTGAGAGGAAGACACTGACCAGGTACAGACTAGTGAGAGGAAGACACCGACCAGCTACAGACTAGTGAGAGGAAGACATCGACCAGCTACTAGTGAGAGGAAGACACTGACCAGGTACAGACTAGTGAGAGGAAGACACCGACCAGCTACAGACTAGTGAGAGGAAGACATCGACCAGCTACTAGTGAGAGGAAGACACTGACCAGGTACAGACTAGTGAGAGGAAGACACCGACCAGCTACAGACTAGTGAGAGGAAGACATCGACCAGCTACTAGTGAGAGGAAGACACTGACCAGGTACAGACTAGTGAGAGGAAGACACCGACCAGCTACAGACTAGTGAGAGGAAGACATCGACCAGCTACTAGTGAGAGGAAGACACTGACCAGGTACAGACTAGTGAGAGGAAGACATCGACCAGCTACTAGTGAGAGGAAGACACTGACCAGGTACAGACTAGTGAGAGGAAGACACCGACCAGCTACTAGTGAGAGGAAGACACTGACCAGGTACAGACTAGTGAGAGGAAGACACTGACCAGCTACTAGTGAGAGGAAGACACTGACCAGGTACAGACTAGTGAGAGGAAGACACCGACCAGCTACAGACTAGTGAGAGGAAGACATCGACCAGCTACTAGTGAGAGGAAGACACTGACCAGGTACAGACTAGTGAGAGGAGGACACTGACCAGCTACTAGTGAGAGGAGGACACTGACCAGCTACTAGTGAGAGGAAGACACTGACCAGCTCCAGACTAGTGAGAGGAGGACACTGACCAGCTACTAGTGAGAGGAGGACACTGACCAGCTACTAGTGAGAGGAAGACACTGACCAGCTACAGACTAGTGAGAGGAAGACACTGACCAGCTACTAGTGAGAGGAAGACACTGACCAGGTACAGACTAGTGAGAGGAAGACACTGACCAGCTACTAGTGAGAGGAAGACACTGACCAGGTACAGACTAGTGAGAGGAAGACACCGACCAGCTACTAGTGAGAGGAAGACACTGACCAGCTACAGACTAGTGAGACTAAGACACCGACCAGCTACAGACTAGTGAGAGGAAGACATCAACCAGCTACTAGTGAGAGGAAGACACTGACCAGGTACAGACTAGTGAGAGGAAGACACCGACCAGCTACAGACTAGTGAGAGGAAGACATCGACCAGCTACTAGTGAGAGGAAGACACTGACCAGGTACAGACTAGTGAGAGGAGACACTGACCAGCTACTAGTGAGAGGAAGACACTGACCAGCTCCAGACTAGTGAGAGGAGGACACTGACCAGCTACTAGTGAGAGGAGGACACTGACCAGCTACTAGTGAGAGGAAGACACTGACCAGCTACAGACTAGTGAGAGGAAGACACTGACCAGCTACTAGTGAGAGGAAGACACTGACAGGCTACAGACTAGTGCAGGGGTCGGGAACCTTTTAGGCTGGGAGAGGGATAAAAACCAAATATTTCTAAATGTATTTCCTTGAGAGCCATATAGTATTTAATAAAATGTAATGCAACTTTATGCGTGCATTTTTTAAGTAAGACTAACAAAATCCTGTGTTGTCACAATGCCACTGCTGTGGCTTTTCCTGGGTTCACAGAAGGAATGGAGAGGATCCGTGGATGTGGTAATAATAACGCTGTTTATTTACAGTCTCAACTTAAATAACGCGTTGATCAACATAGAACTTAATATAGTCGCCCGTAGTCCGCTGTACGGTGGGATTCCAGAGGGGGTTTGGCGGTTGAAGTCCCTCCGGTCTTCTGTCGCCTGCCCAGCCTCTACTACGCATGCGTCATTATAGCGTTTAATTGCACTCATTCGCTACAGCTGCGTCACATTCCAGGCATTTCCTGCCGCTCCGCTCCCCCTGTCACTGCGCGACAACGCATAACACGCCCCCCTCATGGCTCACAAAGACATACATTTTTAAAACATTCTAAATAATACTAAAACCCGATGTAAACACGATGTAAACAAGCCTGGATCCTCTCTGTCTCCTCCAGCTTCTCAACTCATCCTACAACTTTTTTGCGCAACTCTTCTGCGCAACCCCGTCGAGTTTACCGTAATACCCTGTAATATGGTTGGAAAGCGCAGCTCCTCTGCTTTCAGAAACCATTGGAATTTCCTCGATCGCGCAAACGCTCGAGGAGTTACGGTAGTTTGAAATAGACGTGTTTTGGGAGCGCCGGCGCTCCCGTCAAAATTGTCTGGGAGCCATATGCCGTCATCGAAAGAGCCATATATGGCTCGCGAGCCATAGGTTCCCGACCCCTGGACTAGTGAGAGGAAGACACTGACCAGGTACAGACTAGTGAGAGGAAGACACTGACAATCTTCATCTCAAAATTTTCCCCCACTATACTCTCCCCCACCACCACCACCCCCGAGCCCTCAAACAGGAGGAAAGCTGTGTGCGTGTCTGGTGGGACCAGGCAGGGAGGAAGCCTGAGAGAGGGGTCCTCTAACTGGGACGTTAGGGGAGCGAGGATCTGCTGGATCAGCGGGAGGAGGTCTGGCCGTGTCTCCTGCAGTCACCTTGTGTTCTCCTCCTGCAGCGTTGTTGCACCTACGCTAACATAAGATAACGCTGTGCTTTAGTAATCCCAGGCGGGGCATTTGGGTATGACAGTAGAGGGTACCATAGCAGGACGAGAATTACAGAAATTCATATTTTTATTTTATATAAGCATAAAACTACAATGAATATCTGGAGAAGATATGTCTACTGGATGTTGTTGGAAACCAATTACAGTGGTTAGATGCTGTGAATTCCCGTCAGGTTAATGTCCTTAAATACCAGGTACATAATACAATAGAATAAAACCTAATGATGATATAAACCCTTGACCTCTGCCTCTCGACCTCTGACCTTCAGCTAACCGTCTGGTTTCTGTGGAGATATGGTCGACTACATGACCGTGTCCAGACTTGTGGTCCAGAACAACACATGGAGCAGTCTCAGTTTTGGCTTTGAAGTTAGAACCATCTCACCATCACTCTCTCTCTCTCTCTCTCTCTCTCTCTCTCTCTCTCTCTCTCTCTCTCTCACATTCAGATCTTTTCACTCCCAACTGACAAGCTGCCCAGGGCACTCTGTGTGTGTGTGTGTGTGTGAGAGAGAGAGTGTGTGTGTGAGAGCGAGAGAGATAGAGAGAGAGAGAGAGGGCGTAGAGAGAGAGGCTTGTCAGTCACTCTCAGGAAAACAGGACTCTGAGGAGACCAGAGACCCCCCGGTCTAGAGACCAGCGGACTGGAAAAATCTCTCGCTCTCTCTCCCTCTCCTCCATCCTTCCATCTACTCCCTCTTCACTTCTCTTTCATCTGCTCCTTTAATTCTCCTCTCTTTGTTTCTCTTTTTGTCCTCCTTCCATCTCTTGCTCTGTTTTGTTACTCTTCTGCGATTTTCTTTTCTTTTGTGTTCTTCCATATGTTCTACTCTCTTCTCCTCCCTTCCTACCTTCCTCCCCCTCTCTCCCCCTCTCTTTCCTGCATTGCATTCTCTTCCTCATCTTGTTCCAACATATTGGTTTGTCTCTATTCCAGAGCTCTCCTTCTCTCGACCCATCCACCTAAGTGATGCCCCACCAGCTCCACCTCAATCACCTCCTCCATCCTCACCACCGCCTCCTCCTCCATCCTCACCATCACCACACCCCCTGCCTCCTCCTCCTCCTCCTCCTCCTCCTCCTCCTCCTCCAGCCTCACCATCACCACCACCACCACCACCTTTTCCATCCTCAACATCACTACCACCACCAGCACCTCTGCCACCATCACCACCACATCCTCCATCCTCACCATCGCTACCAGCACCACCTCCTCCAACCGTGGGATGGTATTATCCGTGGGATGGCATGATCTCCATTCCTTTCGTAAAGGATGGTCCAGTGTACCCTATATGCTAAAGGAGATAAGAAAGGCTGCATTTTCTGACCTTTCTTTAGCGTTTAGACAATTCCACCAGCTTCTTATTATGGCTGCCACTGAGATACTTCCGGGTCATTTCACTCCGTTAGGAAACCTTCCTAGACAGACAAAGACAATTAGACTGCAGCCATCAACACTAGCATCACCTCCTCCAGCCTCAGCACCACTACCACCACCACCACCACCTCCTCCAATAAGATCACCTCCATCACCACCAACACCACCATGACCACCACCTCAAAAAGATCACCTCCACCCCCACCCCCATCCTTAACATCAACATATCACCAGTTCATTTCTTTTCACTAAAGTATTACATCTTTTAAAATCACATTACTGTGTCCTCCTGTATACCTTCTGCTCTGACAGCCAAATCCCCCAACGGGGATCCATAAAGTACATCTTATCACCATCAACTCCACCACCACCACCACCACCGACACTACTACCTCCATTCCCCCAGTACCGGCTCTCGTCGAGGGGCCGGGCCGGGCCGCGCCAGCCCCTCATCTATCAGTGACACTACTGGCTGACAGAGCACTTATTCACACTCATGAATATTCAGCTTCTCCGCTCTTCAGCCATACATGAGGTGTGTAGCTAATACACAGGAGAGATGGAGAGGGAGAGAGAGAGAGAGAGAGAGAGAGAGAGAGAGAGAGAGAGAGAGAGAGAGAGAGAGAGAGAGAGAGAGAGAGAGAGAGAGAGAGAGAGAGAGAGAGAGAGAGAGAGAGAGAGAGAGAGAGACAGAGAGAGAGAGAGAGAGAGAGAGAGACAGAGACAGAGAGAGTGTCTTTCTTGGTTGGCTCTTCAGCGTAGATGTTTCCCTCCCTTCCTCCCTCCTTCCTGCCCCCCCCCCTCCCCCTCCCCACTCCACCCCGGTCTTCACATATGCACAAACCTAAACCTCAACAGCGTCAGTGTTTTAATTTCATGCAAACGTTTCTAGGTGTCCGCCAGAAGACTTTTTTCCCCCCCTTCCTGGAACACAGAGCCGCCGACTACGACGCCATCGTGCCTCGTCTGCGTTAACACGGAACAGTTTGTCCAGTCAGCACAAACACTTTAAAATGAGGCGTCTCACTCCTGAGTAAGCAACGCATCTCAGAGGCCCCTGAGAGAGAGACAGGAAACACACGCGGGTCCGTCACTAGGGGTCTTTCTCTGTGTGTGTGTGTGTGTGTGTGTGTGTGTGTGTGTGTGTGTGTGTGTGTGTGTGTGTGTGTGTGTGTGTGTGTGTGTGCGCGCGTGTGTGCACTGAACCGAGAGTGGTTCTGGGCTGGTGCTAGTGCCAGTTCGGAGCTGGTTCAACTTAAGAACCGGTTTGCTTTTCCACCGGCTAGAGAGCCTCGAGAGCCAACCCGCCCCCACGTCATTACGTCACTGTACGTCTGTAGAAGTCTCCGCCTTCCCAGCAACGCGAGCACAACAAGAACAATGGCGGACTACATCGATACGAGTGATCTTGTTTTTGTAATTGTATATTTTGTTACTACCTGTTCTGTCATAACTCAAATAAAAACTGAATCTTATTTGTTTCTCTGTTCTTTAAGTATACTGAAGCAGACATGTTAACAAAATGTTTATTTAGAAAAACAATGCTGCTCCGTTAATTTGCGGTTCTGATGGGGGGGGGTGCTCCGTTAATTCGCGGTTCTGATGGGGGGGGGGGGTGCTCCGTTAATTTGCGGTTCTGATGGGGGGGGTGCTCTGTTAATTTGCGGTTCTGATGGGGGGGGTGCTCCGTTAATTCGCGGTTCTGATGGGGGGGGGTGCTCCGTTAATTTGCGGTTCTGATGGGGGGGGGGGTGCTCCGTTAATTCGGTTCTGATGGGGGGGGTGCTCCGTTAATTCGTGGTTCTGATGGGGGGGGGGTGCTCCGTTAATTTGCGGTTCTGATTGGGGGGGGTGCTCCGTTAATTTGCGGTTCTGATGGGGGGGGTGCTCCGTTAATTCGCGGTTCTGATGGGGGGGGTGCTCCGTTAATTTGCGGTTCTGATGGGGGGGGGTGCTCCGTTAATTTGCGGTTCTGATGGGGGGGGGGTGCTCCGTTAATTTGCGGTTCTGATGGGGGGGGTGCTCCGTTAATTGGTGGGGACATGTCCCCAGCGTCCCCACTAAATTCTACGCCCATGCTCGGTACCATGCGCAGTTGCTATTAAACATCCATAAACGCCAACTCGGTTGCATCTCTTTATTTCAATATTCCTTGGCTAAGAATATTACAAGGTTAACGTTGCGTTGCCAAAGTGGTATCGGTGCGGTTGTATCGGAGTAGTCACTTCCATTGTCGGGGTTTGTTGTGAAATGGAGCTCAGAAAGTTTTTGGCGGACTTGCTAATCCCGCCCCCAGCCCGCCCCCAGCCTCTGACGTAGTCGGTTCTTAGTTGGTTCAAGTCTGGCCCAGCAAAGAGTTGGGGCCAAGAACGAACCAGTTTTTCTGGCCGAGAGCCGGTTCTTTGTCTGTCGAAACAGGAAGAACTGGTTCGTTTTAGGCTCTGGCTCCGAACCGGCCCTGAAAATGCCTTGGTGGAAAAGCCCCTCGGTGTGGCTCTGCAGAGTTCATATCTCCCATTCGGGAATTTGGTGTGTGTGTGTGTGTGTGTGTTCTGTTCATTATTGAGGAGCGAATTGGAGCAACCTGTGTATGTGAGAGGGTGTGTGTGAGTCGTTGTGTCTGTGTGTGTGCGTGTGTGAGAGAGAGTAGTTATGTGTGTGTGTGTGTGTGTGTGTGTGCGTGCGTGCGTGTGCGTGTGAGAATCGGAGTGTGTGTGTGTGTGTGTGTGTTCTGTTCATTATTGAGGAGCGAATTGGAGCAACCTGTGTATGTGAGAGGGTGTGTGTGAGTCGTTGTGTCTGTGTGTGTGTGTGTGTGTGTGTGAGAGAGAGAGTAGTTATGTGTGTGTGTGTGTGTGTGTGTGTGTGCGTGTGAGAATAGGCGTGTGTGTGTGTATGTGTGTGTGTGTTCATCGCTACCTGTCCCGGAGACGCCTGACATGTGACGGGAACCCCGGAGACAGGTGTGTCTGTCGCTCCCACTTTACCTGCTGCTCCTCGCCTCACCTGCCGCTCCGCTCCTCCCCACCGGAGCAGGAGGAGGAGGAGGAGCAGGAGGAGGAGGAGGAGGAGCAGGAGGGGGATGAGGAGGAGCAGGAGGAGGAGCAGGAGGGGGAGGCAATTACAAGGAGCGCGCGCCGGGGAAACAGCTGGACAATTATAGGAACATAGCCGCACACTTAGCCTCGCTCGCGGCTGCTGCTGCGGCGGCGGCGTTACGCAACCCTCATTAAGTCCTCATCACACCTGGTGTGTCCCTCGCGCACAGCCCCACGCGCATCGCCAGCACGCGCGCACACGCACACGCACGCAGAACCAGCGTCCCGGTCTCCCCTCGCCTTGGTGCCTCACTCTGCCACACACACACACTCTGTGACTTCATGCACTTTGGAGAACTTCTAGGCTGGGAACAGATTGCAGAATACTGCAGTGGGCCGTTGTGACTGTTAAAGTCAGCTTCCTGTTTATGGGCCACAATTTACACAACAACAGGAACCCATTTTGTTTACCATGTCGGCATAACAATTAGTTTACCGTTGTTTCGGCGGCGGTAGCTCAGTAGATGAGAGCGGTTGCTGGTTCGATCCCCGGGCTCAGCCTAGCTAAGTGTCGAGGTGTCCCTGAGCAAGACACCACCTAACCCTACCTTAATTTAATGTCATTACATTTTCATTTCATTGGAGAAAATTTTGAGAGAAAACAAAGCTGCTCCTTTTGCTGTGAAGAATAGTGTGGATATTCTGATTCTCCAATTTGCGATATTTGTGATATTTGTATTGTTCTGTTGCACATTCGGCTGGGCATCACCACTTCTTCATTTCACTGCATATCCTCTATCTGTATGGCCATTAAACATTTGCATTCACCTCTCTACACCTATCTACCTATCCGGACCATTGTAGAGTTATTTAATTAAATGAGGCCCAAATGAAGAGCACTCAACAAAACGTGTTGAACAGATATTCCTCCACAGACCTGCCTGTATACAGCTTGTGCCTCGCCCGGTGGCTGACTGACAAAACAGTCAGGCAGTACCAGGACGCCCTCCTCCACGTCCATAACCACCCCCCCACCACACAAAACCACCACCACCCCCCAGTACCACCACCACCCCCACCACCACCCCCCAGTACCACCACCACCACCACCCCCCCCCAACACCACCACCACTACCGCCACCACACCACCACCACCGCCCCAGTACAACCACCACCACCCCCCAGTACCGGCTCTCGTCGAGGGGCCGGGCCGGGCCGCGCCAGCCCCTCATCTATCAGTGACACTACTGGCTGACAGAGCACTTATTCACACTCATGAATATTCAGCTTCTCCGCTCTTCAGCCATACATGAGGTGTGTAGCTAATACACAGGAGAGATGGAGAGGGAGAGAGAGAGAGGAGAGAGAGAGAGAGAGAGAGAGAGAGAGAGAGAGAGAGAGAGAGAGAGAGAGAGAGAGAGAGGAGGAGAGAGAGTGAGAGAGGGAGAGAGGGAGAGAGAGAGGGCGAGCAGTCAGACCGCGGCGAGGCACAAGCTGTATTACAGGCAGGTCTGTTGGAGGAATATCTGTTCAACACGTTTTGTTGAGTGCTCTTCATGTGGGCCTCATTTAATTAAATAACTCTACAATGGTCCGGATAGGTAGATAGGTGTAGAGAGGTGAATGCAAATGTTTAATGGTCATACAGATAGAGGATATGCAGTGAAATGAAAAAGTGGTGATGCCCAGCCGAATGTGCAACAGAACAATTACAAATATCACAAATATCGCAAATTGGAGAATCAGAATATCCACACTATTTACAGTCTTCACAGCAAAAGGAGCAGCTTTGTTTTCTCTCAAAATTTTCTCCAATGAAATGAAAATGTAATGACATTAAATTAAGGTAGGGTTAGGTGGTGCCTTGCTCAGGGAGACCTCGACACTTAGCTAGGCTGAGCCCGGGGATCGAACCAGCAACCGCTCTTATCTACTGAGCTACCGCCGCCGAAACAATGGTAAACTAATTGTTATGCCGACATGGTAAACAAAATGGGTTCCTGTTGTTGTGTAAATTGTGGCCCATAAACAGGAAGCTGACTTTAACAGTCACAACGGCCCACTGCAGTATTCTGCAATCTGTTCCCAGCCTAGAAGTTCTCCAAAGTGCATGAAGTCACAGAGTGTGTGTGTGGCAGAGTGAGGCACCAAGGCGAGGGGAGACCGGGACGCTGGTTCTGCGTGCGTGTGCGTGTGCGCGCGTGCTGGTGATGCGCGTGGGGCTGTGCGCGAGGGACACACCAGGTGTGATGAGGACTTAATGAGGGTTGGCGTAACGCCGCCGCCGCAGCAGCAGCCGCGAGCGAGGCTAAGTGTGCGGCTATGTTCCTATAATTGTCCAGCTGTTTCCCCGGCGCGCGCTCCTTGTAATTGCCTCCCCCTCCTGCTCCTCCTCCTGCTCCTCCTCATCCCCCTCCTGCTCCTCCTCCTCCTCCTCCTGCTCCTCCTCCTCCTCCTGCTCCGGTGGGGAGGAGCGGAGCGGCAGGTGAGGCGAGGAGCAGCAGGTAAAGTGGGAGCGACAGACACACCTGTCTCCGGGGTTCCCGTCACATGTCAGGCGTCTCCGGGACAGGTAGCGATGAACACACACACACATACACACACACACGCCTATTCTCACACGCACACACACACACACGCACACACACACATAACTACTCTCTCTCTCACACACACACACACACACACACAGACACAACGACTCACACACACCCTCTCACATACACAGGGTGCTCCAATTCGCTCCTCAATAATGAACAGAACACACACACACACACACACACACACACGCCTATTCTCACACGCACACGCACGCACGCACACACACACACACACACACACACATAACTACTCTCTCTCACACACGCACACACACAGACACAACGACTCACACACACCCTCTCACATACACAGGTTGCTCCAATTCGCTCCTCAATAATGAACAGAACACACACACACACACACACACCAAATTCCCGAATGGGAGATATGAACTCTGCAGAGCCACACCGAGGGGCTTTTCCACCAAGGCATTTTCAGGGCCGGTTCGGAGCCAGAGCCTAAAATGAACCAGTTCTTCGTGTTTCGACAGACAAAGAACCGGCTCTCGGCCAGAAAAACTGGTTCGTTCTTGGCCCCAACTCTTTGCTGGGCCAGACTTGAACCAACTAAGAACCGACTACGTCAGAGGCTGGGGGCGAGCTGGGGGCGGGATTAGCAAGTCCGCCAAAAACTTTCTGAGCTCCATTTCACAACAAACCCCGACAATGGAAGTGACTACTCCGATACAACCGCACCGATACCACTTTGGCAACGCAACGTTAACCTTGTAATATTCTTAGCCAAGGAATATTGAAATAAAGAGATGCAACCGAGTTGGCGTTTATGGATGTTTAATGGCAACTGCGCATGGTACCGAGCATGGGCGTAGAATTTTGTGGGGACGCTGGGGACATGTCCCCACCAATTAACGGAGCACCCCCACCATCAGAACCGCAAATTAACGGAGCACCCCCCCCCCCCCATCAGAACCGCAAATTAACGGAGCACCCCCCCCCCATCAGAACCGCAAATTAACGGAGCACTCCCCCCCCATCAGAACCGCGAATTAACGGAGCACCCCCCCCCATCAGAACCGCAAATTAACAGAGCAATCCCCCCCCCATCAGAACCGCAAATTAACGGAGCACCCCCCCCCCCCATCAGAACCACGAATTAACGGAGCACCCCCCCCCCATCAGAACGGCGAATTAACGGAGCACCCCCCCCTCCCATCAGAACCGCAAATTAACGGAGCACCCCCCCCCCCATCAGAACCGCGAATTAACGGAGCACCCCCCCCCCCATCAGAACCGCAAATTAACAGAGCAACCCCCCCCCCATCAGAACCGCAAATTAACGGAGCACCCCCCCCCCCCCATCAGAACCGCGAATTAACGGAGCACCCCCCCTCATCAGAACCGCAAATTAACGGAGCAGCATTGTTTTTCTAAATAAACATTTTGTTAACATGTCTGCTTCAGTATACTTAAAGAACAGAGAAACAAATAAGATTCAGTTTTTATTTGAGTTATGACAGAACAGGTAGTAACAAAATATACAATTACAAAAACAAGATCACTCGTATCGATGTAGTCCGCCATTGTTCTTGTTGTGCTCGCGTTGCTGGGAAGGCGGAGACTTCTACAGACGTACAGTGACGTAATGACGTGGGGGCGGGTTGGCTCTCGAGGCTCTCTAGCCGGTGGAAAAGCAAACCGGTTCTTAAGTTGAACCAGCTCCGAACTGGCACTAGCACCAGCCCAGAACCAGCTCTCGGTTCACTTTGGTGGAAAGGCCCCGGGGGGGAGAAAGAAAGAACTGCAACTGGAAGTATGAAGTTTATTTTGGGTTAAGCTTAACGTATGTATAAGGATGGATGGATGGATGGATGGATGGATGGATGCATGATGGATGGATGGATGGATGGATGCATGGATGGATGGATCTTGTGGGTCTGAGGTTTCATCATAACTGGAATGAATAAGAAGGTTGTCAGCGGAAAGTTAAACAATGTCCCAGACTGTGTCACTGTGACAATGAGTAACTGTTAGTCTATGAACATTCAACACGAAGACGTGGACAGAAAAACGATAAACTCCCAATTAAAGAAATCAATTTTCACACACACTCACACACACACACACACACACACACACACACACACACACACACACACACACACACACACACACACACACACACACACACACACACACACACACACACACACACACACACTAGAGTGGAGCTGTGCACCATTTGACCACAGGGTGGCAGTGACACACAGAAAGTGACATGAGGAGCAACAGCTCATCGCAGAGCAGTGGAGCAGAAACATTTAGAAACTATAAAACCAAGTCTGCTGTCAACATGGAGCAATTTGTTAAATCAGTAACTCACAACATGTTTATTAGAGAAATGTACATTTTGAACAATAATCGACAACAATAGTCATTTAAACTGGATGGTCTCTTGTCTCAAACTTTTCCGAAATGAAAATTGTCCTTTGTGTGTGTTAGTGTGTGTTATGCATGTGTGTGTACGTCTGTGCACATGAGTAACTGTGTGCACGTGTGCAAACAGATGAGGCAATAAGATGTGTGAAATCCCAACAGCACCTACTAGTCTGCATGAGGTAATACTTAGAAGTTCAAGACATGTTCTCCGTCTCTCGATCCTCCCCGCCCTCTCCTTTGTCTCATCCCTGTGCCCCTACATCGTTTATGGGGCTGCTTTTACCGCCGGTCGTCGTGGTAACCCTGGCTGAGTGCGACCCTGGCATCGCCGCTGATTGATGGTTCAGTAGATCAGGAGGCGGAGGAGGAGAAGGAGGAGGAGGAGGGGTCATGAAGCCTATCTCCACACACCAGACCAGACAAACACCACGCCCCCCCTCTCTCTCGCTCTTTCTCATCACTCCATATCTCTCTCTCTCTCTCTCACCCCTCTCACTCTACATCTCTCCCTAATTCTCTCCCTCTCACTCCCCCCCCACTCCAACTTTCCTACAGTTCTGTACCCTCCGAGAGACATTAATAATAATGGAATGAGTGGTGTTACAATAGTTAGGCTTCGTTTACAGGAACAGAACGATTTGATGGCGCATCGCTATTAAGGGGAGGTGGAGACGCTACGGATTCCCCAACTCAACGCTGCTGTTTGCTGGAGCTTAACCAGTCGACTGCACACCTGGGAGGTCCCAGGTAGTGGCGAACAACACATTTCTTTAATACACAAATGTAGGTACATATATAATGCCAGCCTCATGTCCCAGTGAGGAAGACTGAGGCATTTCTCCTGTAATGCTTTGGTTGTGAGCGTACCATCGCATCATGCTAGTATAGAACAGCAAACATCACAGTGCAACATGTTAGCCTAGCAGTGCTAACACCAAGCGCTGCAACATCACGATGGATAGAATGAAAAGAGGAAACCGAAAGAGAGGGACGGTGTGGCCACCATGGTGGGCACCTGTAACTACGCATGTTGACATGAGCGTCTCTGCTAGGACAGACGTGTGACTCTAAGGCAGAATACTAATGTCTGCCTTTGTCTCCATCCTCTCTTTGTCCCGACCAGTGTACTCTGAGCATTAGTGATGTCACCGCTGCAGCCCACCATGCTCTGGAGCGCACGTGTGCGCTACATGGACTCTACATAACCCCCCCTCCTCCTCTGATAATCCCAGCACTAACCTGCATGTTTGTACGTCTTGACATTTATTAATGGCACTTAGCATTGTTGTTTGTTCTCAGATGTTGCAGCATGCTTAGAATGCACGCCTGCCCAGCTACTTATGCAGGCAACTTGGCAATTATGAAACTCGTTCTATTCGTCTCGTAAATATGAATGCTCGAAAACAGCTCTATTCTTATCTTCAGGTACCACAGTGATATATTGCTGCCTCTCCTTCAACAAATGTACTCTTTGTAAGTCGCTTTGAATAAAAGCATCTGCCAAAATGCCCTAAATGTAAATGTAAATGTAAATGTGTGTGTGTGTGTGTGTGTGTGTCAATGTGACGCGTCTACAAAGAAATCTAATGTAATGCTTTGGTTGTGAGCATACCATTGCATGTAAACATGGCAACAGAGACTACTTTACTGCAGATATGCACACATGTGTGTGTGTTAGTGTGTGTATGTGTGTGTGTGTGTGCGTGCATGCGTGTGTATGTGTGCGTGTGTGCGTGGCCACGCTGGGAACAGCATCCTTCCACATGTAGGTCTCGCCCCGCTATTGTCCCCGGCGACGAAGGGCCTGAGGGGTGTTTGACGTTGCCATAGCGCCCTCACAATGACCAGGTTGTCATGGAAATACATGAGAAGTTACAGTGTAGAGCGATTGGGGGGGAGAGAGAGAGAGAGAGAGAGAGAGATTGACTAAAAAGGAGGATGCAGTCGATTAAGCTCTTTTACATGCGTTTGTGCGTGCGCATACTCTCTCTCTGTGTGTGTGTGTGTGTGTGTGTGTGTGTGTGTGTGTGTGTGTGTGTGTGTGTGTGTGTGTGTGTGTGTGTGTTGTGTGTATGTGTATGTGTATGTGTGTGTGTGTGTGTGTGTGTTGTGTGTGTGTGTGTTTGATGAAAATTCCACAGATTTGTTGTGGAACCATTTTAATGACTATATATTAATTCACACTTACAGTATATGTTGATGTCCAACGTGTGCATATTGACTTATGACACTGGGGACTCTGTTATTAGTGAGAACTATGCTCCCACCCACCTGCCTGTGTAGCAGTGCAGTAGAACAGACCTCATGGGTTCTCAGAGAGGGAGGTGTCTGTGTGGCTCTTCAGTCCCCCCAGTAAAAGGTGCATCTGGTTGGGCTGCAGAAGGCCAAGTGTGGAAGCTGTGTCGCACTGAATGTGTTGCCGGGGGTTCACAGTGGGAATGCGCTGGTGCCATTCTCCCCTGCTGAATATATGTTGACCGCCACCTATTTTATGGCCTGCCTTTATTGGCTTGAGGTTGACCTACTCTGGTATTGTGCTTTCAACAATGTCCAAGTCAGCCTTTTTTTTTTACGAAATGGGGGCTTTTGCCTGCACGTAGGGAAAAACCATGCTGGTGTAGCATGCAGCATGGCTAACATCACACAGCGAAACATGCTAGTACTGCATATAGCACGGCCAATGCATCATGCAGTGCAACATGCTAGTATAACATTGCTAATATCATGCAGCGCAACATGCTAGTATAACATTGCTAATATCATGCAGCGCAACATGCTAGTATATATTGCTAATATCATGCAGCGCAACATGCTAGTATAACATTGCTAATATCATGCAGCGCAACATGCTAGTATAACATTGCTAATATCATGCAGCGCAACATGCTAGTATAACATTGCTAATATCATGCAGCGCAACATGCTAGTATAACATTGCTAATATCATGCAGCGCAACATGCTAGTATAACATTGCTAATATCATGCAGCGCAACATGCTAGTATAACATTGCTAATATCATGCAGCGCAACATGCTAGTATAACATTGCTAATATCATGCAGCGCAACATGCTAGTATAACATTGCTAATATCATGCAGCGCAACATGCTAGTATAACATTGCTAATATCATGCAGCGCAACATGCTAGTATAACATTGCTAATATCATGCAGCGCAACATGCTAGTATAACATTGCTAATAGCATGCAGTGCAACATGCTACCATAGCAGGGCTAACATCAAGCAGTGCAACATCACGATGGATAGAAAACAGAGAGAGGGGACGTTGTGGCCACCATGGTGGGCAACTGTAACTACGCATGTTGACATGAGCGTCTCTGCTAGGACAGACGTGTGACTCTAAGGCAGAATACTAATGTCTGCCTTTGTCTCCATCCTCTCTTTGTCCCGACCAGTGTACTCTGAGCATTAGTGATGTCACCGCTTCAGCCCACCATGCTCTGAAGTGCATGAGCGCACACACGTGTGTGTGTGGTAGTGTGAATTTCAATGGCCATGCGACTTGTCCACAAAAACAAAGCACTACAGAAGTATCCTGCCTTGAAAGAAAACGGTTTGATTAAACCCAGATTTACATAAAACTAACCACTGATGCTGTTTGGACAAGGGCTACAAAAAAACCGTCTCTCCAGCAGCCGTGACTGAATGCTGATTCTGGGGTTGTAAAATGTGTATAAACTGTGTGCACCATGCCTCCCCGGTGACGTGGATGACAGACGTGGTGCAAACGACCCGGGCCACACTCTGATTACATTAACAACATCTCACGGACCATCAAGTGGACCAATAAAAGCGCGCGGGTTCAGTGAGCGTGTTTATTACAGCACACGTAAATTAGGAGTATGTGCTCAAAATTCTTGCCACCCTGTTGCTTTTGATGAACTGGGCCCTCCAAAAAGGGGTTCACCGTTGCTTGCGTAATTCGGAGGGGGGGAATAAAAGGGGAGAAAGAAAAGGGAAAGAAAAATGGACCTCCATTTGCATGACAAAACAGGGTTGGCTTCACTGTCGTGAGGAGGAGGAGGGTGGGGGGGGGGTCGTCAGGGGTCTTCTCAGCAGACATACACAGTAGGTTTTGCTGGACAGAGGAACTGTGGCTTCTACTGTGAAATCTCCAGCTCCATTTCCAACGCCCCCCACCCCCTACCCCCCTACCACCACCACCACCACCACCGCCGCCCACCCCAAACCCCAGCAGAACAGTCTCCAGTGTTTGGGGGGTCGTCGGCGGTGGAGAAGGGACTGGAATGGACATCAGAGCAGCAGAGCTTTGCCCCAGGGAATGGTGGCCCAGCTCAGGCACGAGGGACCGACCTGCTGCTGCTGCTGCTGCTGTGTGAGGGTGAACCTGGCCAGAGGACCGCTAACCTGGGGGGAGAGCAGAGCCAGTAGACAGACAAGCCCTTCCAAATCTTGAGGATGTCGACCGTTTGTTGGATTTCGATGGAAGGGTTCTTTGTGATTTAACTCGGGGAGCTTTTGAAGATGCCGGGGTCGTTAATAACTGGAGTTACTCTGTTCTACTTTCTGGTAATGTTCCACCATGTCAAAAAAAACCTATAGGTTAATATTCAGTATGTATCTTTCTTCTGTTGAGTCACTTCCAATACTGCTTCATTTCCAAAAATATTTTTTAAATGATTCAATCCTTGGGTCACTTCCAGGACATGAGATTATTGTATGATGCGTGACTTGCTTGTGTGTTGGGCTTTGGGGAGTAATGACGCTGGGAATGGTTTTGAACGGGAAAGTGGTCGTTCTCTCTCTTTCTCCTCAAGGTGCAGTGTGTGAGTGAGCCCACGTCCGCGGGGCCGGAGGACAGGAGCAGGGACACTCACGGTGAGCCACCACTATGCTGAGGGTTAGGGTTAACCCTGACCTCATACCCGTCACTTAGCGCCATGGCTTTTTATACATTTGGGAGGTTCTAAAATGCTTAACTGCTTAGCTAGGATTACTGTACCTAAACAAACAGACGCGCACATGATGAATTTCAAGAAAGAAAAAAGCATTTTATGAAGTGTTATTTTTGTCAGGCTCCATTTTACCCGTTTACTAGAAACTGCTGACCAAGGCTTAATGTACAGCTCAGTGTGTTGCATTTCACCTTCTTCATTTCTTCTTTTGCTTTCGCATTATTCTTCCTACTCATGGTCAGCGTCACGGGTACAAAATATGGGGGTTCTCGCTGTTTGTTTAGGTACATTAATCCTTTCATGGTGTAAGATTTGTTTTGTGTTAAAAGTTTTAGAAACTCTCAAACCTTTTCATTCAGCGTTTGTACAAGGAGTCCCTCTGATTGGTCCGTCAAGTGGGGACCTCCAAGCGACCACACTGCTCCCAGGTCTCCTGCTGTTTCACTCAAACCACGGTTATAGAACCATTGGGCGTAATTCCCTCTTTCTCTCTCTGCATAGTGAGGTGTCAATCACCATAATACATGCATTGACATTATATACAGCAATTTTCTGAAAATGATCTGGGAACATCTGTGAGAAGTTTGGCAATCTTAAGTAAGAATGATTGACTGGTACACACACAACAGTATACATATTTGGCTACAGTTAGTAAAACTAACTTTATATTGCGCCTTTCACCAAACCCAACAACACTTTTCAACATAAACAAAAAACAAGTAACAAACACGGGACAAAAAAAAACCTAATAGCAAAGGTTTTCAGAGTTCGCTAAACTTTGGTGAACAGGTAGGTTTTTAGGAGTGGCAGAGCAGAGCTCCACACAGTAGGCTCTGTCACCAACATATATATTGGACACCATCTCTGGAGGAAGGTGTTGTTATGATGCAATATCCTTCACACAGTAGAGAGGCTGAGAACAATCATAGCATCAGCAACGGAAGTTGGTAGTTATGCAGCCATTTAACAAGTTAAATGGCTGCATAACTATTACAATATTGATATTTAGCAGATGCTTTTATCCAAACCTATTCCAATGTTTTGTCATTAAGGAGCAGGTAGGTGTTAGAGCATCTACAGTTTAGATTGCAGACATGAATCGAACCCACAACCAACCAGTCAAACAACCCTGCCCACCACGACGAGACTCTCCAGCTGACTTCCTGCCGCCCTCTGTCCCCACCCCAGTGGAGGAGGCTGTTCATGGGGTCCGCCTGATCTCCGACTGGGCCTACCAGCTGGTCAACGCCTCGCTGCCATACCTCCGGGCCGAGGGCTACTGCAGGGCCCGCTTCGGCTCCCTGGCTGGGCTGGGTCGAGCCGAGGACCAGCAGGGGGCGCTGGAGCTCTGGACGCTGCCCGGGAGCCCCTCTCAGCTCTGGGTCCAGGAGGAGCACACTGGGCCCACCCGGGCCCTGCCTCTCACCAAACAGTGTAGGCATCACTGACTACATAAACTCATATTCTAATACTGGAGTCATACATTCATACTGGAACACTGTACTCACTGTACAGTAACAGGGTCGACACTAACAGAAAGCCACTGCATTTGGGCCACACCCCTTCGTAACACGTCTGTGGGTGATTATATTATCCGCTAACGACACTGTAACAAGTCATTTAGTTTGACAAGCAGGGGAATCACAGTGACAACATCCATTCACGTTCCATACCACTTATTTGTTATGCTGCATTGAGATACAACAATATAACATACAACCATGTTCTAATGCTCTATTATATTTACACAAAAATGTAGTCATTGAGCAGATGTTAGTGTTTTTTTAAACAAATGTAAGTGGCTTCAGGTGAGGCTGAGAACAATCAAAGCATCTAGAATCCAAATTACAGTCTGCAGGACTATGGTCATAGAAAATCAGCTTGCGGTGAAATGTTCTCAGATGCCGTTAGGGGCTAAAGGCCTCTGTATGCTTCTTCCGAAATGCGTCGGAAACCAGCTTGCGATGCTTCTGTTGGGTTCTTTTCGTTCGTTTGGCGGGGGGGTTCGATGCAGTTCAGAAAAGACACTCCGAATCCGGTGTATCCCGGGCCCACCCACCTCCTTGGCGATAGGGTAGACAATTGGGGTATGAAGGGGCGCGGGGGCTTGGAGGCCGGCACCAGATCTCGACAGGACCCTCCCTAGGTTGACGGACAGCCACCTATACTCTAGTACCTCCCATATACAAGGGAAAGTCAAATTCTGGCGTCCGATTTGTTCTGATCTCCGAACACTTCTGAAGAAGCATACAGAGGCCTTCAGCTTCCTGCTCAAGTATGTCTACATTTAGTCATTTGGCAGAGGCTTTCATCCAAAGCAACAAGCTTGGCTGAGAACAAATAAATACTTCCTTTCAAATGGATCATTCACTATGTTAGTTCCTTTCTAGCCTGATGACAGCCACCCCAAATATGAACGTACCTGCTCACCCGTACCAATCCGTCTTTGCACTAGAAATGCTCGTGCTGTGGCCTTGCTCTGAGACACTTGTTATCCGCTCCGAGTGTGTAGCTCTGTATCTTCCCATGGCCATGCTTTCATGAAACACTTAAAACACGTAAAACTTATCAAGCAGCAGTTTAGGTTTCTCTGCATCAGTGCGTCAGCAGCGTGACCAATCAAATCCCCTTTCTCCTCCATTCGCCCGGTCGGTTTAGATCTCAAGTTCAACGCTCTCAACTTCCCGAGAGCGTCCCACGAGGGTTTCGTCCGGGTCAACGTGACCTTCTCCCCGCTGGCGGCGGTGAGCGTGTGCGTGCGTGTCCAGTGGGACCCCACCTGGGAGGAGGTGTCCACCATCTTCTCCTACGCCGCGCCCGTCTTCACCAACGAGTTCCAGCTGCGTGGGCAACCGGACCGGCAGGGCGGCATCGTGCTGGCCCTCATCATCCACGGGCAGCACCGGCCCTACAAGGCCTCCTTCCCCAATGACGGCCGCTGGCACCACGTGTGCGTGGCGTGGCGCCGGGGCGACGGTCGATGGGCCATCCGCGTGGACGGGGAGCCGGGCGACGCCGGAGCGGGGGCCGACACACCGCGGGACATCCACGGCGGGGGGATCCTCATCCTGGGCCAGGACCAGGACTCCTTCGGCGGGAACTTTACCGAGCCCTTCGTGGGGAACATGACGGACCTGAGCGTGTGGAACGTGAGCCTAGAGGTGTGGCAGCTGCGTGCCCTCCACGCCTGCGCCCCGCTGGCCACCGGGCACGAGGTGTTCCGCTGGGGCGTCGACGGTGTCACCGTGCACCCGCTGGTCCGGGAGATGGAAGCCATGCTGTTTTGTCTGGGTAGGCTTCTAGACATCCCATAACACGCTCAGAGGACATGACATGCATGTTGTTTGAACTAGAGATAGGGTGTTTTGACCTGGTTATCCTTTCACCTTATGAGGGTTTTAATGATTTAGGCAGATTACTTGGTTAAATTCGAAAAGTTAATTTTGGACCCTGCATGTGTGTGTGTGTGTGTGTGTGTGTGTGTGTGTTGCAATACATGTTAGGTTGAGTGTGTTATGTGTTGTTTATTTTTATTTGTGTTAAATATGTGTATATCTGGAATTGTGTGCCTGTATATTGTGTTGTCATCATACATGCATGCATGTTTCTGTGTTAAGTTTTATTTTGTGTATAATGTGTGTGTATGTGCTTTTGTGTATGTGTATTATTTTATGCGTTTCTGTGTGTATGTGCTCTATGTGTATGTGCGTTAGGTTGTGTGTGTGTATAACATTGTGATTCCCCTGATCCTCCAGCCGCCCGGGGCCAGCAGCAGGGGGCGGAGCCTGCAGGCTGCAGGCTGCTGGAGGGCTGGACGCAGCAGCACCACCCGGTGGTCAGACAGGAGGACTGCAGCCAGTCGCGACCGTTCATTTGCAGGAGCAGCAGAGGTGAGTGGCTGCCGGCTGGTCTATGTTACTCTCGTATCATCCTCGTCGTATTTGTCAAATAAATGTGAAACGTGTACACCTTATAATACACCTTATAGCGGCCACAGGTTTCTCCCCTAGATATACAAATATGAAAAACAAACTGCAGGATAAAACATAATATTAATCATATATACAAAATAAATATATGATATAACATTGAATACAGAAAATATATGGTGAAATAAATCTGGTGACTATTACCTACCTCTCTTCAATCTCCTGTCCATGAAGTCCATGAAAATACATTACATTTTTATTTCAATCTCACGTTTCCATTCAATATTGAATGCCCATTGCCTTACTTGCTTTACAATGATGCACTCAGTTATAACGTAAACTCATCAAAACACACACACACAGCTTTTCAAGGTCTTTCTAAAACAGTGAGCATTCTGGTGAAAAAGTCCCATTCTTATGGGCGCTACGTGACAGAATACTGTGTGTGTGTGTGTGTGTGTGTGTGTGTGTGTGTGCACGTCACACTGTGTGTGTGTGTGGGTTAGGGACACGCAAACTACGACACCGTGATTGAAGTTCAGGTGACCTGAGCGTGTTGTGGGTGTGTCTGACTCTGAGCAGAGCGCTACCTGAAGGTGCGGGAGATCCGGGGCGGGGAGAGCGCGTGGCCCAGCACCTTCATGGACCACATCGCCAACAAGACTCAGGTGAGGAATTGGTATTGCTGGGTTTTAACAATTCATTAATGAGCAGGTTCAGGGCAGGGCATTTTGCTCGAGGGTGTGGTCAGGTCAGGTTAGGTATATCCAGCTCAGAGACCGGGTACCTAACCCAGAAACGTTCACCAGCTAGTCAAACGCCCAAACCACCCAACAGAGTCCAGTGATTCTCAACGCAATTCTCTGCTACACATGTTTTGAGTGGATCTCAGAGCAATATGCCAAACCTTAATCTTTAGAAAGAAGCCCATTAATTAACTCATGTTTAAATGTTAATCCATGTTTCAGTGGGTCACTTTGTCATTGTGGTTAGCCCTAAAATCTTTTTGTTTGCTTATTGTTTTACCAGGACATGAGGCATTGGTGAATACATTTCAAATGTTTGGGTTGTGACTGAATGGCTCATGAGGGTATAAGGCTAGGTGAGAAGCACTGGCCTATAGTCCATCCTGCCACCTATTAGATCATAAAGATAAGTCTCTTCTAACGGACCCTGTAGGTTGGGGCGGGAGAGGAGCCGTTCGGTGCCCTGGAGCAGGGCGAGGCGTCGTCTCTGCTGGACATGGCGAGGCAGGCTCTGGAGGAGACCGGGCCGGAGGACCTGCAGCCCACCGACATGCTGTCCCTCATCCAGCTGCTGGCGGCCGCCGCCGACGCCCCCATCACCAGGGGCAACCGTAGCCACGCCGACGCTCAGGAGCTCAGCCAGCGCTTCATCAGCGTGGCCGACGGGATAATCAGCCAGGACAACGCCCTCAAGTGGCAGGCCATTAAAGAGGTGTGACCACATTGCTCGGTCCCTATAAACCCCACCACACCTTACTACCACACCTAGCGTAGGGTCGTCTCACCAATCACAAATGCCAGCAGACGTGCTCAGATCTTGGCGAGAAGTTGTTTCAATTTCTTCCATACCCCCCTTCCAAAAGCTTTCATTCACACAAGTGAGGTATATTCTACACTTAATGTCATATCCAGCGGTCCTGGATCAGAGATTAAGTGGCGGGTATTGCAATTCTACAATGGGTGTAGCAGCTGTGCCGTTTTGGCCCTCCAGATGGCACTATGAACATAGCATTGCGATTGTGATTTCAGTGATGGCCGCTAACGTTAAGATAACAATGTAATGTCAACTTGCCAATTCAAGTCACGTCAAACATTGCTATACATTTGCAATTCACAATGTCTGTACACGCCAGTTACAGATCTGCATGTCCCCCATTTCATGGTGTGCCTTAGCCCTCCACTCTGTCCAAAGGGACCACTACCCCAAGGTGTGTCTCCAAACGGAGTGTGAGGGTGTAGGGATGGGACAGGGCTGAACTGCTGCTGCATGTCATTACAGCCACGGGCCACTAGAGGGCAGTGGAGCTCCGTTCGTGTTTAGGAGCAGCTGCAGCATGTCAGTAGACATTAGACAAAAAATATACAGTCCTCTCCATAAACCTGATTAACTCTGATGTTTTCAAGAGATCACCCTCTATGCTTCATGTTAAATGTATAGATATATGTATCTTAAGGTTTTATGAAAGGTCATATACAGAAAGAGATCTCTCCCTCTATCTTTCTCTGTGCCCCTGCTAAAAACCAAGTAGACATTTATTTTACGTGATGAAGTATGCAAAAGTTGGATTATTTATTTATTTATTTATTTATTCAATTATTATGAACAATAGGCCTATACATTTGAGGTTGCTGGAACACATAGTGCTTCAAGCATATTGTAAAATAATTGAGAGTACAAACACACTGATTTGTGCACGGGGGTGGTGTGTGAGTGTGTGTGTGTGTCTGTGTGTTTTAATCCTATAGAAGACTACTGTTGAAACAAAGACGAGAGTACAACACGATTAGAGTCCCACTTTGTACTGTAATAAAAACAAAATGATTCCCAGAAGAACAACATTTCATTTTTCCAATACCTTTTTCCACTACTGATACCCCATATTGGACCCATTTAGACGTATGGATCAGAGAGCTGGCCTTGTAACCAGTATTATGACTTTACCCCCAACCCCCCCCCCCTCCCCAACCCAGACACAGATGGCCCCCCCACTAACCCCCCCAACACAAACACACACACACACACACACACACACACACACACACACACACACACACACACACACACACACACACACCTCCAAGGCCTCCCAGCAGTCCAAGGCCACCTCTGCCCAGACTGAATAGAGGTGAACGGCACTTTAACCACAAACCTCCCTTCTTTCTTTCTCTCTCTCTCTCTCTCTCTCTCTCTCTCTCTCTAATTTCAATTTAAAGAGCTTTATTGGCATGGGAGACGCACATTTACATTGCCAAAGCGAGTGGTAAATAAAACAAAAACAAAACAAATCTAATTTACAATTGTCGATTTACAAATGTACAATTGCAGATATTCTATAATAAAGGAATGTACAAGGTTGCAATATTGCAGTTTTGAGTTTCTTTCAGTTTTTGAGTTTCTAAAGTATACTTATAAAGAACAAAATATATACAGGTGTATAAAGTAAGTCAACTTTAAAATAAATAAATAAATAATATAAAATATATATATATGAAAAAATACCAAAAATACAATAAAAAGACAATAATAATTTTTTTTTAATAATAATAAAGGGGGATTGACAGGTGATTGACAGTCTTTATGGAGGTTGTATTCCGTTGGATGTCCTTTTCCTGTCGCAACAGCTCACAAATCTTGCTGCTGTGTTTGCACATTCCTGTACCTCGCCCAGCAGATATGGAAGTTTTTGTTTGTTAAGTTATAAAAATTATTTTGTGTGTTTGAGATCTGTGTGAAGTATGTATCTCTAATGTCTTGGTATAGGTGGCAGGTTGTTAGGAAGTGTAGCTGGGTTTCCACCTCCTGTTGGGTGCAGTGGGTACAGAGTCTGTCTTCTCTTGGTAGCCAGGTCTGCCGGTGGCGGCCTCTCTCCACGGCGAGGCTGTGCTCGCTGAGTCTGTATCTAGTCAAGGATTTCCTGAGTTTGGGATCGGTCACAGTGCTCAGGTATTCTGCCGTTGTGTATTGTCTGTTTAGGGCCAAATAGCATTCTAATTTACTCTGTTTTTTGGTTGATTCTTTCCAGTGCGTGAGGTAGTTTTCTTTTTGTTTTCTTATAATTTGGTTTATTCTAATGGGGTTTCTGTCTGGTGGCTCTGCTTGGTTTTGTGAATAGAGTCCCAGACCCAGCTGGCCGAGGGGGCATCGCTGTAGAGTCTCTCTGTGGATGAGGGCTTTGTTATGGAGCATGTCGGGCTCACTGTCTTTTAGGTGGTTCTGAAATTTGAATGCCCTCTTTTAAATAGTTATTATTTGTGGGTGTTTTCTGTTAATGGATTTTCAGAACTCTGCTTGCAGCGTTTCAATTTGATGTTTGTCCCATTTAGTAAAATCTTGGTTTACAAGTGGACCCCAGATCTCGCAACCATAAAGGGAAATGGGTTCGATAACTGAGTCTAGTATTTTGAGCCATATTTTTATTGGGATGTCTAAGTTGATGTTTCTTTTTATGGCATAAAAGCCCTTCTTGCCTTGTCTCTCAGGTCATTTACAGCTTTGTTGAAGTTACCTGTGTTGCTAATGTTTAGGCCAAGGTCGGTATAATTCTTTGTATGCTCTAAGGGAGTTGTATCGAGAAAGAATTTATATTTGTGTTGCTGGAGGCTGGGTCTTTTTTGGAAAAGCATTATTTTTGTCTTGGTTAGATGTACTGTCAGGGCCCAGGTCTGGGAGAGTTTGTGCAGTAGATCAAGGTGCTGTTGTAGTCCTTCTTTGGTTGGAGACAGCAGCACCAGATCATCTGTGAACAGGAGGTGTTTGACTTGTGTGTGACTTGTGTGTCTCCTAGGGAGATGCCAGGTCCCTCAGATTGTTATAGAGATTTCACCAATTCATTGATATATATGTTGAAGAGGGTTGGGCTCAGGCTGCATCCCTGTCTAACCCCCCGGTTTTGGGGAAAGAAGTCTGTGTGTTGTTTGCGCATTTGTTGTTGGTGTACATTGACTTTATGATGTCATAGGTTTTTCCTCCAACACTGCTTTCCAATAGTTTGTACAGCAGACCATCGTGCCAAATAGAATCAAAAGCTTTTTTGAAGTCAACAAAACAAGAGAATAATGTACTTTTGTTTTTGTTTATTTGATTGTTTATTATGGTGCTGAGGGTGAAAATATGGTCTGTTGTACGATAGTTCGGAAGGAAGCCAATTTGGGATTTGCTTCGGACATTATTTTCAGTGACGAAATGTAGGAGTCTGTAGTTGATAATCATACAGAGGATTTTGGGGAAGATCCTCGAGCTGAGGACAACATTAAAGTGTTTTAATATAGCCAATTAGAATTTGAGGTCTGTGAATTTGATCATTTCATTTTGGATCCCGTCGACACCACAGGCCTTCTTGGTTTCCAGTGATTTTATTTTGTCTTGTAGTTCCTTTAGTGTGATTGGTGAGTCTAGTGGGTTTTGATGGTCTTTTATGGTTGACTCTAAACTTTGTAGTTTATCTAGTAAGTCTCTCTCTCTCTATCTCTCTCTTTCTCGCTCTCTCTCTCTCTCTCTCTCTCTCTCTCTCTCTCTCTCTCTCTCCAAAAAGCAGACCTGTGTAGGAGGCAGCAACATGTGCTCTGGGCATGCATGTTTCAGAATGTCTATAATCCAGGGCACGCTTACGGCATTAGCATTATACCCAGAGCCCTTAGGGAGAGGGAGGGAGATGGAGGGAGTGGGCGCAAGAGAGCAGTTTGTGGATAGCAAAGTGCCATTTACCAGAGAGAGAGAGCGAGAGAGAGATCAGAGAGAGAGACACAGTGGGGGTGACATCAGAGAGACAGTGGTGGTGACATCAGAGAGACACAGTGGGGGTTACATCAGAGAGACAGTGGGGTGACATCAGAGAGAGACAGTGGGGTGACATCAGAGAGACAGTGGGGTGACATCAGAGAGAGACAGTGGGGTGACATCAGAGAGACAGTGGGGTGACATCAGAGAGAGACAGTGGGGGTGACATCAGAGAGAGACAGTGGGGTGACATCAGAGAGAGACAGTGGGGTGACATCAGAGAGAGACAGTGGGGTGACATCAGAGAGAGACAGTGGGGGTGACATCAGAGAGGACAGTGGGGGTGACATCAGAGAGAGACAGTGGGGGTGACATCAGAGAGAGACAGTGGGGGTGACATCAGAGAGAGACAGTGGGGTGACATCAGAGAGACAGTGGGGTGACATCAGAGAGAGACAGTGGGGGTGACATCAGAGAGAGACAGTGGGGGTGACATCAGAGAGAGACAGTGGGGGTGACGTCAGAGAGACAGTGGGGTGACATCAAGAGAGAACAGTGGGGTGACCTCAAGAGAGACAGTGGGGTACATAGAGAGAGACAGTGGGGTGACATCAGAGAGAGACAGTGGGGTGACATCAGAGAGAGACAGTGGGGGTGACGTCAGAGAGACAGTGGGGTGACATCAGAGAGAGACAGTGGGGGTGACATCAGAGAGAGACAGTGGGGTGACATCAGAGAGAGACAGGGGGGTAGTCAGAGAGACAGTGGGGGTGACATCAGAAGACAGTGGGGTGACCAGAAGACAGTGGGTGACATAGAGAGGACAGTGGGGGTACAGTCAGAGAGACAGTGGGGGTGAACGTGGGGGGGTGACAGGAGAGAGACAGTGGGGTGACGTCAGAGAGAGACAGTGGGGGTGACGTCAGAGAGAGACAGTGGGGGTGACGTCAGAAGAGACAGTGGCGTGACAGTGGGGGGACAGTGGTAATCAGAGAAGAGACAGTGGGGGTGACGTCAGAGAGAGACAGGGGGGTGACGTCAGAGAGACAGTGGGGTGAATCAGAGAAGACTGGGGGGGGTGACGTCAGAGAGAGACAGTGGGGTGACGTGCAAGAGAGCCAGTGGGGGTGACATAGACAGAGACAGTGGGGTTGACATAGAGAGAGACAGTGGGGGTGGACGTAGGAGACAGTGGGGTGAACATCAGAGAGAGATACAGTGGGGTGACAATCAGAGAGAGACAGATGGGGTGACATCAGAGAGAGACAGTGGGGTGACGTCAGAGAGCAGTGGGGGTGGACTCAGAGAGAGGACAGGGGGGTGACATCAGAGAAGAGACAGTGCGGGGTGACATCAGAGAGAGACAGTGGGGGTGACGTCAGAGAGAGACAGTGGGGTGACGTCAGAGAGACAGTGGGGTGACATCAGAGAGAGACAGTGGGGTGACATCAGAGAGAGACAGTGGGGGTGACGTCAGAGAGACAGTGGGGTGACATCAGAGAGAGACAGTGGGGGTGACGTCAGAGAGACAGTGGGGGTGATGCGGTGGTCTGTGTGTTCCAGGTGGTGAGTGGGCCGATGGACGTGGTCAAGAGTATTGACCGCATGGCAGCCAGCCTGAGTGCTCAACTGATGGAGACCCAGCAGCACTTACTCATACAGAGCTCCAACATCAGTGAGTCACACACACATGCACATGCATGCACGCACACACACGCATGCACACCACACGCATGCACACGCATGCACGCACACACACGCATGCACGCACACACACACATGCACGCACACACACGCATGCACACACACGCATGCACACACACGCATGCATGCACACGCATGCACGCACACACACGCATGCACACACACACACGCATGCACACACACGCATGCACACACACGCATGCACACGCATGCACACACACGCATGCACACACACGCACGCACACACACGCATGCACACGCATGCACGCACACACACGCATGCACACACACGCATGCACACACACGCATGCACACCACATGCACACACACGCAATGCACACACCACGCATGCACACACGCATGCACGCATGCACACGCATGACACACACATGCATGCACACCATGCATGCACACACACGCATGCACCACACCGCATGCCACACACCATGCACGCACCACGCACACACCACGCCACGCACACAGACATCACGCCGCTTCTGCACGCACTGCACGCACACGCATGCACGCACACACATGCATGCACACACACGCATGCACGCACACACATGCATGCACACACACGCATGCACACGCATGCACGCACACACACGCATGCACACACACGCATGCACACACAACACAAAAGAAGATCTTGATTGACAAGATGAAATAGTCATCATTTCAAGCTAATAGTCGAGTCACCGTCCACTTCTGATGTGCATATTGTTTGAGGCATCAGGACTGGGAGAGTGTCGTAAAAGAAGCACTAAACAAAACATTAATAAGGAGCCTTTAGAATATTATGTGTACAAGCACACGCACAAAGCGGAGCACCTATTAATGGAATAGACAAGGTGGATCTGCATGTTATTGTTAATTGTTTTCTACACTATATAACTGCACACCATTTATTTAAGAGCAAGCAATTACAATACAGCTCAAACAAAAACATGCAAATTCATATTTTCTTGTCTGGTGTGTGTTGATGTGTGGCGATCTATCGGGGGAGCAGTTCATTTTAACAACGGTGTCCGGGAGGTGGGTACCCTTTGTGTTCAGCTCACAAGACGAGGCACAGCTCTGCGTTAGATCAGGGCTGGTTTCAATCACAAAATGCTTCACCAATACACCGCCCACCCGCCCACCCCTTGTGTACACGTTGATGTCACACGGAAGTATAAATGCAGGCGACTCTGCAAAGACTTGTGTGGTGTTTCTGTGTCGCGGCCTTCAGATTTCCGCATGCAGAACCGAATTCAGCTCAACATTCTTCTGAGGGGCAGGCAGGCTCACACACACGCAGGCAAAGCAACATACACAGGAGAGTGTATTCGCGCACACACACACACACACACACACACACACATACACATACACATACACACACACACACACACAATGCAGGAGCGAGGTCTGAAAAGTCTATGACGGTGTGTGGATAAAAGCATGACCGTGCCAGAGAGAGGAGAAATAATCGAGAGGAATTTCAAACATGTCATGTCGGCTTACACCGAAAGGACCTAAACTCTATAATACATTCAGATATGTACAGTATGTAACACAGTATGTTCATTATGTTACGTGTGCAAAATAACGCACAATAACTTCTACTCATTCTGTAGCCAGAATGCGTATAACCTCCCCACATTTCCGCTGAAGAGGAAATGCAGATTTCAGAAGCCTGTTCTCGTTAAAGGGTTAAAAGGTTAATTTACCCCAACCACTCACTGGAATGTGTGAAGTTAAAATTCATAAATAAATAATAACACAAGCAAGTGGATAAATAAATCATATTTACATGAGAGAGATACATACACACAGTGGAGGGGTGACACCAGAGGGAATGGGGGTGATGCTGGAAAGAGTTTGTGTCAACAAATATGATATATTTTGTTGTTATTCTCATATGATGTTCGGTGTCCCTCACAATGTGCGGCCAACCTTAGCATCGCCGCGTTGTCTTTGTCACCTTGACCGCCGGCGAGTGGACGAGGCCGATTCAGACACACGGGCTACAAACCAGAGTGACAAGAGTTACAAAATCTGGTTTTCAAAGTTGTTATGTATTTTCTCCCTGGACAGAAACTGAAAATAATTCTCGTGACAAAGCGTTTTGCGTTCACTTTCCGAAGCTTTGGTGATTCGACGCTCAAGATATTGTCAACATATCGACATTCAACAGACGTTCAACATTCAATAACGCTCACAATACCGAATCAATCAAGTCTCCACTATTAGTCGGGAGGTGTGAATGTGAAATTAAAATTGACAAGCACAGATGAGAGCCACTTCTGCTGCATTTTAATAAAATGGTTTCCTGCATACAAATCTTTGTCATACATCAGACACACACTACTTATCCTTAGCGATTTCCATTCTGTTCTTTAAGACTCTGAACTATGATTCTCTATGAACAAATTATCTATACTTAGTTTAGCTTATACTTTCAGCTTGGTATTGAGAACCCTATGAAAGCTAACGTCTCTCTGTAGTTCTTTATCTCTCTCGCTCTCTCACTCTCTCTCTGTCATTCAATTCAAAGGACTGTATAGCCACGTGCATGTATATTTACATTGCTAAAGCACAAAAACTTTGTTTTTTAAACAACACCATAACAATCTAACAATATAGGGCTGGGCAATATATTAATATAATGTCAACCCTAACCCTATAATGTCAACCCCAACCCTACCCTATAATTACTGTCGGTTGTCGGGCGTTTTGCACAAAAAGTTTTTCACTCACTGCTTATACTCTCGAGTAAATTGTGAAGTGACAATAAAATACTTGAAACTTGAAACTTGAAACAACACCAGACTGTTCTAGCTGTTCCAATAGTTGCAGTACATTTCTGAATAAAATGAGAAAACACTCACCGGACTAGCTAAAATAAGCTTTACCATGTGGTTATTATATAGACCATTTATTTATTGAATTACCCTGAAAACATGCTATATTGTGATATATATTGTTATGGAGATATTAAATGACCTATATTTTGGCCATATCACCAGCCTTATAAAAGATATATACTGTACAGTGAAGAAGTAGTTACTATTACAGGAACGTGTTCATTGTTCATTCTCTCTCCCTCCCTCTTAATCTGACACAGCTGGTTGGTTAGTGGTTAGTTTCACAGAACTATCTGGGTAGTCGCCATTTGAAACAGTTTGGAACAGGGCTGGCACTCAAAAAAACGCTTGGCGGAGAGATCGGATGAAACAGCCAAGTCACTTGCCATTGCTGTATCCGAATGAACAGTTGCTTCTCGCCGTTGTCACACCTAGACCACGCCCGTATCTGCCAGCATGACGCTGATTGGTCCGAACCAGGACCAATTAGCTTGAAGCCTGGCAAAACAGAAGATCTGAAAACACGAGATCTGAATGGTTTCTTGGTTTCTACCTCTCTACCTCACCCCCCACCCCCCCCCCCCCCCCCACCAACCCTGCCCCTCCAGAGTTGGAGGTACGACAGCAGGCCCTGGAGAAAGGCTCCCAGGGGCCCACGTTCTGCGGGCCCCTGGCTGAGCACGAGGGCCACCTGGACTGCATCTCCGTGCCCCAGCAGAGGGTCCAGGATCTCCATGACAACGGTAGGAGCGGAGAGTTACTCCCCACCCCACCCCCCGAGGTGCACAGGTTAACCTAGCGAACGACGTGCGCCGCGGCATCTTGTCAAAGAGCTGCCAGAGCACTCACCCACTGCGACGGCCCCAAGGTCTCCCATTGAAGTGCAGATGGGAGAGCATTGTTGCGCGCCCAGACTGCCATTTACGTGTCACAATAAGCGTCGACTAATATCCCAAACTGAACCGAGTTTTTAATATTTTTATATTCGTTAATTCTCTGAAACTGAGACATTACTCGTCAACCTTTTACCTCTCCGTCTGATTGTACTTCCTTCGGGCGCTGCTGCGGTTGTGGACTGAATGCCAGGCTTCCGCTCGCTCACGCTGGTGAACACGTGGTACGGAGCGCTGCGGCCGCTCTTCAACGCCGAGGAGAATGTATCCATGGCGCCCACCGTAACCGACGGCAGCCAGAGGTAGGCTAACACAGGATGCAACGCCGTCACTCAGCCAATCACATTGCTGCCTCAATATTCAGATCGATGGACTCCGTCCAACCAGCGACGGTCTCTCGGCACTGTGTGTTGCTATAGAGCGGGGAGGATTTCAATATGCATGATTGAAAAGGAGATTTCAATGCAGTTTATGGGCATTTAGAAGAGCAGATTTGCTGAAGGTTCTAACCTCCCACACACACACACACACACACAACACAGAGAATTAACATCTGAACTTTTGTACTTTGGTATTGGATGAGGAAAAGCCTCTATCAACAATTGGTGTATCTATCTATCTCTAATTGAGTTCAGTTTAGTTCAGTTCTGCCTAACTGCTGAAATTCAGAGAAAATACTGCGACACAAAATGTAAAGACGTAACATTGCTAAACAGATTGTCAGACAGTTTGTTGTTTAGCCCAGGTCCAATGCTGCCCTTACCACCCCCATATTAGAATTCAGTATCAACGACGTTGTGTAGTGTACATGGACGTTTGGTGGTCATTTGAACACAGCTTAACCTATTGTTGCACATGTAGGTACCTAGGAACCATCCTTGGTTCCTCCGTCATCTCCAGTATGGTTCTAGCAGACAACCAGCCGGTCAGCGTATCCGTCAGGTTCAGACTACAACACAAAGCCCAGGTCAGGCTCATTGAACCTATTCTCCTCATCTGTTCCATCTCTCATTTCTATTGAATTGCTTATTTACTTAAACAATTACAAGGTAAAGAATCAAGCTTAATCTAATTGAAATCAAGTTTGTTCTAACTGTTTAAATCAAGATACCTTTTATTGATTTAAAATACGTATGTGCTTTTCCATAGCACCCCAGTGGCAAGGTCTACAACCCAGTGTGCGCCTTCTGGGATTTTGATCTCATGTGAGTCTACAGTGGATCTGCTCAAACCATTCCAATCAGTGCCTGACCGGTATATGTTTATACCGGTCAGGCATGAACATATATACATATATCAGCACCAACACAACAACAGAAGCCAGGAACATTTACAGTAACACTTGTAAGTCACATTTGTTTAGCATTTAAAAGCCATACCAATCACTCTTTGTACATATATACACTCGGCATATGGACATACATGCACTTGTTGGTCGACCCCAACAGTAGCAGGGAACATTTAAACAACAGTTTAAGCATTTACGAACCATGCCAGTCCCTCTTTGTGGACATATGTGTGCATGCATGTATCGTGACCCCTACATTAGCAGCCTGGCCCCCACAACACCCACAGTGTAACAACAAATACATTTTCTGCATTTAAAAGCAGGTTAAGCACTCTTTGTGAGTACATGCTACACATACACATGTTGACCCACAAGGACACCAGGATCCCCAGCAGTACGAGTAGCAGCAGGGGATATTTAAAGAGCATAGAAAGAAAGCATTTAAAAATCATATTAACCCACAACAGTGGGGTGACAAAGTGCTGTTGCATGTTCAGCGTTTAAAAACCACATTAGGCGCCCTTTGTCAACATGTATATATGGTAGGCCTGCACATGTATAAATATATGTGTGTGTGTGTGTGTGTGTGTGTGTGTCATTTTGTGCGTGTTGGTACGCAGCCTACTCTCCATTGCTATTCTTCTCTGGCTTAATATTGGCTTAATATTCCGATTTTAGAAAGCTTGAGACTTTCATGAGCACGCAGGTCTGCTTGACGTGACTTTGTCATGTTTTCATTAAAACATGACAAACGTTGGTGCTCTAGTATTTTTGTGGAGGAACTACCTGTTGCACACATTTCACTCTCTCGACGGCATCAACGTTAAGTTTTAAGTTGTAAATTGTCAGGGAAAAAATTTAATAACAAACATGTTACAGGAACAAGACAGAAATGTGAGATTTGCTCATCAACATAATTGAAAATGTGGGTGGGGGGAAATTTGGGGAGAAACTTTGTCTGTTATATTCTCATTTTCATTGCTAATAGTAATTTTATGAAAATGCTTTCCTGCGAGTACGGAGCATGTTCTGCACTTTCCGACAGTAACGCAGCAGCTGACAAACAGCTATTTCTAATTATGTATTAACCAATCAGTCGTCGGCAAATTCCTCGGACCACGCCCACATGGGCACGCCGGGAAAGCAGGCGCTTACCTACAAATCGGCAGTGCAAATTTTTTTTATTAATTAATCAGTTAATTAATTACAAAAAAGAATAGGTGATTCAATACATTAAATTAGATTAAATAAATTAAATAAAAGTAAAAGCAAATAAGTGTGTGTGTGCATGTATATACACACTCACAAGTATGTCTATAAATCGTATGTAAAGTATATTATATTTATACATGCTGTCTTTTTCCTGTGTATTGTATTAGTCCAGAGTCTGGTGGTTGGTGGAACACCAGGGGTTGTGAGGTGGTTGCTAAGCAACATGGGTCCACTGTCTGCTCCTGCAACCACACCACTAACTTCGCCTTGCTGCTGCAGGTGTACGAAGTGCAGGTAGCCAATACTCCCATATCTCGCATGACAATCAGAAGACTGTTTGAATGTGTATGTGTTCTTGAAGCCTGCCTTTCTCTGTGTGTGTGTGTGTGTGTTTGTGTGTGTGTGTGTGTGTGTGTGTGTGTGTGTGTTGTGTGAGTGTGTACATGTGTACGTGTATGCCTCTGTATATGTGTTGTGGGTGTGTATGTGTGTGCATATGCCTGAATGCTGGTGTGTGTGTGTGTGTGTGTGTGTGTGTGTGTGTGTGTGTGTGTGTGTGTGTGTGTGTGTGTGTGTGTGTGTGTGTGTGTGTGTGTGTGTGTGTGTGTGTGTGTGCTCATTCATGCCAGAGGAGTCCAGAGAATGAGCGAGCACTGCAGGTCCTGACGTTCATCGGCTGTGGAGTATCTCTCTGTGGCCTCCTCTTCACCTTCATCCTCTTCATCGCCGTGGGGTGAGTCCTGTGTGTCACGGGAATGGGAGCTGTGAAATACCTTGAAGAGCGCTCCAATATCCTCTTTCATTCACACGCTGTATTCAGAGAAGCTGAAAACAGCCACTAGTGGGTAGGCAGATGGGTAGGTCCTGCTAGTGGGTAGGCAGATGGGTAGGTCCTGCTAGTGGGTAGACAGATGGGTAGGTCTTGCTAGTGGGTAGGCAGATGGGTAGGTCCTGCTAGTGGGTAGGCAGATGGGTAGGTCTTGCTAGTGGGTAGGCAGATGGGTAGGTCCTGCTAGTGGGTAGACAGATGGGTAGGTCCTGCTAGTGGGTAGGCAGATGGGTAGGTCCTGCTAGTGGGTAGGCAGATGGGTAGGTCCTGCTAGTGAGTAGGTAGATGGGTAGGTCTTGCTAGTGGGTAGACAGATGGGTAGGTCTTGCTAGTGGGTAGGCAGATGGGTAGGTCCTGCTAGTGAGTAGGCAGATGGGTAGGTCTTGCTAGTGGGTAGACAGATGGGTAGGTCCTGCTAGTGGGTAGGCAGATGGGTAGGTCTTGCTAGTGGGTAGGCAGATGGGTAGGTCTTGCTAGTGGGTAGGTAGATGGGTAGGTCCTGCTAGTGGGTAGGCAGATGGGTAGGTCTTGCTAGTGGGTAGGCAGATGGGTAGGTCCTGCTAGTGGGTAGGCAGAGGGGTAGGTCTTGCTAGTGGGTAGGTAGATGGGTAGGTCTTGCTAGTGGGTAGGTAGATGGGTAGGTCTTGCTAGTGGGTAGACAGATGGGTAGGTCCTGCTAGTGGGTAGGTAGATGGGTAGGTCCTGCTAGTGGGTAGGCAGAGGGGTAGGTCTTGCTAGTGGGTAGGTAGATGGGTAGGTCTTGCTAGTGGGTAGGCAGATGGGTAGGTCTTGCTAGTGGGTAGGTAGATGGGTAGGTAGATGGGTAGGCTTGCTAGTGGGTAGACAGATGGGTAGGTCCTGCTAGTGGGTAGGTAGATGGGTAGGTCCTGCTAGTGGGTAGACAGATGGGTAGGTCTTGCTAGTGGGTAGGCAGATGGGTAGGTCCTGCTAGTGGGTAGGCAGATGGGTAGGTCTTGCTAGTGGGTAGGCAGATGGGTAGGTCCTGCTAGTGGGTAGACAGATGGGTAGGTCTTGCTAGTGGGTAGGCAGATGGGTAGGTCCTGCTAGTGGGTAGGCAGATGGGTAGGTCCTGCTAGTGGGTAGACAGATGGGTAGGTCTTGCTAGTGGGTAGACAGATGGGTAGGTCCTGCTAGTGAGTAGGCAAGATGGGTAGGTCTTGCTAGTGGGTAGACAGATGGGTAGGTCCTGCTAGTGGGTAGGCAGATGGGTAGGTCTTGCTAGTGGGTAGGTAGATGGGTAGGTCCTGCTAGTGCAGGCCTGGCCAACCCGCGGCTCCCGAGCCGCATGCGGCTCTTTGCCTGGTTTCTTGCGGCTCTTACGTTCATAGCGAATTTTGTGTTTTTTATGGCTGTCAAAGTTAACGCGTTATCACAGATGTTGCGCCAAGGATGCGCAATGACGCTACCGTGAGGCGCGCCGACGGGCTCCGAGTCAGCGTCTCTGGGGGGGGGGGGGTCCGTTAATACGCGTTCTGACGGGGGGGGGGGGGGGGGGGGGGGGGGGGGTCCGTTTAATTCGCGGTTCTGACGGGGGGGTGGGGTCCCGTTAATTCCGCGGTTCGGATGGGGGGGGGAATCCGTTAATTAAGCGGTTTCTTGATGGGGGGGGGGGGGGGGGTGGGGGGTCCATTAATTCGCGGTTCTTGATGGTGGGGGGGGGGTCCCGTTAATGTCGCGGTTCTGATGGGGGGGGTGGGTCCGTTTATTCGCGGTTCTGATGTTGGGGGGTGTCCGTTAAATTCGCGGTTCTGATGGGGGGGGGGGAATTAACTAGATAAGACTAAGAAATATTGTTGGTGTGTGTGAGGAAGAGATGGGGGGATGTTCATGTGTGTATGATGTGGCTCTTTGCAGTAACACAGTAAAACAATTGGCTCTTCGTCTCTGACTGGTTGGCCACCCCTGTCCTATAAGAACCATGAGCAGTGAAAACGTCTCATAATGATCACCAAACGGCATTAGAATTACAGTAACATTCAGAAAAAAACAAATATTCAAATTAGTATTTTTTTTTCAAGCTTCAGGCACCAGCACGCCAATAACATCACATTAGAATTAAGAAAAAAATGTTAAATGTTTTTGCTATTCCTTTTTAAACACCAGGCACCAGCATGGGGCGCCAATTACATCACATTGGAATAAAAAAAAAAAAAAAAGTAAATGTTAGCGCCACAGATGAGATTCGAACCCGCGTCTTTTTCAGAATCACGAAAATGTTGGTTGGTGCAGCCGTACTATGGCGTTCCCCTCCCATCACAGCGTTATATGGGTGCCACATCTTCCGATGTGATGCTGCATCTACCAGTCTGGGTCACCGCGGGGTCGTTGCGACGCGGTAACCCCGACTGTAGACCGGCAGCCTCCATTCGCTATCCCGCTCGCCACCTCGACAGCTATCTCACCCAACCGAGGAGTGCTGCGATTTTTGGTAATTATATACCTAACCTGACGGATTATTTTATGGGGTGACGGGAATAGATTTTTTTTGCCAGAATCGGAAAGAGGAGAAGTTGTTTAATAGATTGGCAGCCATATTTTAATTTAATGCTTGTTGTTTGTTGAAAAAAGACAATAGTTTTCCAAATGTTGCGCAATCGCGTAAATGTTGCGCAATCGCGTAAATGTTTATCCGTTTCCATGGCGCCCCGCGTGTTATACGCGGCAGCAGCTCAGGAGGTGAGAGCGGCTCCCTGGCAGCCGGGAGGTCGCTGGTTGGATCCCCGAGCAGACAACTCATTAAATAGCCCGATACCTGCCGTCGGTGCGTTAATGAGTATGAATGGTGAATGTGAGGCAGTGTAGTAAAGCGCTTTGGATATAAGCGGTGTATCTGACGCACACGGACGGACCACCGAAGCCCTCCAGTGGTACTGTCCTTATGACTTCCTTTTAAAATTCGCGGTTCCGAATTAACTAGATAAGACTAAGAAATATTTTTGGTGTGTGAGAGGAAGAGATGGGGGGATGTTCATGTGTGTATGATGTGGCTCTTTGCAGTAACACAGTAAAACAATTGGCTCTTCGTCTCTGACTGGTTGGCCACCCCTGTGCTAGTGGGTAGGTAGGTGGGTAGGTCCTGCTAGTGGGTAGGTCCTGCTTGTGGGTAGGTCTTGCTAGTGGGTAGGTAGATGGGTAGGTCCTGCTAGTGGGTAGGCAGATGGGTAGGTCTTGCTAGTGGGTAGGCAGATGGGTAGGTCCTGCTAGTGGGTAGGTAGATGGGTAGGTCCTGCTAGTGGGTAGGCAGATGGGTAGGTCTTGCTAGTGGGTAGGCAGATGGGTAGGTCCTGCTAGTGGGTAGGCAGATGGGTAGGTCCTGCTAGTGAGTAGGTAGATGGGTAGGTCCTGCTAGTGGGTAGGCAGATGGGTAGGTCCTGCTAGTGGGTAGGCAGATGGGTAGGTCCTGCTAGTGGGTAGACAGATGGGTAGGTCTTGCTAGTGGGTAGACAGATGGGTAGGTCCTGCTAGTGGGTAGGTAGATGGGTAGGTCCTGCTAGTGGGTAGGCAGATGGGTAGGTCCTGCTAGTGAGTAGGTAGATGGGTAGGTCCTGCTAGTGGGTAGGCAGATGGGTAGGTCTTGCTAGTGGGTAGACAGATGGGTAGGTCTGCTAGTGGGTAGACAGATGGGTAGGTCCTGCTAGTGGGTAGGTAGATGGGTAGGTCCTGCTAGTGGGTAGGCAGATGGGTAGGTCCTGCTAGTGGGTAGGCAGATGGGTAGGTCCTGCTCGTGAGTAGGTAGGTGGGTAGGTCCTGCTAGTGGGTAGGTCCTGCTTGTGGGTAGGTAGATGGGTAGGTCCTGCTAGTGGGTAGATAGATGGGTCGGCCCTGCTAGTGAGTAGGTAGATGGGTAGGTCCTGCTAGTGGGTAGGCAGATGGGTAGGTCTTGCTAGTGGGTAGGTAGATGGGTAGGTCCTGCTAGTGGGTAGGCAGATGGGTAGGTCTTGCTAGTGGGTAGGCAGATGGGTAGGTCCTGCTAGTGGGTAGGCAGATGGGTAGGTCCTGCTAGTGGGTAGGTAGATGGGTAGGTCCTGCTAGTGGGTAGGCAGATGGGTAGGTCTTGCTAGTGGGTAGGCAGATGGGTAGGTCCTGCTAGTGAGTAGGTAGATGGGTAGGTCCTGCTAGTGGGTAGGCAGATGGGTAGGTCTTGCTAGTGGGTAGGCAGATGGGTAGGTCCTGCTAGTGGGTAGGTAGATGGGTAGGTCCTGCTAGTGGGTAGGCAGATGGGTAGGTCCTGCTAGTGAGTAGGTAGATGGGTAGGTCCTGCTAGTGGGTAGGCAGATGGGTAGGTCTTGCTAGTGGGTAGACAGATGGGTAGGTTCTGCTAGTGGGTTGGCAGATGGGTAGGTCCTGCTAGTGAGTAGGTAGATGGGTAGGTCCTGCTAGTGGGTAGGCAGATGGGTTGCTAGTGGGTAGGTAGATGGGTAGGTCCTGTAGTGAGTAGGTAGAGGGTAGGTCCTGCTAGTGGGTAGACAGAGGGGTAGATGGGTAGGCAGATGGGTAGGTCTTGCTAGTGGAGTAGGTAGATGGGTAGGTCCTGCTAGTGGGTAGGCAGATGGGTAGGTCTCTGCTAGTGGGTAGGTAGATGGGTAGGTCCTGCTAGTGGGTAGGCAGATGGGTAGGTCCTGCTAGTGGGTAGGTAGATGGGTAGGTCCTGCTAGTGGGTAGGCAGATGGGTAGGTCCTGCTAGTGGGTAGGCAGATGGGTAGGTCTGCTAGTGGGTAGGCAGATGGGTAGGTCTTGCTAGTGGGTAGGTAGATGGGTAGGTCCTGCTAGTGGGTAGGCAGATGGGTAGGTCTTGCTAGTGGGTAGGCAGATGGGTAGGTCTTGCTAGTGGGTAGGTAGATGGGTAGGTCCTGCTAGTGGGTAGGCAGATGGGTAGGTCTTGCTAGTGGGTAGGTAGATGGGTAGGTCCTGCTAGTGGGTAGGTAGGTGGGTAGGTCCTGCTAGTGGGTAGGCAGAGGGGTAGGTCTTGCTAGTGGGTAGGTAGATGGGTAGGTCCTGCTAGTGGGTAGGTAGATGGGTAGGTCCTGCTAGTGGGTAGGTAGATGGGTAGGTCCTGCTAGTGGGTAGGTAGATGGGTAGGTCCTGCTAGTGGGTAGGTAGATGAGTGCGTCACTTGGTGGGTAGCTAGTTGGGTAGGTCGGTAGGTGGGATGGGAATGTGGGCGAGTAGGTGAGATGACATTTGTTTCAGGTATGTATGAGTTGTGTTCCGAAATCAGACTTGTTGTTCACACGTGTGTTGTGTTTATGTGTTGCGTTAACGTCTTGTATTTACTTGTCTTGTGTTCACATCTTTTGATTGTTGTGTTGTGTTGTGGTTAGTGTGTTGTGTTGTGGTTAGTGTGTTGTGTTTACTTGTATGTTGTTCTTGTGTGTGGTGTTACGTTGGCAGAGTTCCTAAGTCGGACCGTACCACCGTCCATAAGAACCTGATCGTGGCTTTGGGCATCGCCCAGCTGTTACTGATGTGCAGCGACTGGGCCTCAGCTCACCAGGTAATACTCATATATTATTAAGTATTACAGAGTGTGTATAATATAAGTGTGTATAATATAAGTGTAACTGATATAATATAAGTGTTGTTTCTGATAACGTAATACATATTTACATTTACATTCAGGGCATTTTGCAGATGCTTTTGTCCAAAGCGACTTGCAAAATGTAAATTTGTCTGAAGAGAGTGAAACAACTATATAAGTTATACATATATTATACACAGTTTAATACTGCTATGATACACAGATAACACAACTAAAATAATATTTACTATCCACAAAGTAATACATTCACTGTCTGCAACTAAATAGTAAATATGTGAGTGATTCACACCTGTGACTTAACCTAATAATAACCTCATAACCTGCTTTTGCATGAGTAAGCTAAATGTATTTTGTAAAATGTTTCGTGGTTTGACTGTAATGCTAATTTACATTTACATTTACATTTAGGGCATTAGGCAGACGCATTTATCCAAAGCTACTTACAAAGACTACATTTGTTGAAGGAGACAGCAATATATCGCGGTTGTGGTGCATAAAGATAAGAATAGAGCTATAAACCAGTATTATTCAACACTTAGAAAGCAGAATCCATGTTTGATGAACATTTGGTAGTTAGCTTGAAACGCCATGAAACGCTAATTCTGAAAAGGCTGTATGATTATTCAACCCGTACACATAATACACGTCTGGGGTGCCTCTGAGGATGTGTGCGGGTGCTGTAGGGTGCTGTAGGGTGCTGTAGGGGGCTGTAGGGTGCTGTAGGGTGCTGTAGGGGGCTGTAGAGGGCTGTAGGGTGCTGTAGTGTGCTGTAGGGTGCTGTAGTGTGTTGTAGGGGGCTGTAGGGTGGCTGTAGCTGTGCTGCTAAGGGTGCATGTAGAGGTGCGTGTAGTGTGCTGTGGGGTCTGTAGGGGTGCTGTAGGGTGCTGTAGGGGGCTGGTGCTGTAGCTGACCCCCATGAAAGCATTGGTATATGTACATTTCTGATGGTGTGTGTGTGTGTGTGTGTGTGTGTGTACTGTATGTGTGTGTGTGTGTGTGTGTGTGTGTGTGTGTGCATGTGTGTGTGCTGTTTACAGGGCTGTGACCCACGGCGAGATTCTGAATTCGCTCGCCAGTGCAGGTCCACCTGGCTGTGGGAGTTCTGGTCCAGCCGTCCCTTGTGGATAGCGTAGTCTTCCATCGCTCTCAACGCCTTTCAGGTAAAGACCCAGCATACCTATCCGCATCTAGTATACATACTATATATATGTATCTAGTGAACACTGCTTGGGTCCTTATGTATTGTTAATCTGGGGCAAACAGTCTGATGTACTTAAAATAATATATTATATTTTCCCTCTGCTTCCCTCCTCGCAGTGTAAGTTTGTTCATGTTTAGTTTTGGAGTCATGTGCTGCTGCACATTCCCGTTCATTAACATCCGCACTCCTGCAAGCCTCCTACAATGTCTTATTACCCAGAATCTGTGTTCCCCTGGGCATCGCCCCCAGTTGTGGCTCCTCGTGGTCTACCTGAAGGTATCGCTCCGCTCCAGGCAGCCACCTGTGATGTCGCACTCGCTCTGTTTGACACCCGGAGGAATGATATTTCTCCTGTCAAGCGCTGTCACCTGTGCCTAAACCTGCGCAGAGACCAGACACTTTTGTGATACAAGTGATGGTTGCCATGTATCTTCTTGGAGTTTGAATTCCAGGAACATGCTCAGGCCACACAGCACATTAATTGATAAAGCAGAAAGGGTTGTTTTGCCATATATCCTCCTCGTGTCGTTCCTATAAAAAGAGCCTATTCCAAAACCCCAGGGCTCGGGAAAATTACAAGGTTTTGCGACGCGTTGGCCCGGCACTGTTTGTTTTCTGTTCAGCGTGATTGGTAATGGCGACATGAAAGTGTTCTTAAGCCCTCTTAGAACTGGGCCAGATTGGTAAGTAGTAGAAATCTCTCTCGATCGCTTCACAGGATGGATGGAGCATCACCGTGGTGGTACATCAATAAGGATGTAGGAGTTTATATCACCCTCAACCACCGGTGTGCATCTGCAGATCACAGGACATCGTGAGATCCACACATGTGGTTTTGTGTTGCTGCCAGACACAACAAGGAACTGAGTGAGATTATATACTGTACATTCTACATATTATACCGAGGGCCATTGATTAGGGGAGAGAGAACTGGCGTGTACTGTAGTAGATGCCAGGTATTTCACTCACAGGGAACAGCAAAAATCAAGGTCAGGTCTGCAAGTAAATCGTAGACACCGTGGAGCGTGCATCCACCTGCCTGGTTGCCTTGGAGCGCTCCTCAGTGACATCCTGCGGACCAGCAAAGCATCGCCTGCATTGAAGTACTTTGGCTACTGCTAATGGTGTTTATTGTGTCCTGGTAGAGATGGGTCAGGGAGGACATCTGTGACGACTAGACCTATGTCCCATTTTTTTCTTGACCTGGAAAGGTCATGAGAGGGAAAGATGTGAAGGAGAACCTAGGAATTAAAAGGCAAAGAGAATCCAACTGCACTTTACACTAGCTAGGATGTTATGGACGTGGCACTGCCACATGGTGCAGCTATATCGTTCCGCAGGATGGACTACTAAAGCGCAATCGTGGATACTTTCTCAAATATTGAAAAATATTACTTTCTTACAAGGTTGGAATTTAAATAAAAAGGAATATAAGCTACCAGTCACAAAATGAAAAAAAAATGCCGGTCCACTCAGATTAGCGTCATGCGATCCAAATTAATTTGTTTACGATCGACTCTGCAGCCCCAAATCATGTTGATCGGCCGAAAGAGTGCATCACTTCAAATGTGTGATCCAAGGAATTGTGGGACGGCATTATCTTCCTTTCCTTTCGTAATGGATGGTCCAAGTGACCCTAAAAAATGAGAAGTTTAAGGCACCCTTTACAAAGCAGTTTAGAGAATTCCCACCAGCTCTTAATCAAATGGCGCCACTCAAGGTACTCCAAGTGGCAGCCGTAGCCCTTCAGTCAACTCAGTTAGGAACTAAGCAAAAAGTATTTGATCAGAGCCACAGGGTCCTGTGATGTCCAGAGAATCTTAACCGCTACCCCCCCCCCGCCCCCCCCCCCTCACTCTCTGTCCTTCAACACACACCACAACACCACACCACACACACACACCACACCACACACACACACACACAGAACAACACAACACAGTGAGGTGGAAGATGAAGGGGTAAGGTGTTGTGTTGGTGTGTGGTGTGGTGTGTGTGTGTGTGTGTGGGTGGTGTGTGGTGTGTGTGGTGTGTGGTGTGTCGTGTGTGTGTGTAATTAATCAGTATGAAGTAGCCTCTGGTTGATCCCCCAGAAGAGCTGCTAGTTAATTAGATTTAAGCCCGGGTCCAGTGAGACGATCTGCATACATGGTGGGTGTTCGATTGCGGGCCACCCCCCGCCGACACACACTAACCTGTGTCACTTCTACAACTGTTTCCATGTCTTGCTTTCTCTCCTTTATTTGCCGTTGGCCCTCCCACACCTGCCATTTTTGAGGAAGTAAACATTTAAGACACCACCACAAATGGTGTAGGGTGTGACAAGAGAGTGGTGCACGGAGTTGTAAACACTTTAACCTGAACTACTCAAGACAGTTTATGGAAGAACGTCATAAGTGATTGCCCTTACACGAGTGGAGCGTGGGGGCCTTGGCACAGACTATGGAAATTGTGAAATATGGAATAATAAAATTGATGCAACGGAAGTTTAAAGTGGCCCTGCTTGTGCGTTTTCACGGCCGTGCCGTTAATGTATAGCGCGTGAAACTATCATGCAAAGTTGTATTCACTTACTATAGACCTTCCAAATGCTGTCCTTGAGTTCCCGCATGTGGATCTACTTTTACAGGGCCTGTAAATATTCCTGGTGTAACGCTCTACAACAGTGAGGTGAGGAAACATGCAGCCAGTGCACTTGTTTTCAGGATGACCAGTGATCTCTAATGGCATGTGCAGCTGCAAGCGACTTGGCTGTGAGCAGGCTGCAGTGGGTGTAATGCTGCTCTCCCGTAGCTGAGGAAACGCCATTTTAAGAGGATCAAGAGAAGAGGAAAGCCTTATCCCACTTCACGGTCTTAGCCATTGGAGCAGATCGTACTTTGAAATGCGCACCATATTTCATATTTGGTTGAGGCGTGGACGACTGATTATTCGCTGGTGTGAAGCGTGATTTTTTTCTCCTTTCCTGGTCCCTTCAGAAACTGCTGCCTCAGCCCCATCGGGCTTCCTGCCCAGCCAGCGGGCCAACTGCGGTCTCCTGGGGCCACAGTCTGTCCAGCCCCTTCCCAGCCCCGAGACAGTGAGACCTCCGGGCCCCCCAGCTCCACCTCAGCCTCCTTGGTGATCAAGAATGGTAAGCTGCATGGACATACAGCTAGTATGCGTGGTTGACATGGGTGGTAAGTAATGCAAATGTATGTGTACCAAGTGTTACTTCATGGTGTTGTTTGTGTCAAAAGGTGGGTTCACTTTGTTTGTGCCGAAATCGACACAACAAAGTCTTTTTACAACGATACTGGATCAGTAATCTCCTTTACAGAAAAAGAATGTACGCTAGCATTGGTAAGTAAGCTAAATGGATGGTGAACCTAGGATATAGATGGAATGTTTATGTCCAGTGAACGTAACAATGCAGTGAACGTAGCGTCAACAGTCCAGTGAACGTAAACATCCAGTGTCGTAGCCAACATCCCAGTGAACATAACATCCAGTGAGCGTAACGTAAAACATCCCAGTGAACCAAACATCTAGTGGAGCATAACGTAACATCCAGTGAATACGTTAACATCTAGTGAGCATAACATCCCGTGAACGATAACGTAACATCCAGTGAACATAACATCCATGAGCGAAACGTAACATCCAGGAACGTAACATCTAGTGATAACATAACATCCAGTGGAGCATAACTAACATCCAGTTGAACATGAACATCTAGTGAACAAACATCCCATTGAGGCGGAACGCTAACATCCAGTGAAGTAACATCATA
>PIJE02000078.1:548467-565820 GCA_002895965.2 Coryphaenoides rupestris | reverse complement strand
GTAGTGTGCTGTAGGGTGTAGCTGTAGGGCGCTGTAGGGTGCTGTAGGGTGCTGTAGGGTGCTGTAGGGTGCTGTAGGGGGCTGTAGGGTGCTGTAGGTGCTGTAGGGGCTATAGTGTGCTGTAGGGGGCTGTAGAGTGCTGTAGGGGGGTGCTGTAGGGGGCTGTAGGTGCTGTAGGGGGCTGTAGGGTGCTGTAGTGTGCTGTAGGGGGCTGTAGGGGGCTGTAGGGGGCTGTAGTGTGCTGTAGTGTGCTGTAGGGGGCTGTAGGGGCTGTAGTGTGCTGTAGGGGCTGTGTGCTGTAGGGCTGTAGGGTGCTGTAGGGGCTGTAGTGTGCTGTAGGGGGCTGTAGGGTGCTGTAGGGGGCTGTAGTGTGCTGTAGGGGGCTGTAGGGTGCTGTAGGGGGCTGTAGTGTGCTGTAGGGAGCTGTAGGGGACTGTAGGGGGCTGTAGGGTGCTGTAGGGGGCTCTAGTTTGCTGTAGTGTGCTGTAGGGAGCTGTAGGGGGCTGTAGGGGGCTGTAGGGTGCTGTAGGGGGCTGTAGGGTGCTGTAGGGTGCTGTAGGGGGCTGTAGGGTGCTGTAGGGGGCTGTAGGGTGCTGTAGTGTGCTGTAGGGTGCTGTAGGGTGCTGTAGGGTGCTGTAGGGGGCTGTAGGGTGCTGTAGGGGGCTGTAGGGTGCTGTAGGGTGCTGTAGTGTGCTGTAGGGGGCTGTAGGGCGCTGTAGGGGTGCTGTAGGGTGCTGTAGGTGTGCTGTAGGGGGCTGTAGGGTGCTGTAGGTGCTGTAGTGTGCTGTAGGGCTGTGGTGCTGTAGTGTGCTGTAGGGGGCTGTAGGGCTGTAGTGTGCTGTAGGGGGCTGTAGGGTGCTGTAGGTGCTGTAGGGTGCTGTAGGGGGCTGTAGTGTGCTGTAGGGTGGGGCTGTAGGGCTGTAGGGTGCTGTAGTGTGCTGTAGGGGGCTGTAGGGGCTGTAGGGTGCTGTAGGGGGCTGTAGGGTGCTGTAGGGTGCTGTAGGGTGCTGTAGGTGTGCTGTAGGGGCTGTAGGTGCTGTAGTGGCTGTAGGGTGCTGTAGTGTGCTGTAGGGGCTGTAGGGTGCTGTAGTGTGCTGTAGGGTGCTGTAGGGTGCTGTAGTGTGCTGTAGGGGGCTGTAGGGTGCTGTAGGGGGCTGTAGGGTTGGCTGTAGGGGCTGTAGGGTGCTGTAGGGTGTAGGGGGCTGTAGGGGGCTGTAGGGTGCTGTAGGGTGCTGTAGGGGGCTGTAGGGTGCTGTAGGGTGCTGTAGGGGGCTGTAGGGGGCTGTAGGGGGCTGTAGGGTGCTGTAGGGTGCTGTAGGGGGCTGTAGGGTGCTGTAGGGTGCTGTAGGGGGCTGTAGGGTGCTGTAGGGTGCTGTAGTGTGCTGTAGGGTGCTGTAGGGTGCTGTAGGGTGCTGTAGGGTGCTGTAGGGTGCTGTAGGGGGCTGTAGGGTGCTGTAGGGTGCTGTAGGGGGCTGTAGGTGCTGTAGGGGGCTGTAGGGTGCTGTAGGGTGCTGTAGGGGGCTGTAGGGTGCTGTAGGTGCTGTAGGGCTGTAGTGTGCTGTTGGGTGCTGATATCTACCTGCTGCTCGCCAGGAGCTGTGCTACGTGGTCACGGCACTGCTACACCTCTTCTTCATGGCTTCCTTCTCATGGATGCTGGTGGAGGGGCTCCTGCTCTGGAGCAAGGTGGTCTCCGTCAACATCAGCGAGGACCGACGCATGAAACTCTACTACATCATCGGCTGGGGTAAAACACACACGCACGCACGCACACACTCACGCACACACGTGCTTGCACTCGTACGTGTCATGGGCTGTGTTTGACAGGGTGGAGTTCATGTGTTCATCACGGTGAACACATGAATGAATGAATGAAGATTGATTGACAAATAGTAAATTATACAAGTGTCAACTGGCACCTCAATGACACAGAGCGGGTCTTACGTGTCACAGCTCAACAAATAGCATACAGACCGGTCTCCTTGTGATTCTCACCATTCATAACTGTACACCCTGTGCACATATACACAACTCGGCATGCTGGTACACAGCTTCGGCCTGTCGGACAATCGGATCTGAAGAACACAGAATATACTGACGTGTACACAGCGTGGGTTTGGTGCAAACTGCCGCCTGCTTCGTCACACACTCCTGATATCTGCCACCGTTCGTGTTTCCACAAGGCGCGGGTCACCGTGTTGTGGCGTTTCCGTGACGACGTATCTGTGTTCGTTCACACGCTTCCACGCAGCACGGCAGCCCAGGTGCGCCCCCCCCCCCCGAGTGCCCCCCGCCCAGACTAAATACAGTACGGGCCCCAGTGCACGGCCTCTAGCCTTGTGCACGGTGTCTAGCAACGTGCACGGTGTCTAGCAACGTGCACGGCCTCCAGCCTTGTGCATGGTGTCTAGCAACGTGCACGGCCTCCAGCCTTGTGCACGGTGTCTAGCAACGTGCACGGTGTCTAGCAGCGTGCACATCGCCTAGCAACGTCCTCAGCAGTAGCTGTTGCTTCATTCAACCCATACAACACCTTCCATATGTCCTTATGAATCAAACATTTATTTAATAATGATTGAATAATTAAAATGATCTGCTGAATATCTGTCCTGCTTGCTACAGCTACTCTGCACACTTTTAAAGTTCTCAGCCCCCCTTCAAGTTGCTGTGGGTCTCTGCTGAATATCTGTCCTGCTTGCTACAGCTACTCTGCACACTTTTAAAGTTCTCAGCCCCCCTTCAAGTTGCTGTGGGTCAAAGCGTCAAAATTAGCAAATGACTGTAAAAGGCGCAAGATGTAAGACTTGACTTGGTCAACGTGTTCCTCTTCCCAGGGCTGCCTGTGTTGATCGTGGGCGCGACGCTGGTCATATCGCTGGACAAGTACAAGGCAGCCACTCACTGCTGGCTCAACGTGGAGACCGACATGATCTGGGCCTTCGTGGGGCCGGTCCTGTTCGTCTTGGGGGTACGTACCCTGGGCAGGGGGGGGGGCTGGACCTGATACATGAGGGGTATGTACCCCGAGGTAAGTTTTCCACTAGTCTAACAAATCAAACTTAAGACTGAAGATTCATATCTGAAGTTTGATGGCAGATGAGCTGAAATCTGAGTGAACGGGGCATTGATTGGAATTGCAAATCAACATTCATGAATCTGATTATCTCTGCTGAAGGCTCATCCCAGCCCTCCTCTCTCTGCACCACTATGGTGCCTAGGTCAACGTAGTGGTGCTTTGCCGGGTCGTCATGGTTACCGTCTCCAGTGCTCGTCGGCGCTCTAAGATGCTCACTCCAAGCTCCGCCTCCAAGATGCTCACCTTCGACCTCACCTGGTGAGTCAACTCTCTCTCCCTCCCTCCCTCCCTCCCTCCCTCTCTTCCGCTCTGGGGTGTGTGTGTGTGTGTGTGTGTGTGTGTGTGTGTGTGTGTGTGTGTGTGTGTGTGTGTGTGTGTGTGTGTGTGTGCTGTTTTACAGGGCTGTGACCCGGCCGGTTCTGATTCTGCTGCCAGTGCTAGGTCTCACCTGGCTGTGTGGAGTTCTGGTCCACCTGTCTGTGGTGATAGCGTACGTCTTCATCGCTCTCAACGCCTTCCAGGTAAAACCCAGCATACCTATCGCATCTAGTATACAGTATATATATATGTATCTATGTAAACAATGCTTGGGTCTTATGTATTGTTATCTGGGGCAAACAGTCTGATGTACTTAAATAATATTATTATTATTTCCCCAGTCTGCTTCCCTCCTCGCAGTGTAGTTTTGTTCATGTTTAGTTTTGAGTCATGTGCTGCCTGCACATTCCCGTTCATTAACATCCGCACCTCTGCAAGCCTCTACAATGTCTTATTACCCAGAATCCTGTGTGTTCCCCTGGGCATCGCCACCCAGTGTGGCTCCTCGTGGTTACCTGAAGGTATGCTCACGTCCAGGCAGCCACCTGTGGATGTCGCACTCGCTCTGTTTGGACACCGGGAGGCAATGAATATTTCTCCTTCACAGCGACTGTCAGCCTGTGGCCTAAACCTGCGGCAGAGACAGACACTTTTGTGATACAAGTGATGGTTGCCATGGTTCTTTTGAGTTTAATTCCAGGAAACATGCTCAGGCACACAAGCACTCATTAATTGATAAAGCAGAAGGGTGTTTTGCCATATCTCCTCCTTGTGTCGTTCCTATAAAAAGAGCCTTTCAAAACCCCCAGGGCTCGGAAAATTACAAGGTTGCCGACGTTGGCCCGGCACTTTGTTTTTTGTTCAGCGATGATTGGTAATGGCGGACATGAAGTGTTCTTAAGCCTCTTAGAATCTGCCAGATTGGTAAAGTAGTAGAATATCTCTCTCGGATCGCTTCACAGGGGATGGATGGAGCATCACCGTGGTGGTACATCAATAAGGATGTAGGAGTTATATCACCCTCAACCACCGGTGTGCATCTGAATCACAGGGACATGTGAGGATCCACACATGTGGTTTGTGTTGCTGCCAGACACAACAAAGGAAATGAGTGAGATATATATACTGTACATATATACATATATATAAAGAAGGGCCATTGATTAGGAGAGAGTGAGAAAATGAAGGTGTACTGTAGTAGATGCACAGGTATTTCATCACAGGGAACAGCAAAAATTCAAGTCAGGTCTGAAGTAAATCGTAGACACCGTGGAGCGTGCATCCACCTGCCTGGTTGCCTTGGAGCGTCTCAGATGAATCCTGCGGACCAAAGCATCGCCTGATTGAAGTACTTTGGCTACTGCTAATGGTGTTATTGTGTCCTGGTAGAGATGGGGTCAGGGAGGACATCTGTGACGACTAGACCTATGTCCCATTTTTCCTTGACCTTGGAAAGGTCATGAGAGAGGAAAGATGTGAAGGAGAATCCATAAGGAATTAAAAGGCAAAAGAGAATCCAACTGCATTTACACTAGGCTACGGATGTTATGGACGTGGCACTGCCATGGTGAGACTATAATGTTCAGAGGATGGACTACTAAAAGCGCATCGTGGATACTTTTCAAAATATTGAAAAATATTATTTCCTTACCAAGGTTGGAATTTAAATAAAAAAGGAATATAAGCTACCAGTCACAAAAGTGAAACAAAATGCCGGTCCACTCAGATTAGCGTCATGGATCCTAATTCATTTGTTTACATGATGATCTGCAGCCCTTGTCAATCATGTTGATCGGCCGAAGAGTGCATCACTTCAAATGTTGCTCCAAGGAATTGTGGGATGGCATTATCTCCTTTCCTTTCGTAATGGATGGTCCAGTGTACCCTAAAAAAGGAAGAATTGAAGCACCTTTACAAAGCATTTAGAGAATTCAACCAGCTCTTATCATGGCTGCCACTTAAGGTACTCCAAGTGGCAGCCGTAGCCCTTCAGTTCACTCAGTTAGGAACCTAAGCAAAAAGAAATAAGATTGATGCCAGGTGTTGATGCAGAGATCTTCGCTACCAGTGTGTGTGTGTGTGTGTGTGTGTGTGTGTGTGTGTGTGTGTGTGTGTGTGTGTGTGTGTGTGTGTGTGTGTGTGTGTGTAATTAATCAGTATGAAGTAGCCTCTGGTTGACCCCCAGAGAGCTGCTAGTTAATTTAGATTTACAGCCCGGGTCCAGTGGAGGGTCTGATAACACTGAGGTAGGAGTGTTCGATGCGGCCACCCCCCCCCCAGCCGACACACACTAACCTGTGTTTCTAAAAACCTTGTTTCCACTGTCCTTGCTTTTCTCTCCTTTATTTGCGGTTGGCCTCCCACACACTGCCATTTTTGAGGAAGTAAACATTTAAAGAACACCACCACAAATGGTGTAGGGTGTGAAAGAGAGTGGTGCAGGAGTTGTTAAACACTTTAACCTGAACTACTCAGACAGTTTATGGAAGAAAGTCATAAGTGATTGCCTTAACGAGGTGGAGCGTGGGGGGCCTTGGCAGACTATGGAAATTGTGAAATATGGAATAATAAATTGATGCAACGGAAGTTAAAAGTGGCCTTGCTTGTGCGTTTCACGGCGTGCGTTATGTATAGCGCGTGAAACTATCATGCAAAGTTGTATTCCACTTACTATAGACCTTCCAAATGCTGTCCTTGAGTTTCCCCATGTGATCTACTTCTTACAGGGCCTGTATATATTCCTGGTGTACGCTGTCTACAACAGTGAGGTGAGGAAACATGCAGCCCAGTGCACTTGTTTCAGGATGACAGTGCATCTCTATGGCATGTGCAGCTGCAAGCCGACTTGGCTGTGAGCAGGCCTGCCAGTGGGTGTAATGCTGCCTTCTCCCGTAGGTGAGGAACGCCATTAAGAGGATCAAAGAGAAGAGGAAAGCCTTATCATTCACGGTTAGCCATTGGAGCAGACGTACTTTGAAATGCGCACATTTCTATATTTGGTTTGAGGCGTGGACGACTGATTATCGCTGGTGTGAAGCGTGATCTTTCCTCCTTTCCTGGTCCTTCAGAACTGCTCTCAGCCCATCGGCTTCCTGCCCAGCCAGCGGGCCCCTGCGGTCTCCTGGGGCCACAGTCTGCCAGCCCCTTCCAGCCCCGAGACCAGTGAGACCTCCGGGCCCCCCAGCTCCACCTCAGCCTCCTTGGTGATCAAGAATGGTAAGCTAGCATGGACATAAGCTAGTATGCGTGGTTGACATGGGTGGTAAGTATGCAAATGTACGTGTACCAAGTGCTACTTCTGGTGTTTGTTTGTGTCAGGTGGGTTCACTTTGTTGTGCCGAATCGACACAACAAAGTCATTTTTACAAACGATACTGGATCAGTATGCTCCTTTAACAAAGATGTACGCTAGCATTGGTAGTAAGCTAAAATGGATGGTGAACTAGGATATAGATGGATGTTATGTCCAGTGAACGTAACATCCAGTGAACGTAGCGTAACATCCAGTGAACGTAACATCCAGTGTACGTAGCCTAACATCCAGTGAACATAACATCCAGTGAGCGTAACGTAACATCCAGTGAACATAACATCTAGTGAGCATAACGTAACATCCAGTGAACGTAACATCTAGTGAGCATAACATCCAGTGAGCATAACGTAACATCCAGTGAACATAACATCCATTGAGCGGAACGTAACATCCAGTGAACGTAACATCTAGTGAACATAACATCCAGTGAGCATAACGTAACATCCAGTGAACGTAACATCTAGTGAACATAACATCCAGTGAGCATAACGTAACATCCAGTGAACGTAACATCTAGTGAACATAACATCCAGTGAACGTAACATCCATTGAGCGTAACGTAACATCCAGTGAATGTAACATCCAGTGAACGTAACATCCAGTGAATGTAACATTCAGTGAGCATAACGTAACATCCAGTGAATGTAACATCCATCACCTAGTATCTTTTATTCACTGTAGAAATTTAGAATGTAATAATAATCACATATGTAATAATAATATGTGATTACCGGCACTTTTCCCCCCACTTCAAGCACTGGCAGAGATGGTAAACTAGAGCTTAGAGATTCGCGCAAAAATGTTTACCACACGTTGGCTATCACAGTGGAGAGCTGAGGAGTAAATATGTTTTTTTTTCAGAATAGTGTAAACAGCATGGACATGGAATCACATGGAATCTGATCTTTTTCTTTCACGTCACTCTTCATCAACATTCATCACAATTCTGTGCTGGCGGGAGTCAGACTGTGAAGTCAGCTGTGAAAGAGGTTGTGGATGGACAGTGATGAAATCTGTTTCAGTGAAGCCATTCACGTCACAGTGCCACTACTCCTGGCTCTGACGCCGCATACACACACCTCTGTACGGTAGCAGCCATTGTGACACCAAAAATGACAGAATTAGAAATGTGGCTCTTTTCCCCCCCTTATTCTCGTCCTTTTTATCATCTACTCACGATTTCGCTGGTTTCCACTACACATCAACTTCAGTGGCCTCCATAGCCACTCCATAGTTCCGGGTACCAAAAGTACCCCGAAATTTTAGTTCCAGGAACTAATATTTCAGGAACTAAAAAGTTCCTTCAGCCCGTTCCTGGCTGTGTTTCCACTGCGGTCTGCAAAGCACGAAACATGAATGTATGATATCACTGCCATTCGCTCCACTATTTTACACAAAAAGAAAATCTGTTGAATAATTTAATGGAAACGAGTTCCTCCAATGGTTCCTAGTTCCGGGGTGAAGTTACTGCAGTCGAAAAGCTGCTCATGTTGACTTCTGTGCTGCGTGCCAAATTGAGCACTAAGGCTTGGCGTGTGAACAGAGCCTAAGTAGAAACCGGGGGCCATGCTGGTACAGAGCCAGGACCCTGGGGTTAGCAGCCCTACTCTAGTGATGAGCCTCGGTATCTAGATTGACCACAGGGAGTCAGGACCATCAATTTAACATCTCATCTGAAAGATGGGAATTAGCAGAGATGGTGTGCTCGCAGATGGGAAGCTACTTCATATCAGGAGGGTGATCGAAGAGAACATTTGCAGAGTCAGGCTATAGAACGAGAGTCTTAAGCTTTTAATTGTCATGGTTATGCCACAACAATGTGGTGTAACCATGACAATAGCACCATGGTATGACTAGAAGCCCTGACTGTGCTCTCATGATGTGAACATCATGGAGTGAGAGGGATGTATCCACCGATGCGTCCACCCTCATGAAATGGTTTAGGAGAGGATATTCAGCTGGAGGCTTTTGTCTGCGATATTCCTCATGTCAGTGTTCTATCGTGTGTTCCCTACTCTGTCCTTGTGTGAAATTACACATTTCTGTTTGGTTGGATCAGAAAAGAGCGGAGATGGATCTGATATGAGAGCTGCTGATTTCTTTTTCTTTCAGAGAGTTTCAAAAATGAGAGCTTTGTGAGTTTTTCCTTGAAAACGACATCAAACCAAGTGAGTGATCATTCCACAACGTAACGCTACCTTAAAGACAGCCGTCCGTACAGACAAAGCTCATTTTATTGTGACTAAATTTCTGCTCTGTGTGTGTGTGTTTATATTTTGCCAGGTGGTTCAACTCACCGGTTTCAAGCCCTCAGGTACAGTCACTTCCTGTCCTAGTTTGATTGGCTACAGGTCAGGTCACATGACTTGACTCGTCAACATGTTGGCCTCTATTTTGCACACATATCTATAGCATAATAACCAAATAATAACTCGCAACAGCTGAAAAGAAACCGCATTTAAATCAGGTCACGGTGGCGGATAAGGACACAAAAATATGAACGACGCAAACTTTGCACCAAAGACGATAAGTGAAGAAAAAACACACAACAAAAATATATTTTGGGGACTGGGTAAGGAATTTCGGAATCCGAATCAGTTCCACTGACAACATTCTACCTTGACCCACCTAGCAATCTGGGTTCCACCTATAATGAAGCGCTGCTGTTTTTGTTTGTATTTGGTTGGTCTTTTCTCCTTCTTTCTTTTTTTTGCAAGCGTGCGCTGGTGCTTTATGTCGCCGGCCGCGGTGTTGTGCCACCACTGCAGCGCCACAACAGATGGTTCCTTTTCCCAGAGTTGTGTAACACTGTCAGTGGTTCCCTATAGCCCCAGCGCATGCAGCAGGACACGCGTCCGTATGGCTGGCTCTATGTTTTCTGTGAAGCGCAGGCGAGTGGTGCTTGGGAGGCTTTGTTGACCCACAAGACAAAAGGAAAAGCTTGAGTTTCAATCAGCAACGGGCAACGTCGAGCTATTCAACGGAGCGGCCATTAACCACTCCAACACCTGCTGTCTCTCACTCTCCTTTTCACTGCTCCCTCGCTATCTCCTCCTCCTCCTCTCTCCTCCTCTCTACCTTGCTCCTCTCTCTCTCCTTCTCCCTACTCCCCATACTTCTCTCTCACTCCTTCTCTCTCTCTCATTCCTCCTTTTCCTCCCTCCCGCTCTCCTACTTCCCCTTGCTCCTTCTCTCTTTTCTTCCCCCTTTTCTCCCCCCGCTTCTCTATGACTGCTTCTCTCTCACCCCCCTCTCAGTCTCTCCCTGCTCCTCTCTCTATCTTTCTCCTTCTCTCTCTCTCTTCCTTGCCCTCCCTACTTCTCATAACATCTCTCTCGTGCCTTTTCTACTCCTCTCTCCCTCGCTCGTCCTCTCTCTCTCTCTCTCTCTCTCTTACCCCTTCTCTCCGTCTCTCTACTTCTCTTCCTCTCTCATCCTCCTCCTCTCTCCCTCGCTCGTCCTCTCTCTCTCTCTCTCTCTCTCTTACCCCTTCTCTCCGTCTCTCTCCTTCTCTTCCTCTCTCATCCTCCTCCTCTCTCTCTCTCTCTCTTACCCCCTTCTCTCCGTCTCTCTCCTTCTCTTCCTCTCTCATCCTCCTCCTCTCTCCCTCGCTCGTCCTCTCTCTCTCTCTCTCTCTCTCTCTCTCTCTTACCCCTTCTCTCCGTCTCTCTCCTTCTCTTCCTCTCTCATCCTCCTCCTCTTTCCCTCCTTCTGTTCTCCTGAGAACTTTCAAGGTGCCGTTTTCACTTTTGGTCACTGCACTCAGCATGGTGTCTATAACTTCCCATTCAATAATAATCTCAGAATTAATTTAATCATCACAAATGAATGTCATAATTAATCCCATAATTCCAATTGAATGTCATTAATGTCATAATTAATTTCATTTGTTGGATCCACAGGTTGCTGAGCTGCCAGTGGAACTGACTGTCAAGAGCAAATACTACCGTGTATACAACACTGTATACTAATGTTTAGCGTATACAACGACTGCATATACAACTGTATATACTGCTATACAACTGTGTATAAAGACAGACTGAAATCTCAGACTCTTGCCACGCTACGCATCAGCGGAAATGCAGTGTTTTGACAGTGTTTCATGTAGTATTATAGAGTATTAAAGTATTACTGCATATAGTGGAATGGTAGACTGTAAAATATGACCAGAGATACTCTCTGTCTGTAAGTCTCTCTATCTCTCTATGTCATTAGGCTCATTTAGTAGAAATGTCTTCTGTAATACATTTGAAGGAACCATCATGGATCTAACTAGAGTGGACTTGAGTTCTTGCAGATTTTGGCTGACTCCCAAAGTGCATTTCCTCCTCCTCCGCTGCGGCCATATTGGACCTCGTGTTTTCTTAAGGAGGATGAGTAGTAAATTAAACCATTATTCAAAATGGCTTCAGAAGGGCTTTAAATATCTGAGGTAGTTAGTTGGAGTTGTTTCTATTCTGTGTTTTACTTTAGATACCAGAACATTATTGGTGACTATGTAGCTGACGTCAGTAGTCAACAAAAAAAAGGAAAATAAAAAAGATTTCTCATTTTGCTGAGTGCCCGGCCTTGAGGGTAAATATCCTTTCAAAACATGTTTGTCACGCCGTTAATGAGCTTTGTAAGTTGCCTGAATTGTATTGGCTTTTGGAGCCAAAATTGTAATTTTCTTATGATGGCTTTTGTTTTAAAAGTAGCCATGTGCCTGATGTACAGTTCTTTAACGAAGAATGAAGCATTAAACATTGAGACTATCCTCTTTGAGTTCTCAATATTTACTACTTGTGTTGTGTTGTGTCGGCATGTAGCCTCTTCTACACTGATGCATGAAACATTTCTATAAATAATCACAATCAGCAATTTCCATTTAAGTTTTATTATTTTGTTACTATTACAATAAAATATATTCAAATAAAACAAAAATATTTCAATCACTTTCTCCATTTGGGAAAAGCACTTCTTCATTGTAAGACAGGACAAACTGTCGACTCACAAGAAAAAAAACGGAACAAATAAAAACAAATTTGATATCAAAAGGAACCAATTTCACGATAGTAACACTTTGGACCTCAACATAAAGCTTAATATGTTTGAAATTAAATGTCTTTTTTTGATCTTGCGGTCGATATTCACGATTCACAATATAAATATACTGTACACACCAGTGTGTCTCTCTGTTCGAACCCCAGGGTGAGAGTGTGTCTGCACAGATGCTGGTCGTTAAGGCAGGCGGAGCGATTGTCGACAACAAACGTGATATAAACTTGATATATAAGGACGGATACAAAACAATGGGCCACAGTGTTTCAACACAATCATTTTTTACATATTTGAGGCAAATCATGAAAACAAAAGAGATAGGTTCCTGAACACATTTTAGAACCACTGCACTAATTTGATGGGTTTTTTCCATTGTTGTATCACAATAGCTTTTTCCATTTTGGCCATTATGGTCTCTCCAGTTCTCCTTTTTAGAAAGAAGGGAGTTCCACACACACAATATATCCATCACGTCATTAAAGACCCATCTCTATCTGCCATGGTGGAAACAGAGGAGCGATGAAGACGTCACCGTAGCCCACCTGAACACCTGAACATAGGCCTGAACATAGGCCTGAACACTGCTGCATGTGCTCTATGCAGGATGTAAACGTGTCTCTTCCTCTTCAAAACCTCCTCCCCCTGGCCCCCTCCACCTCCCCCACTTCCACCTCCTCCTCCCACCTCCTCCTCCTCCCCCCTTCTCCCACCTCCTCCTCCTCCTCCCCCACCTCCTCCACCTCCCCCTCCTCCTCCTCCACCTCCTCCTCCCCCACCTCCTCCACTCCCTCAGAGCTCCGTCCAGAGACGGTTCCCTGCTCTCTCCCACACAGCAGTTACACACGACTCTTTAGTTGTCTCTCTCTCACTGTCTATTATAATCTCTCTCTTTCTCTCTCCCTGTCTATTATAATCTCTCTCTGACTCGATTTTTCTTGGCTTCACCCATCAAAGAGTTGGATGATTAACCGCACAAAAATGTTCCCTCGTTACTATGTGTGGCTTTGATATATTAATATATTAACATCTAAGTAAATAAAACAAAAAACATGAACATTGAACTGAACCGTATAGGCTATAGCTTTGATATCACGTTTTGTTTCTCGGTGACAGAAATAACAGAACTAAGTGCTGAAATATGAGTTGTGCTAAATCACAGTCGCATCGTTTAGTTTGTTCCTCCTCTTGAACCTCTGGTATTAGGCTTACTATCGTCTGCCTTTCATATAATAATAATAATAATTATTATTATTATTATTATTATTTCATTTCACATATCGCTTGTCATACATATAATCTGCAATTTACTATTACGATTTGAATGTGGTTCTTACAATAGTTCTTTGAAGGTGAGATTCTAAGCCGTGTCCACGTGGTCGGCACAAGAAGTTTCAGTTCAGTTCAATTTGAGGCCTGTGAGAACCTGCTTGGAGAAAACCGTCTTTCAAAAGCAATCGAATGTAAAGAAATACAAAGACTGCCGTCTCTCAGCCATGTCTCAGTCAGAGCGCAAACGGCACCTTGTCGGTATGAAAAGACTTCACCATGACTCCAACCAGCTTCCGACACCAAGATGTCCCCTTGTTCCACGCCAGTCTTTCCTGTTCCCTCACAGGAATATTCAAAAGTGTAACTGTCGTAGAAATATGATTTAAACAGACGCGATTGTACTGTAATTAGGCACTTTCCAATACATCCAGATATGCTCACTCTGTAGAACCAAGACCTGTCCAGGCGTCCTGCGTTTCACTAGTGACCTCACTAAGCATATGTCGAGCTTCAGGCATCCGCGGGTTGCGAGGAGCTAACGGGCAACAGAGACACAGGACGCCATTTATATACAGGTTGGACTGGGGCCCCTTGAGACAAAAGTTACGCTTCACAGATTTAGAGTTTTTAGGGGCAGAACTTGGGGCCCTGCGGTGGCCGTGAGCTGTGGGACGGAGTGGTGTGGTCTGGAGTCCAGCGGACGAGCCGCGACAAACAAGCCGTGACACCTGTACAAATAATTAAGAACCTGCTGCCAGTGAAACTATACACTCTCTCTCTCTCACTCTGTCTCTCACTCTCTCTCTCTCTCTTAACTCCAACTCGACACACTCATACACACACTCACACACAAGTCAGTCAGGGCCTGCGTGCGCCCCGGTCCCGCCTCATGCGCAGGCCTGCTTGGCGTGCAGCATCTCGAATGTATGCAGGTGGTTGGCAGGGCACCTCCCTCCGTTCCAGGTGCATGTAGCACAGGTAGTGCCTCGGTGCCCGCGACCTCAGCGGCCCAGCAGTCCGGGCACCGAAGCACCAGCTGGCCAAAACTTCTCCCTGAAACTGGGGGTAGGCGCCGAGAGCGTGTCTCCAGCAGGGCCCCGTTCACCTGCTCCTGGACCCCCTCCACGAAGGCCTGGTTCTCCAGCAGCTTCACGTCTGCGTAAGGAGAGGGTGGGTGGGTGGTGTTTGGGGTGGGGGTGTTTAATCGGTAAATCGACGACCGCATTTCTATCGAGTGCAGAGCTACAATGCAAGGTGTTTGACGACGGACGTGACTCATGGAGAACAAGGAATGAAAAGTAACGATGGATACAGAATCAGAGAGGCACGTTTGAGAGGTACACGTGTGTTTAGGAGGGAGGGGGGGGTGTTGGATGGTGTGGTTGTGCGTGGGTGTAGGTGTGTGTGGATCTAGGTGTGTGTGTGTGTGTGTGTGTGTGTGCATGTTTGTGTCTGGTTTGTGTGTGGGTGTAGGCGAGTGTGAATGGGATTATATGTATGTGGTGTAGTTGTATGTATGCGTGTGTGTGTGTGTGGATCTGATTGTGTGAATTTGAATGTGGATGTAGGTGCGTGTGGATTTCGTTTTTTTATTTATGCCAGTGTGTGTGTGTGTGTGTGTGTGTGTGTGTGCGTGCGTGCGTCGTGTGTGTGTGTGTGTGTGTGTGTGTGTGTGTGTGTGTGTGTGTGTGTGTGTGTGTGTGTGTGTGTGTGTTGTGTGTGTGTGTGTGTGTGTGTGTGTGTGTGTGTGTGTGCGTGCATGTGCGTGCGTCGTGTGTGTGTGTGTGTGTGTGTGTGCATGTGTAGTGTGTGTGTGTGTGTGTGTGTGCTGTGTGTGTGTGTGTGTGTGCGTGCAGTGTCATGCACTTCATTCTGTGCGTACCGGAGCCTTCCTGCTACGTATACGGAGGCTGACAATAGGCAAGCCGTGTATTCACTCAGAGCTGAGCCATTCCCCGGGACCATTCACTCAGTAATTAAATGTTTTCAATCAGTGTTCTGAAACATCTTTTCAAACCACCGAAGGGCAATTGAATTACCCCTGACAAACGTGACTCTGAAGATGAGCTGGAGTGCCGGCACCGGAGCCAAGAAGCCGATGGCAAAGACGGCAAATATTTTCTGCCTTGCGACAAGTGCTCTGCGTATTCAAAAGCTCTTTGTTCGCCGCCGCTAAATAGCAATCTCCTCTGGGAATCTGGCCCGGCGATGTTGAACGCTGTCTCCATATGCACACGCCGCCGCGTGAATGTCTCCAGCCACGGAGCGATAGAGCCGTCCATTACGCTCGCCTTTGAATGCAATTAGCGGACAATGGGGAGAGGATGTCTTTGTTAAAGCTGCCTTTTGTCAACCCACCCCCCCCCAAAAAAATAATTAAATCATCCCATTTGAGATGAAAGGACCAGTTTAGCAAACACTTCTAACCTTCGATATAAATCGGTGGAGAAGATAACCTGCGATTGTGAATGGCTCCATTAAAATATCAGGACGGCTATTCACAAACTTCCCCCGTGGCTCTCATCTTCGTAGCGATCATTAGCTTCTTTTCATTGGCCAGCCCACGAGGGAGTGGGCTCCTAATACGGATACACGTATAGATCATCCTGCTAGCGGACACATCTACAGCGGTTTGGACGGCATATCGCCCAAGGATGAAACACAGCGTTCAGGCATATTAGACACATGTAGATGTACATAGCTGTTGCTTCGGATGGCCGATCTGCAGGAGAACACGATGGTTGGTATAAATGCCGGCGCAGAGAAGACTTACAGACCTACAGTGACTGAGTGGTAGGCTGTGAAAGTGGGCGTGTAGTTGGCTGCGTTGGCGGTGACTCACTGGGGTTGAAGAGGAGCAGGAATTTGAGGCAGGCCACCTCTCTGCGGTCCACCTGCAGGGCCAGCAGTCTGGCTGCCAGCTCCTGGCTGCGCTGGATCAGGCTTGACAGAGTCCCGTCCACCTGGGACACGATGCACGACAGCTCCACCTCACATATAACCATCACGTGCAGAGACACTGCATTATGCCACCAGACATCAACCACCACGGTGATACGTAGCACCTCGCAAATCCAGCACAGACGCCCCAGCTTCCAACACTGACAATCGCGCTCACCGGCGACCATATCTCTAGTTCCTTCTGTTAGCTGCTATGGTCTCGCGCTCACGCTCTTTATGTCTTGTGGCTCAGCCCACGCCCGCCCACGATACTCACCCTATCTGTATAATATAATTATATAATTATATAGATGTATTTTCTGTATATATGATTTGTAGGGTTTCTTTTGTTATTATTTAGCTTTTATCCTCTTATTTTATATTTCTTCTCTTATTGTTTTTACTCTTATTTAAATCTTGTTTCTAGTACTGTCCTGTAATTTCTCCTGTGACACACTCATTTCTCATATGGGATTAATACTGGAATGTAATACAAATCAAATTTTATCTACGGGCATTTCGGGTTAAACTTCATCATATGGGATTAATACTGGAATGTAATACAAATCAAATTTTATCTACGGGCATTTCGGGTTAAAATGTAATGGATATGGAGCTAAATTGCCATAATTGAGGTGCATTGACACACAACAATAGAGCGCCCACTTGTTGATAAACCGGCAGCAATTAAATATCGTGAAGGATTTTAAACACATTGTCAATCCAATATTTCATGACCTTTATATTACAATTCAGCACAGACTTTGACCTCATTATGGGGTGCCATGGCGGCTACTGAGCACCACCGTATACAGCATATTGTGTGAGAAAAGTATACTGACAACTGCAAATGTGGACTAAAACAACAGCTGTACAAGGACAAAGAAGACAAAGGTATCTCTTGAGGCACACGCAGGGAGACGTAACAACTGGGGGTCGACCGGCCTGGCCGATAATCGGATCCGATATTCATTATTTTTCTGATTATCGGAATCGTTATTTTGTATGATCTGATTGCCGATTAAATGAAAAAAAAATTAAATGCGCTCCTTGCAGGCGGCTCTGATGCAGTCGCCTCTCTCTGGCTCAATGTCCCGCCGGCAGCATTATTGATTGGCTATACATCACGGGTACAAAATAGCCAATCTGTACTCCGTATTTGTGGGAGACACGTGGGAAAGAGGTCGCCAATCAGTCTGCAGTGTTTGTCTCGACACGCCCATTCGCTACGATTGGCGATTGGCGCAGCCAAAATAACGCGACAAAAGCCAATCGGTCTGCAGTGTTTTGGCTCGACACGCCCATTTATAGTATAAATGGACACGGCCATTTATACTATACTTTATACTATTCTTTTGTCACGTTATTTTGGCTGTCGCCAATGCGCCAACCGCCTG
>PIJE02000078.1:515972-548032 GCA_002895965.2 Coryphaenoides rupestris | reverse complement strand
AGCTGGTGACACGCACATGCACAGACCCAGACGACACTCATCGGACATGGGTCTGATGAAATGACTAACCCCCAACCCCCCCATCACACACACACGGACACACACACATCCCACCCCCTCCTAAACTAAGCTATATATCTTATCCTCCAAACCAACGGTCCAATCATGCATCGCGTCGCAGATCTGACACTGTCTTTGATTCATGGGGGGGGGGGGGGGAACGCCAGGTCTCGGCGACCTGACGGACTTCCTGCCTGAAAAACACACACACACACACACACACACACACACAAGCATGTACAGTAGAGGACTACTTGGGGAAGACATGCAGAAAAATAAAGGGAAATAAATAAGCTAAATGTGTCCACAGATGAACAACCAATCAAATGATCAGGTTAGTTGGATTCAAATATCTAAATAAACTGCATTTTGTATCCAGGTAGGAACAGAGGAATGTAAGCATGTACAAGTCAAGTACGATCAAGTACAAGTACTTGATCGCAAGCTTTTTCCCGCCCTTTAAAGCATGCAGATTCAGTTCCTATTATAATATCTAACATGATGTAGGTCATTGAAGTACATCATAAAACAGTGTTGATCGCGTGCTGTTGTCCTCTGAAGCGACCATGTTCCGCTCCCCATCGCTAACCACACACGGCGGCTTTTGTAAACGTTTCACGCAGTCGCCATTTTCCACTTTCAACAGGTGAAGCTGGGCTCGGAGAAAATGCGAGGAGGCGGGCGGACAACAGAGTCACACAATGCCAGTGGTCAATGGCTTCCATGCCGTCTGTAGCCCATTTAATAACAATGTAGCCCAGTGCTGTAGAGCTGAAAAATTCCCCCGTTATCGGCAGCGAGGAATGTAAGTATCTGTTGGAGGGAAACGGCTCTCCAGCAGAAGCTCTCAGCCGTGCACGCTCACAGACTCACTCACATGCACACACACACACACACACACTCACGCACACACTCACACTCACACTCACACTCACACTGCACCCATGCACATCACACGCACCACAACTCACAACGGGTACACTCACAGTTTGCACGACTCACTGCGCACTTTATGTGTGCAAGGTGAAAAATGGACTGAAATTCCGAATGCATTGATGACATTCATATCTAAATTCGGTTTGTGGACACATCGCATCCGAATATTTCACATTGCACATCCAAAACGCACACCCACACACACACACACTGCAAGATTACGTGCACATTACTGCTAACATTTGGATCTTTAACACATCTACACTATCACATCTTTGTGACACTCTCTCCAGTTAACTATGAGCCCATTATTCACTTATTAAACATGCAATTCAATGTAACATTTAGTTCCACGCCGAAGACTAAGTGACTGTCTCTCCTGCAAGGACAGCTGCAGTCTCACGTTCAGAAGACTCAAAGACTCTCTTCTCTGGTGGAACGGATTGGGGGGGGGGGTGCAAACGCAGGTAGTCCATTACCTCCTGTACTCAATGAGGAGGAGAGGAGCAGGAGGAGTGGAGGGAGAGGGGAGGAGGAAGAGAGGACGAGTGGGAGAGGAGGAGGGGGAGGAGAGGAGGAGAAGGAGGAGAGGGGAGGACGAGTGGAGGGAGAGGGTAGAGGAGGAAGAGAGCAGGGGAAAGAGGAGGAGGAGGGGAAGAGAAGGAGGAGAGGGGAGGACTAGGAGGAGGGGAGGACGAGTGGAGGGAGAGGGGAGGAGGAAGAGAGGAGGAGGAGGACAGGAGGAGGAGGGAGGAGGAAGGAGTAGGGGGAGGAGGTAGGAGGAGGTGGAGAGGAAGAGGGCGTTGAGAGGAGGTGAGGGAAGGGGAAGCGGAGCGGAGGAGAAAGAGAGGGGAGGAGGAGGAAGAGAGAGCAGGAGGAGGAGAGCAGCGCAGGAGATAAGAAATAGGGGATGCAGGAGGAAGAGAGGATTCCAAACAATGACTTTCTATCTACCTTTCTCCCCAGAACCACACACACACACAAACACACACACACACACACACACACACACACACACACACACACACACACACACACACACACACACACACACACACACACACACACACACACACACACACACACACACACACACACACACACCTGTAAGTGTGGAACATATTGACATTGGTTGTGCGGAGGTAGACTGTGGCTGTAGCCTCAGTGTGAACACTTGTTTCTCAACCACAAGCCATTCTGTGTTGACGTTTTGCTGTCATACAAAGAGTTCCTCGTAAAGGTTGGTCTGCTGCTGCGGCAAACAGTTTATATTTAAACTGTTTCTATTTATTAACCTGCTCAACAGATCCTCAGGGACTTCAGCTGCACATCTCGATATGAACTCAGTTTGTCTCTAAAGCTGTTTGTGTGGCCCTGCCCCCATCCTGGACACCCTAACATACTGACATAGTCTCCAGGTACATAGTCTCCAGACCACGCTCGTAAATCAGGGAGCAGGGATTAACCATCAGCATCAGACGCACACCGCCGCACACAACACGCACTGAACACATTGGAAGACAGCAACAAAGATGTGTGTGTGTGTGTGTGTGTGTGTGTGTGTGTGTGTGTGTGTGTGTGTGTGTGTGTGTGTGTGTGTATGTGTGTGAGTGATTGTGTTAATGTGTGTACTATACTCCCAACAGGTGATAGAAATAAGACAGACAGACAGAGAGAAATGAACAGGCGGACAGACAGATAGACAGACAGACAGAGAGAGGGAGACACAAGAACCGACAGACAGAGAGAGAGGGAGAGAGAGAGATACAAGAACAGACAGACAGACAGAGAGAGAGGGAGAGAGAGAGATACAGACAGACAGACAGACAGACAGACAGAGAGAGAGGGAGAGAGAGAGATACAGACAGACAGACAGACAGACAGACAGAGACATGAACAGACAGACAGACCCCCTCAGCTCCTTGAAGAAGATGCAGCTCCTAGCCCACTCAACGATGGAGAAGAGCGTCTGGTCGGCCATGCGACACATCATGCTGAAGGTGCTGGGGCCCTTGTCCTGGCGTCCCCTGAGGGCCCCCGATGGCCCCTGCTCCTGCTGCAGGTGGGCGAGGATCTTGCTCTGCACCGCCGTCTCGTCCGGGTCGCAGCGGAGCAGCTCCAGCACCAGGGGCGGCAGGCCGGGCAGCTGGGGGGAGGCCCCTGACGATGGGTACAGGTCGGTGAAGGGGTACCCCGCCAGCGACTCGGGGGAGCTGGTGTAGTCGGGACACTCGGCCTTGATGGGTCGGCCGGGGAAGGTGGTGTACTGGTGGTAGGGGGCGGGCAGCGGCATGTGGGGCTGCATGGTCATGGCCAGCGAGTGGGGAGCGTAGAGGGAGCCGTCGTAGTCCGTGGTGGAGGTGATGGGGGCGGGCGTGGAGGGCAGCAGGCCCTTGGCGAGGGGGGCGCCGGGGTTCAGGGTCCCGCTGAAGCTGCTAAAGTCAGTCTGGAGCGGGGAGGTGGGCAGCAGAGCGGTGGTCTCCAGCTTGAAGCCGCTGGAGCGGATCAGAGCTTTCTTCTGCTGCTTCAGGGCCCGGTCCCGCTTGTACATCGGCCCGAACTTGTTGCGGCCCCCGCGCATACGGTCCGCACGCACGGCTTCCGCATGCAAAGGCAACATTAAGGACCAAGACGGAGAAGAAAAACACACGGGTTTAGTGATGGGACACGCAAGACATTCACTCTCACACACACACACACACACACACACACACACACACACACACACTCACTCACTCACTCACTCATACAATGTACATACACAGACTGTGGATACCTCCTTCTCTTGCAAACACTGCAAGAAAATAAAGACCCGGTTCCCATAACTCGATTGAAACGGTAAATCATGTTTCCCGGGTGAGCAGAAAACGGCGCCAAGAGAATTGGAGAATGAAATAGCAATTGGCTGAGGATATAACTGTCCTATACACAAACTGCCCCCCTTGGGTTTTGGTTCTACTCTCGTAGCCTAAATAGAATCGTTGATTTAAAACAGCGCAGTTGTCTCTCGGGTTTTATCAGCAAGTGAAGAATGCGTCGTGTTTCTAGTGCGGAAGCAGGTGCTTCTCTGTACGGCGGGCTGGGAATTAATTCAACCCGCGGACATGGAGACAGCGATTCGAGCTGAAATAATTGGAATTGGCCGTAATTGTTGCCTGGCAGATGGAATGAGAGATATAGCTTTCCACAGGTTTTACCTTCTAATCGCATTCCCACGCTGAGGCATTTCTGGAAGCGGCAGAAGGGACACCTCTTGCGCTGCGTCTTGTCGATTTTGCACTCCTGGTTCTCTGCGCACGTATAGCGCTTGTTGTTCTGCACGGTGCGCTTGAAGAAGCCCTGAGACCACAACACCAATTTACACCGGATTAGTTTAACATATAATACACCGTTCGCGTTTAACCTTTACAATGCTTTTGATTGAGTAACATTAATATTTAATAGGCTCATTATAATAGCGTAATAACAATAACAATCCCTCTTCATAATCATAATAATATGGCAAACCTAATAATAATAATAATAATAATAATAATAATAATAATAATAATAATAATCACCACCATCATCATAATCATCATAATAATTATAATAATTACGAATTAAATCACATCATTATTTTAGCCTAAGATTTCTAATAATAATCAATAATAATAATCATCAGAATAATCAAAATAATAAATAGGCCGACGAAAGATTCAATGTATAGGCCTATATTAATCATATATTAAATGTAAGAATGGTTTAATGTTAATATGTTGGGCCTATGGTTAACGTGGGATATTAAGGTTACCTTGCAGCTCTCGCAGGTGAGGAGTCCATAGTGGTATCCCGACACTTTATCTCCGCACACGGGACACAACTCTTCCAGGTCTTCGTCATACGTGTATTCCATAGCCTTCAGTGTTACACCTGTTCATAATACGGACAATAACCAAAACATCACCATTTCAATCAATCATCCAGAAACAATCAACATCATCAACATCATCATCATCAATCATCAACAACATTTCCCCAGGACTTTGTGTAATTAACAAATGTATTATAATATTGATGTAATATTATATGATTTGACGTTATATTATTATTATATTTTTTTTAAATGGACCACCTACCCTTAATGTATCCGACCTACAAAATGCGTGCCTGAATTTAACAACGTATTATTCAATAAATAATCTCCATCCGATATCCCGTACAGTAGGCCTACACACGCGCGTGAGTCAAACAGCTCCGAGGTGCGGTGGACGATCCGCTCCCACCACGCGCTCAGATACCGACTGCAGTCAGACGCACCGCGCGACAATTTAACGCGCACGACAACCCGCGTCCAATAGTCAACAAGAACCATGGGGGGGACGGGGGACGTCCACAGCATTGGTGTAGATATTACCCTTTGATTAAACTATGTCTAGCTTATTATTACTATTATCATCATCGTTATTAGGCTATACATTGATTCGTTATTATAAATAATCATCATCATCATTCAACAATCATCATCATCATCATTATTATTAGCATCATTATTATTACTGGTATTATTATTAAAATAGCCTATAAATATCCAACAACAACAAGTTTTTACAGCGTACTTCTTGTAATATCCTCTAGTCTCTGAAAGGATGGACGGACAGCTGTGTAACCTTTAGGTTTTCCCAACTACTACGCTTATTAGGCCTATTAATCCTATTTTAACGGAAAACACTATCGAACAATATAGGCCTTATTCAAGATTTCAAGATTCAAGATGAAAGATTTATGATAATTTCCTAATTTCTTGACGTCATTTTAATAATTAAAGTCAAATAATAATAATCATGATAATTACAATAATAATTAGGATAATTATTATATATTCTAATTACTATTATATTATTCATTATTATTGTCAATGTTAACGAATACTGCTCCCAAATTATTTGTTTTGTAGTCAGAACTCGTCGGTTTAGCTATTCGTTGGTCATTAATATGATTATTATTATTAAGCCGACTGCTATTATTCGTAATGTTGTTATTATTATTAATATTATTATTATTATTAGCATTATTATTTAGTAGTAGTAGTAGTATTAGGCCTATTATTTTTATGATCATTATTATTGAGTGTTTGGACCAATCGAACACATTTTCGAGATGGAAGTGAAAATAATAATAAGGCCCAGACGATGGCGATTCACTGTCGTTTTATTTATCACATAAAACCTCACATCTCTTCAATTATCTTCACCCCGGGAAAACAGATGAACATCAACTCCATATTGTTTATGAATCGGTACTCTCTAAACGGCAGTGGGCTTACCTTGCGCTTTGTCTCCCAACATTTGAGGACGAGACGGGAGCCGCGGTCGGTCGTTTGCCTATCAAAACAGACTGGATGGTAAATGGGCCTGTTGATATATATATTATAAATACATGTGGTAGACGTGTTTTATTCCGCGGAGAGGTGCGCGGGGAGCGGCGGGGCCTAGTGGGAGACGGGCGGGGAGAGCAGCGTTATTATAAGTGAGCTGAAGCTTCCCTGCCTTTCCCCTATCGCCAAGTTCACGCGCTACAAGTTCTATTGGTCGCTCAAAGCACGTGACGGAACCGACGCTGCGGCGCATTCCATATGTGGGTGTGAGTGTGTTGTACGCATTGTACAATGTTACATATTTCAGCTATAGGCAGATAATATCATAGTACATGCCTATATATATATATATATATATATATAATATATGTACCATATATTATATGTGTAATATATGTACCATATATTATATATTATTGTACCATATATTATGTACCATATATTATTACATTACACATTTATATACATGTACATACATTTCTATGTTTTTTTTCAAATATGTTATGAAGCATTATCCTATTGCATCCTATTAGGCCGGCATAGGCCTAATAGGACACACACACACAAACTTTTGGACATGGTGTATGAAAGGATCATGCACGGACAGATTAGTGACGACTGGTCATTGAAAGCCTTCTCTATGGAGCTGCGTTTTGATTGGGAGTACAAACGCGTCTATTCTGGTCCGGGTTCAGGAAGCGGTGGGTGAAATATGATGAACACCGAGAAGTGTTCATAAGTAGGGCCTTCCTCGCGATTGTGAAGACAGGAAAGAAAAATTCTGACTTAACATAAAATAGGCCTACATGGTCTTTCGATGTTGTCACTTAAGGTTGTGTGGTGTGTGTGTGTGTGTGTGTGTGTGTGTGTGTGTGTGTGTGTGTGTGTGTGTGTGTGTGTGTGTGTGTGTGTGTGTGTGTGTGCAGGGCCGGCTCTAGGCATTTAGGCGAGATTATGATTTGATAACTTTGGGGGGTCACGCAAGAGGCGAGTAGGGACTGGAAAATGTCAACAACAACAACAACAACTATTGCATGATGTTGGGCGCCACATTCAATAGAGACAGTAGGGAATGAAATTAATTTAATTACAAAAAAATGAATTTAATAAAAAACTATTTTTTTCTAAACTATTTAAAGTGCCACTGCGCCTGTGCGCGACCGCCTAACTTGCCTATGCTCAGAACCGGCCCTGTGTGTGTGTGTGTGTGTGTGTGTGTGTGTGTGTGTGTGTGTGTGTGTGTGTGTGTGTGTGTGTGTGTGTGTGGCACATGCACAAGGCTGTTTATAATTCCTCACATACGGTGCAGGTCTTGGGGGTGATTTGATAAATAGTTTTAATCCAAAGTTATTGAGAAGATAGCGCGCTTATCTCACGCGACTCTGAGCCGAGGTGATAGCGTTAGAAGAATATGTGAGGTCGTAAAGGACGATGATTTTTTTTAAACATATTTTTAATAGTGAATGCAAAACACGCATGCGGAGAACTGCGTAATTCGTGTCGGAAAATCAAAAATAATATAAGCCTAGAGGCCTAGCTGTAGGACGATATGGCGCCTTGTGCGTAAAACGACACGTGGAAAAAACACTGTGGTGACGTCGGTTGGCCGTCAGCGTTACAAAACGAAATAAATAAATAAATAACGACCACACTACGCAAAACCTGCGGAGTATAGGCTAAAGTCGCTGAACGAGATAAATGCCATATATATATATAAATCAGTTTGACCTCTGACCCCGGAAGACAGACAAGGTCCCCCCAAAATGAAGCTCATGAAGCCATGACCCGTCTATTGGGGCATCCACAAAACAAACAGCGATGCCTCGCGAAGCAGAACGAGTGGCCGGCCGGAAGACGTTCTCCAGCCTCCGTGGGAGACCACCCTCTGTCTCCACAGGAGATCCCCCACCTGTCACGGAGTCGCAGAGCGATGGGCTTATCTGTGTTTGTCTCTCCAGAGGTTTGTTGTGCGAATGTGCTGTGGCTCAGCTGTGGCCCTGCGACGCCCTACCGCCCCACGCGGCCCGTCTCTGTCGCCAGATGATTATTAATAAGGAGTTGGGTGTTTTGACTTCGTTTAAACTCTGCCCCGCGTGCCCCACCCGGACACTTACTGCTTGGAAAGCAAAATGCGTTAAAAGAAAAATAACCGATAGCGCCAGCACTTGTTCTGGGTGAAAGTTGTCTCGTTTGGGGATGGATGATACGGGCCAGCTATGTGTACAGATAAAGATAGAGAGAGTGGATTGTGTTTTCACAGAGAGATGCCGCTGCTTTCTTAACGGGATAATATATAGGCTACTTAGAAAGGGCGTTGTGCACGGGTCAGGGCACGGGGGTTGATTTGACACGATGACAAAAGGAGAAAGGAGAGATTTTTGCTGAACAGTGTGTATGTCCTCCTGTCTGTCCTTGACCAGACCGAAGTAGGCTATACACCACAACAAACCACTTAGAGAGGGGAAATTAAAGAGAAAGACCACAATGCACGGCGGAGAAAGCCTGCCACTGCAGCCCCCCCCCACCAACCCCCCTGTCATCTCACAAGGTCGCTTCCCGCCACGACAACGACGACGACGTATTTTAATTTGGTAACGGGTTCTTTTATTTCCGGTGGCAGCATTATAACGGTAACATTATAACGGTATCGGTAAGCGACAGGTGAGCGCGGTTCATCACGCCCCCTGCTGTTCGTGTTCGTGTTGGTATTTATAACTGGACTTCAACCATCACACACGCACTCTCTCTCACACACACACACACACACACACACACACACACACACACACACACACACAAGTTTGTGTGCGTGTGTGTCCGTCCAAGCCGTGGGATATTGATAGACTTGTCGTAATAAATTGCCACCACTTCTTGCCCTTGACAGATGCCGGAATTTTCGCGCATGTATTTTCCTCAATGCTCTTTTAATAACGAGTCCTTTTGTGTTCACTAACAATGGAGGAGCAGTGTTCGTCTCACAAGGTTACGCCGTCGCAACCTCGCATGCTCGGCTACATCCGATCCTCAAACGCACGCCGCGTCGTCAACTAACGACAACGTTAACGCAACGTGACGCAGACTGGTTGCGTCAGGTTGCGTCAGGTAGCCGGCTGACCCGAATCACTAAATCACTAAATCACTCGGATTATACCAAAATCTGCAACTGAAAACCCTTACTTTGCGTTCTCAAGATTAGAATTTAAATCTCAGTGTGGAATTTTTGAGAGCCGATACGATATGTAGCCTATGTAGACCTTTTGCGATTTTGGATGGTAGGTGTACCATTTATTTGCTTCAACAAAGATTATGTTGACATTTCTGGCTTAAAATATTATAATTTATTTAATTATAAGTGATGTAGGCTACAACAGCAATAATGAATTTCTCCTTAGTATATTATTATGTGTTATCCAGGTGTTAAATGGTGTTCTGCCAAATCGCTTGCAATGAAGGCCCAGCAATATATTCATACATACAAAGCCCAGGTAGAGGGAGAGGGGGAATCAGTCACACTACGAAATGCTACCAAATAAAGCACAATTCATTCATAAAACGAATGTATATATTAGTTTGACATGTCATTGCTGAACGGATACATGATTCTTACATACAGGGCCTTAAATAACCTAACTCACCTTAATAAAAAATAATACACCAATGACACGCGAATATTAGCCCAATCTGATCCATTTTACATTGAAGCTCTGCCAGAGTTGGACTCGAACCAACTGGAGTCGATCCGAAAGATGCCAACTTCCTCCACGCAGCACTTGTTAACTGGTAGTTTAGCTTTTTGAAGAGTTATACAAACAAAACATGTTTTCAAGGTACCAATGAATCAGTTTAAGAAATTAAATGGGGAATAAACGACAAGGTCAACTAAATGTCTGCTTTGGTGAAAGCCCTATTCTTTTTTAAATGTTAGCCTACATGGTGGCACAGCTCATTGCATTCTTAGTTTGGGGAGAACCCTGGAGTGGGTCGCACACGGTGTCTGGCCACTGGAAATGAATTAATGATGTTATGTTTTGGAGGAGATTTAGGTTTTAAAATTTTAAGTTAGCAATATAATATGTATTAAGGTGAATGTGGCATTTTACATACTGTACTAGAATGTTACTACTCATAAATAAGACAAAGACCCCATTCCGACAATTATGTCTCCAAAAATATGAACATAATGATTATTATTCGTAGTAGTAGTAGTAGTAGTAGTAGTTGTTGTTGTTGTTGTATTAGTAGCAGCAGTAGCCATATATGGAAAAACACATTTCCTGACATTTCCATTAACCTAGCAATTCTCAGTGCTTGAAGCTTGTATTATATATATATTGTTTCACTCTTTTGACAAATGTACTTATTGGAAGTTGCTTTAGACAAAAGCGTCTGCCAAATGCCCTAAATGTAAATGTAAATATGATGTAAAAATCTGTAATAAAGCGTGATATGGCCCTCACCTGCGACACAATCCTCAACTACCTTGAAGCACAGAGTAAGCTATTATGAATTTAACAAAAACAAGTGTTGTTTTATTCATGAGGTTTTCTGGCTGATGTCTATCTGTCAGTGTGTGTTGTGTGTGTGTGTGTGTGTGTGTGTGTGTGTCTGTCTGTGTGTACGGTGTGTGTGCGTGTGTTTGTTGTAGGCATGCCAGAACATTATTCATCTCAAGGCCTTTGGCTGCTTAGTAATTATTTCTATAAACAACTAAATAAGTTGAGTAAATATAAACACACCAGCTCCTCATGAAATTGACGAAAATGGTAAAGGAATAGGAATGGAAAGTTAGTCCAAGTAAGAGTTGAATGGTTGAATGGATACAGCAATAGAGAGAGTGGGAGAGCCAGAGAGATAGACATAAAGATAGAGAGAGATGGAGGAAGAAAGATGGAAAGAACGAGGGAGCAAATGAAATATAGAGCAAGAAAAAGGGGAGAAAGATAGAAAGATGAGCATGAGAGAGAGAGAGAGAGAGAGAGGAGAAGTGGAGAGGGAGAAAGGAAGAGACGGGGGGGGGGGGGGGGGGGGGTGGAGGTTTGGGCACTCCCAGGAGCTTGTAGAGGAAATGGCCGAGGCATCAGAGAGAGGCAGGAGGGCCAAGGTCAGTTCCCCCCTCCTCCTCTCCTCCTCCTGGACCCCCAGACCACTCCCCCCCCCCCCCCCCCCACTACCCCTCCCCACCCTCCTCCTCCTCCTCCTCCTCCTCCTGGAAGCGAGTCAGTTGGCGGGGGGTTAAAGAGTGGGGTGGCCTGCTATCAGCACCGCACGCCGGGAGGAGGGAGGGGGTGGGGGTCAAGGGCAACAACATGAGAGGGAGAGGGGGGAGGTTGGGGGATGAGGAGAGGATGGAGAGGGGGAGGGGGGTGTTTGGAGGACCACACCTGAAGCCAGCCACACTCCTGGAGCGTGGCTGGAAGGACGCGTGGCTCCAAAAACACGCAGCAGGCAAAAAAGAAAAAGGCGGAGCGGAGTGAAGAGAGGAGAGTGCGGCCTTGACACGGTGACACGCATCCCTCGTGTGACGTCGCTACGGCGATACAGCCGCCCAATGCCACGCGTGTGGCATCCCGCTCTGGCAGCGGCTTCTTGTTTAACGCAGGACGGGCTCAAAGGAAGAAAGGCCGATGGAACGGAAAAGTTTCAACTGGACTAGACTTGTTGGTGCTGCTGAGCAAGGAGAGGAGAACACTTTAACACCAGAGCTTTTTCTGTGTTTTGAAAAAAAAAACCTCTTCACTCGATACCCGATGAGTTGGCTCTGAGGAGAAGATGAATGAACTTAAAAGAAAACTGTGGACAGAAAGAAACAAACAAGTACTGCATGCTGAGGAAACGTCAAAATTGAAGTGTTGCATTCTAATTTTATTTGACTATTAACTAGTCCCATTCTAAAAGTTAATAAAAGCTTTTAATATGACCTTTAACTTGACCAAGTAGGGGAGCACCCTAACCAAGTAATAAATGGTAAATGGACAGTGTCAACCATGCAAAGGAGTCATGGAGAGAGTCAGCTCGTCGGGAGCAGGCAGGGTCAGGGGTCGTGCTCAGGGACACCCCAAGTAGGTGGAGCCCGGGGATTGAACCACCAGACGACGTGCTCTACCTCCTCTGAGCTATGCTGCCAGCAACCATAGGGCTGATGAAGAGCATTTTCGTACTACACAGTCTGTGGTAATACATGAGATATTAGGGTATGTATGAATATGTTGCTGATACAGAGTATACTGTAGTATTCTGTGTGTGTGTGTGGAGAGAGAGAGAGAGAGAGAGAGAGAGTGTGTGTGTGTGTGGGGCAAGTATTTAGGGTTCTGTGTGTGTGGGCAGTTTTCCGGGTGTGTATGTGTGTGTTGGTGTGTGTATGTGGACATTATTCGGTGTGTGTGTGTATACAGTATTTGGTGTGTGGGATGTGGTCCTTGCTTATCTGTGTGACTCTGACCTGTGTGTGTGTGTGTGTGTGTGTGTGTGTGTGTTATCAGAGAGAAGAGGATGTTGGACGCAGGGTGCTCCACGTCTCCCAAGGGCAGCTGCTCACGCTGATGGAGGAGAACAACAAACACACACACACAAACACACACACACACCATGTGATACACACACTACTGCTGTCACTCAGAGACCTGGGTTTATATAACACCCAGCACACACACACACACACACACCTGGGAACACATACGTACATGCAAACTTACATAAATGGATATACATACGCAAACACACTTACAGATACAAACACACACGGCATTACGGAGGGGGGGCTGGGGGTTGGGGTGTTCACAGCCTTGAGCAGATCTGTCGAAGGGGGTTGAGTGAGTGGGGGGGGGGGGGGGGGGTGAGGCGATGGGGTGTGGGTTGGGGATGTTGGAATACAGTGTGGGGGTGTGGTCATAGAGGTGGTGGAGGAGGGGACTCTCCACCCAAAGTGCCTCCCGGGGTCTCCAACCTTGAGGTCTCGCCAGGACCAGGGTCCAGGATCATCCCCTCAAGCTCCTCCTCCTCCTCCCGCCCCTCTGTATTGACGACCCCCCCCCGCCCCCACCCATGATGTCACCAGTCACCCTGAAGGCTGCCATTTCTTACCCAACCTGCACACGCTCAGTCTGTGTGTTTCCATTAGCTGTTCCTACTAGCATAACATTGACTATTCAGTGGCTTAGCAGACTCTAAGCCAATTCAAAGCACTTAGTGAATCCAGGCACACACGTCATCAAAATAGGGCTAAGGAGTCAGCTTGCTCAAGGATGCCTATACTAGTGGTCGGTGGCAGACATTGGGGATCGAACCCAGAACCTTTCGGCTGGGATTGAAACGCCACAACCACTAGACTGTCCTGCCCTACGACTGAACTCCCATTACAATATTTTGCTCGTTGAGACACCGACACATTTCTCAGGTGTCGGAATCCACAACTCGGGAAAAAGTCTCATCTTCAAATGTCAAAAGGGATTGACATTGGGGCATTGGGTGTTTTTGCAAGCGAGGAGAGTTGTATAGCCTACACATACGTGTGTGTATATACATATTGTAGCGACGGGACTCCACAGTTAGCATTGCGCCTCCCTGTTTCCCAGCATGCATTGTGTTCAGACTTTGAGAATTACGAATTACGTTATTAAGTTCTAAATGTGTTATGCATGATTGTTCAGTGTTGTTAAATTGTTAGTAGTCATATATTAATGTTGTAAGTGTTTTGGGGAACGTAGTACTGAAAGGAGGGGAGAGGAGTAAGACGAGGGCTCTGGTACAGTTGCATAACGCTCACATTTATTTGGTTTCAAGTCCTAAAACATTCTAAACATGCTGTATAACACGTACATCACATTCTTCACAGGTAGTTAACGTAACGAGAGCAGAAAAAAAAGAAAAACAGGCTTTAAAAAGGGTGGTTTTACAGTGTGCCTGTATACAGATGAGGGTGACAGTTATGGACATGATGGTTTCTTGTTTCCCTGAGAAATGCACTGATTGGTCTGTTCTCCATCGCCCCCTGTGAGGTCGGAGGGGAACAACAGCGCCTAGGGTGCGCTGTGCTACGCGGCACTTGCAGGGTCAGGCGGGCGAGGGAGAGACAAAAAGCATGTAAACACAAGAAAATCGCAGGTTTTAACCAGAATTACATTCTCAAACACTTTAACGATCACAAGCAGCATTGACAAAAGTCAAATATAGGATCCAGGTGTCGTGGTTTATCCCATCTCAACACGATGACATCACACAACCTCGACGTGGCCGTTAATAAACAGCACAATAAAGGCTGCATGTCACCGTGTGGTGCACATAATATACACAGCAAATACTGATTCAAGACTATAATCATAGCATTACAATAAGTATTCTTTCAAAATGTAAACACAGGGAAATATACGGGTTGTGATTGACATTCTATCTCTCTTTCTGTTTGTTTGTTTGCCAAATGAGTGACAGTGAGAGTGGAAACTAGGCTAACATGTAAAATCGCATGATTATGAAGATTACTGAGCTGTGTCATACGACGGCGTATTAGGGCGTATTATAAAGTTATACATTTGCAAGAAAAAACTTGCAAACCTAGTGACCAGTGATTCTGGGCTAGAATATATGTTTTTTTTTGTGTGAGTTTTTTTCTCTGTTTAGCCCTCTTCTATAATAACGGCCCTAATATGCTGTCGTAGTCTCATGACGGAAAAACGCACAAAAATAATAAAGTGTGGTGTTGTATGAAGAACCTGAGCAAACAGGCTAGCCTGAGGTAGCAAAATAACAGAAAAAACAAAAAAAACTAAAGAGGCAGTGATATTATGCATTAAAGAAAGAGATACAAGAAAACAGAACATTTTTTAGGTCACTGGGTGAAATTCGGAGACACAAAACGAGAGAACATTGGCGCATTGAAACCAATAAATAAGATTAAAAAAATTAACAAACATCTATTTGAAAGTAAGCAACATGAGATAAACAAAAAAAAGAGGTAGTTTCAGTATGGACACGTCCCTTGTCTGTAAAAATTGGAATCTTAGAAAGTAAATGTTTTTCTTCGGCGCATGAAACCTAAAAGGTTGGAGTGTGGCGGTTAGGACTGCTCTCCACATAGAGAACGAGCCCCTCGTTGAGACAAGATATTCTGTTCCTCTCACAGCCGACGTCGTCGCCCCGGCCTTGGCCGTTCTGCACAGAGAGGCAAAGGATGGCCTCGTCCCAACCCACAGAAGTCTGCAGAAAACTAAACTGCGTGACGAGACATCACCTGGGTCTCATCTGCGAGTGGGTCGTTCATTTCATAGAGGGGGATGTTGGCAATGAGAGGAAGTACAAATAACACCGGCTTTGTGTTTAACTTAACCAGAGGAAACGGGGGTGGGGCGAGGGGGGCTGGTGGGTTTACCATCACCCGGGTAAGGGGTACGGACCGGCCTCTAGACCTCGGAGTACATCTCCCTTAAAAAACAAAAAAAACAAACGACTGATCCCTGAGATAAGAGAGGGGCCCGGGGCCGAGGGTCCGACACATGTGAATGTGTATTCACGTGCGTAGGGGGGGGGGGGGGGGGGGTTGTGTTGTCTTTCAGGTTCAGCGCCGCGGATCATCATCATCATCAGCCTTTAAACGATTCAAATGTGGGAGTATAAAAGGCGTTGTGTTTCCCAAGGCTGTCTGCATTCCTTATGAGCGGCAGCAACATGGCAGCCATTCATAGCATGAAGCAACCTCACGGATGTCACCCTCGAAAGGGTGGATAATCAATACGGGAACACTTTCTGGGTGCAGATGGGACAAAGGAAATGAAGATTTATACATTTGTCTCGAAATTGAAAATGTTCCGAAAAACCCAAAAAATTAATTGCAAAGAGGTGTTTTTGTCTTGTCTCACTCAGGAAAAACATTATACATGATATAAAAACAAAACAACATTCACCATAAACTACATACTTGAAAATGTATTTAACAAAAATCAAAACACAATAAAGAATCTACCTGAAACGTGTGGAGTGTTAGAGGGGTGGTGTGAACAGCATTAGCCAAGAGGCGGACGGGTTGTTAAGGCTGGAATACACAGCGAGGTAGATTTACATGGATATACACGTTCTGGATGTCTCTCTCTCACTCTCTCTTCCTCTCACTACCAGAGCCTAATCTAAACCCATCTTGCCCATTGGACCCTATCCTCTTCCACCAAACAGGAACAACCCACAGACGTAAAACATAAACCAAACAACAACCTTTGCAGACACATGGAAGTGTGTATGTGTGTGTGGGAGTTGACAAATGACCTACCAATTTGCTAGGCGATCACTACATGTACGCCAGCATGAATGCTGGGTAACTCCCCGAATGCAACACATAACACTCACTTTACCCTGTTTTAGACGCAGGTCTACAAAGACCTGAGAGAGACAGAAAGAGAAAGAAATACAGATAGATAGAGAGAGAGATGGATAGAGAGGGATTGGGAGAGAGAGAGAGAGAGTAAGAGAGAGCTACACACTAGGTGGGCAGTGTCCGAGGTCGCACGCCAAGGCCTCGTAAAAAATCCTCACTGCATAGTGTGCAAAAAAAAAAAAAAAATGTTAAAGTCTGCATGTGTGGGGATAATCATTTTTTTCTCCTTTGACTGCACTTCAAATGGTTGCACAAACTCACGGAAATGGAACCGAAAGCAGAGGAATTAATCGACGACAAAAAGAAAAAAAGAAAGACACTTCAAGTTGTTTGGAACAAAATCATCTCAAACGTCCAAAAATAAAAACCACTTCATATGGCTTCTTTTTCTCTGAAGAATTAAAACGTTAAAATGTGCATATCTGCGGCAGACGGTCTACGGGCTGGAAGGTTTTTCCTCGGCTTCCCCCAGTCAGACAAACCCAGGGTTGAGACCACGGTCAATTTCTTTTTTTATAAAAACCTGCGCACTTCCACTCAGCTACAACGCCAATACCGTCAGACACCAGGAACCAGGTCTTCTAACTAGATAAACATTTAATACATACTGATTTCTTCAAAACCAAATATTTAACTAACTCAAAGGGTCCCTGGTTCTCCCTTTTGCCCCCCTGGCCGGTCTACACCACCGATACCAGGGAGAGAGCATGTGCTTGGGGCCGCAAAACCTGGACCAGTCCTGGACCTACTAGGACCCTGGAGGTCAGGTTCCAGGGGGTGTTGAGGTGTGTGCTTTCATGTTTGTGTGTGTGTGTGTGTGTGTGTGTGTGTACATGTGCACATACATGGGTATATACATGGGTGTATTAATGTGTGTGAGGCGGTGTTGTGTGCGGGTGAGTGTGTGTGAGTTTCAGGGGAAACCGCCTCGTGAGGTCCAGCAGTACACTCGTCTGTCCAGCAGAGGGCGAACCCCCCGTTCCCGACACAGATTGATTTAACTTCTTATCTCCATTCTTCGCCGATAACAAATCAATACTCGGAGCTGATAGCTCCGGACCCATCAATAGGCGATGAAAAATAAAAATGAAAAGCATTGCATAACACTTCAAAAAAGGTCAAAAAACGAAGCTAATCGCGATAGTTAGCTTCCACAGCTATCAAGTCTTAGATCCCCAGTCTAATGATTGTAGAAAATACCCGTAACACTCCTTAATGGACGACCATCGCACGCACACACATCTAGCCACAGTTTATTCACTTGCAGAATGTTGAGACTGAACTGAGTGATGTTTAGGATGCGCAAGGGGGTGCTAAACCCCGTCGGTCATTTAGCCGCTTAAGTCACCGTTTAAACGCTGACTCATTCTTTGGTTGCTAGGGGCTCCCTCCTGCCAGTCAATCTCTGATTGTGGCGCCAAAGCATTAAATGGCGGTTTTTTTAATTCACTTCTGTCTTATCTTTTCTTTTTTCTTTTGTATTTGGACAGGGCAACTCTTCATTTCTAACTTCAAGAAAGGTACCTGAAAATAACAACGAACATCTTCCTGAGGTAGTCTTAACAACTCGCTGGCGCGCATCCGTCAGGCCGACCAGACTAAAATACTCCTTCTAGCACTAGGAGTGGCGACACCACACATCGAGCACATCGGATAAACACTTGTAAACTCCAGACCAACACGTCCATGTGCGCGTCCATGTGCATTTGGTTTCTACAGAAGCATGTGCACAGTGGTAAATCAGCATACATTCAGCTCTGTCCGTGTAATAAATATATAAAGAAACTAAATACTAAAAATTAGCTGCTAGTCACATTCAGAGGAGGGGGTGGGGGGGGGACCTGCGTAGTCCCCTGAGCGGTGGTGGAGGTGGAGCTCCGGGGCTCGGGGGGTTGCAGGGGTAGGGTGGGGGCGGGGCTAGTTTCCAGGCGAGGGCCCGGTAGCCACGCAGGGCGGGAGGGCCGGCCCTGTAAGCTGCTCAGGCTGGATTTACAGGAGTGCAAGACCTGCTTTGAACAGGAGGGGGAGCTGCTCCAACGGGACGTTCACAAGCTTCCTGAAAGTGTCCAGAAAACAGGAGGTTAGTTCCACACTACTGGCTTTGCCTTTGGGCTTGGGTCGGCTCCTATGACGTGCTAGTATCCAGAACACCCGAGAGGGGACGGTGAACCAACTTAAATAGCTTTGTGTAGCAATCCTTATCCTCGCTATCTTGCCGTTTTACCGGCCACACGGGGTTGTCTAACCTGGCAAGTACTGCGTGCTATTGAACAATGTTCTATTCAAATCTTACATGTACCATGACCGTATATCATATTGTTTGTTTTACCATCTTTGACAAATGGTAATTAATGTGTAAGATTGTAAATCGTAAACCAAGCAGGCCAAAAACGACGACAAACTCTTCACAAACTCACAGTCGGCTTTCCGGTTTCCATTTCCAATCAACACCTCAACAGGACCGTCTACAAAGGCACTACGCTTCACTTTAGAAGCTATGTATGGAATGCCCACACGTTAAATCAAAAGGATACAACATGTAAATCAGACTGAAACACACAAACAACATACATGGGGGGCTGGGGGAGGCGGGGTGTGTCGGAGGAGGGGGCGTCTTACGTGCGATGCCAAGCGGATCTCCGGGAGACATCATCATGATCTCGGGGAAGCGTTTGGGCTGGTGCGGGCACTTGTACTCGGTGTAGTCCTGGCACACCGTACCAGTAACGCTTGTTCAACTGCTCCAGCTGGGACACGTTGGTCAGCCGCCGAATGTCTGCAGAAGGAGGAGGACATCCGCACACAACACATTATTTTTTTTTAAACTGAAATCACATCTTGCATTGCATCTCCATGTGGGGCGGCAGTAGCTCAGGAAGTAAGAGCGGTTGTCTGGCAACATGAAGGTTGCCGGTTCGATCCCCGGGCTCCCCCTAGCTAAGTGTGGAGGTGTCCCTGAGCAAGACACCACCTAACCCTAACTGCTCCTGACGTGTTGGTTGTTAACTTGCATGGTTGACACCGCCGTCGGTGTATGAATGGGTGAATGTTTGGATAAAAGCACGATATCCATCCACATCCATTTACCATTTACTACCCATGTCTACTACATACACCTATTGTGTACATAGGCATACATAGGCGTACATGTTTTTACAATTTTATCATTGGACATTTTTGACAGCATCCGAATTTCCCGTCTGGGATTAATAAAGCGCTATCTTATCGTCAACTTTATTCATACCACCCTTTACGTGAAAGACAGCATTAAAGTGCTTAACTAGGGATGTGCCTGGCGAAAGTAGTCACTTCAGCTTAGTTTAGGACTAGAATATTAAACACACAATCTTTACGCAAGTTTCAGTACCGATACATCCAGCCAGCTACACGTATAAGGGGGATGTGAGAATGTGTGTTGGGGGGGTTTGTCGCGGGGTGTTTGCGAGCGGCGGTGGTACCTTGGTTGAGGAAGTTGATGGCCTTCATGCAGGCGTACTCCTCGTTGCTGACCTTCAGCTGGTGGAACTTGCGGAACAGATAGATCAGCCGCTCCATCACGTCCATCCCATCCTCACCGAACCTGGAACCCAGAGAGAACTGTCACAACACAGTCACACACACACACAGTCACACACACACAGTCACACACACACACAGTCACACACACACACGCACGTCTCCCGAAATCCCACGCTATATTGAGCAACTTTACAGTCACAGTGAGCATACCATTTCATATTTTGACATATTTGTGTGTGCATATTATATTCTAACTAATAATACTAACAGTATTTTTGTGTTTATATTTTCATGTTCTACTCTCCATCCACGAGCAAAGCAACAGTGGCAAACAATTTTCCCTGGGTGGGGGAGGGGGGCAAATAAAGTGAGCGGGGGTCCATTGAAGCGTCCCTAGCGGCGTTCTGACCAGCAGGACGGAGACCGGATACAATAGAGAGAGAGAGAGAGAGACCGTTCTCGTGGACCGGCGAACCCGACCGGGCACAAGTCCAACACCACAGGTTCACATGAGGTGCTAAATCACACACTTAACACTCAAATTACCTCATAATCGGGAGACAAATTGACCCAAAGACCACAAAACAGCCGCGTAAATCTCCCACAAGATTAGAAGAATTCTCTCCATGAGGCCCAGATAACTGATGTGATTTACAGACCTAACACACGCACGCACACACACACAAACGCAGCCATACACACACCCTCTACAAACCACACACACACATGCACAAATACACACCCTACCCCACACTCCCAAAGATACACATAATAAACACACACACACTCAAACACACACCCTCCCAACCACACACCCATACCTACCTTACTAACCCACCTTACACAGACCCCCTCCCAACCATTCTCCACAGCATGCACACACACACACACACACACACACACACACACACACACACACACACAATCACACACACACACACACACACAATTACACACACACACACACACATCTTACCAACCACCCTTACCAACCCACCTAACACACACACCCATTAACCATTCTCCACACCATGCGCGCACACACACACACACACACACACACAGACGCAATCTCCCCCCCCCCCCACCAACCCCCGTACCGCTCACCCCCGCCCTCCACCCTCATCCGGTGGGGGCCGGAGGGTGTATTTCATTCATCAGGACGGTGCTGGTCAGGGCTCCAGGACCCTCCCTTCCACGGCTCCCTGGACCCCCGCCAACCACAATAAGGGCCGTGCCATGGGAATCATTACAATACCCGCCGCGCTTTTACTTTGGAGATACCAAGCCGGGCCGAGCGGAACAGATTTCTGCGCCGCCATCTGGGACGCTCAACCTCCCCAGTCCACTACACCGCCCCTCGCTCGGCCGTGGAAATATATTGAGTTGGCAGAGGGCCGCCAAGAGAGCGAGAGAGGGAACAGTCACAGTCACCCTCTGTCTCTCTGAAGAGTGTGTGTGTGTGTGTGTGTGTGTGTGTGTGTGTGTGTGTGTGTGTGTGTGTGTGTGTGTGTGTGTGTGTGTGTGTGTGTGTGTGTGCGTGTGTGTGTGTGTGTGTGGGGGGGGGTGTTGTACATTAATGGTGGAGAGATAGCGCCGACGGAAGGGAGGCAGGAGCTGTAGAAGTCCGTCTAGGTGAGATACTGTCGCTCTTCCCTTCGTCTGTGCTTTGTTCACACATTACTGCAGTGCTATATACTGTATATATATTTAGAATTGTTATAAATTGTTGTCGGAAAGAAAAAATGTTGCATAAACCATGACATAAACCAATGGCTTGGATACCCAGGATTAACAAGGCTAAAATATCCAAGTTCAGTGAGGCTCGCTGAAGATTCTGAGGCGCATCAAGCTAGGTGGGGGCTAGCCAGGTGAAAAACGTGAAGCGAGGTTGTGCTGCCTGGGCTTCATCCCCCGTCTGAAACTGCTCCAACACTTTCCTCTGTAGGAAAACCACAATGGAGTGGGCTTGTACACGGTGTCCAAAACATGTGCACACGCCGCCGGGAAATTAAATGGCTGACAACTTCCCCCCCCCGCCCTGCAGTCTTCAGGCAATACCACAAGTCTGATTCCGTTAGCCGGTCCAAAGAGATCACTGCAGCAACAGCGGCAGACATGAGACCCTTCTGGAGAACACGGTGGGATTCAAGAACATGTTTTCTTTTAAAGTGCTTGACCCCCACGGCATGACACTATTACCCCCCCTAGACGGTAACACCTGCCTTACACAACACAACCAAATGAATTGACATTGACATGGTGTCAGCAAACACTTCTCATGCGCTTAACAAGAGAGACAGTTGGAAGTCTAGAGCCACAGAGAGCTGTCCTACTGCTCATTTCGTCAGGGCCCAGTCACACACACACACACACACTTGATAACATGTTGAGAGACTCATCGCTTCAAGTGGTCCTATTTTTTTTACCGCATATGCTGCTGATCCAAGCGTTCCTTGTTGAAGTTGTGTTTAAATGACTTTTATATTCTATATTAGAGACCCCTAACACACACACACACACACACACACACAACACAGCTCCACCCCGCGCCTCACCCTTGCAGCTCGTCGTCGGAAGGCGTGTACTTGGCGGTGACGTCGGCCAGGTCCCCGAAGATGTGTGCACTGTAGATGGTGAGGCAGGACAGCAGGATGAGCTCCTGCCAGGTGGAGCTCAGCAGGCAGGTGTAGTCCTCGATGGACAGCTCGCAGAAGAACGGCAGCTTCTTGATCCACGAGATCTGCCGGAACAGCAGCTCGTCGGCCAGCCGGCACAGCAGGGCAAACAGCTCCACCTGGCTCACCTTGTACCTGCAGAGACGGGACCAGAGCGAGGGGGAGAGAGAGAGAGAGAGAGACATAGAGATAGAGAGATAGATAGATGAGAGATTGACAACCAGGACCAGAGAGACAGACAGAAATACAGTAGATAGAGATTAACAATCAGGAACAGACAGACAGAGATTTGACACAAAGGAGTACTTCTATCTACAGCATTTCTCCTTCTGGGATTGCTAAAGTACATCTTAACCATGTTGCAGTGGTATTTTATCATCTTTAAAAGGGGTTCTTTGGACAAAAATTCTGATAAATCCATCAGGCTTCCATTAATTTCATGACAAGAAGAAAGGAGCACTGGACTTGTTGCTATGGTTACGTTGTGCCGCCACCCTCCAGCCAAGCTACACGTCGCTGAACGATAACATGGAATGTGATGAAGAACACAGGAATGTCACACAACGCTCCAGACGGGAGAAAACACACAGAAGTGCCCACCCGCCAAATCAGATGCAGTACCACACAGTACTTTATCAGAGTGGATGGATGGATGGATTACTCATCCCGAGGGTAATTGTGTTCCAATGGCACTAAAATGTACATAAAGTATACATATACATACAAATGTATGCAACTATGTATATTTTATGTACATTTATTTTGTGGTGGTGGTGCTGGTGAACAGTTAGCGTCTTGGGTGTCACTGGGCGCTAGGAGCTCAGGAACGTGGGGTCAAGGTCAGGTCAGTGGATGGGTGGGAGAGTCAGCTCACCCGTCCTCGATGAGCATGGGCGTGGCCAGGGGGCTGAGGTCCTCAGCGGCCACCAGCTGCAGCACCAGGGGGTGGGACTGCGGGTAGAGTGAGCGCGGCTGCGGCGTCAGCAGGCCTGACTGCGCCGCGTAGCTGAACAGGTGCGGCAGGAGCTGGTAGTGGGAGCTCATGGACGTGTTGATGTACTGCTCGCGCAGGGCCGCCGCCGTGTAGCTTGTCATCTCCCCCGACCGGCTGGGGGGGGGGTCAAAGGTTAGGAGGGAGTAATACACACACACACACACACACACACATACATACATATACAGTATATATATATATATATGAGGAAGGCTAGTAAGGCGGGAGGTGGGAGGTAGGGGACAGGAGACGGGATAATATTATTAAACGCTTTCGGTTCCTTGATTTAGATACCAGTGATGCATGCTGGGTAATGCCGCCCTTTTGGGAATCATGTGCTGCTGTGAGCCGATGGTGAGTCACCGCAGTACTGTGACAATGATACACATTTACAGTGCTTCTGTTAGCCTTGTCATGACTACGTGACTATCGACCCGTTCTATAGCAATCCATATCCATACAACCAGCTGTGCATTCATCTGTCCGTCAATCCATTCATCAACAAGCATCAATCAGTTAGAGTCTGGGGGGTGGGGCTACAGCCTCACCTGGCCCAGTTACAGTCTGGGGGGGGTGGGGCTACAGCCTCACCTGGCCCAGTTAGGGGTGGGGCTGAATTCATTAGCCAATGCACCACAGGTTAAGTCAGCCACCAGCACACACACTCTGAGTGCTAGCATGCACCATCTGCTCTGTCAACCATCATACGTTTGCAATAAACCAGACTTTTCACCACAAACCTGCCTGTGTCCTTGGAGGAGCCCCAAACTAAGCCACTTATGTGGCATGAGGCTACGCTACACTACACTCAACACACCACAGGCTCTAAATGGGCCAGGTGAGGCCAATTAAGCCAGCCAGCCACCAAACACACACACTCCCACAATAGCTTTTCCACATTAGTCTTCTATATGTGACATAAAATGGCAAAATTTACTACTGCGCCTTTAACACTCACTCCACGTTCGTGACCCCCCCCCCCCCCTATACAACACACACCCAACATGGCCGAGACACCGGGTCACCGGATCGGCACGCTGACAATTCCCACGTCGCATTTCATGAGCAGATTTCATTCGATTAAAACCAGAGAGAGGCAGGGGGGGCTTCAGCTATCAGCTCTGGCGGCTACTGTGTCTCGTGCTAGTGTGTGTGTGTGTGTGTGTGTGTGTGTGTGTGTGTGTGTGAGATAAAGGCCATGTTTACATATCGCGGGATCCGAACACACGGCATCCACCTCGCGGCGAGACAATAGGTGGCCTTGATGCGGCCGCAGACAGTGCCGCCGGCTGCAGATAGCAGCCGCATGCGTCTTTCTTTCTGCTGGTTTTTTCTTTCTTTCTGTCCACCATTTTGCTTTTTTTTCTTTCCCCTGCTGAGCCGACACGTCTACTTGGCAAAACACAAAATGGTCGAAATAAATTCTGTGTGTGTGTGTGTGTGTGTGTGTGTGTGTGTGTGTGTGTGTGTGTGTGTGTGAATGTGTTGGTTCAGCACACCTGTGAAGACCGTCGGTCTACGCCAGGAGGGGGTGAGGGGAGGGGAGAGGAGAGGAAAGGGATGGGAGAGGGAGTATGTGTGTGTGTGTTAGTGTGGGGTGTGGGGTGGGGGGAACTCACTTGGAGGAGAGGGTGGAGGCGGGCGAGGGTTGGTTGCCCTCGGACGCCCCGTTGCTCGGGGAGCTGTGGTCGCTGTCCCCCACGTTGCGCTCGCCCCAGGTGTGCTCCACCGCCTCCTCGAACTCCTGGCCCGACATGATCCTCTCTATCTCCTCCTCTGTGATCTGGGGGGAGAGAGAGAGACGGTGGGGTGTGGGAGAGAGGGGGGGGGGAGAGAGAGAGATGCGGGGAGAGAGAGAGGGAGGGAGAGAGAGAGGGAGGAGAGAGAGAGAGAGAGGGGGGGGAGGGAGGGAGAAAGCATGAGAGGGGATGAGAAGGGCAGCACTGTGGTGCACATGCATGTGTGTGTGAGTGTATCCGTGCACGTGTGCATGCAAGGGGTGTGTGTGTGTGTGTGTGTGTGTGTGTGTGTGTGTGTGTGTGTGTGTGTGTGTGTGTGTGTGTGTGTGTGTGTATATGTGCGTGTTTGTTTGGAGGTGGGTTGCCGCTAAAATAATGGAATCTTTGCCGTTCCAAGCAAAGAGAAATGAAACGGGGAACAGAACGAGTTATAAACACATTAGCCTGGTAGGGCTGGTAGGGCGACGGGTCTCTCTGCTCAATCAGGGTGGGGAGGAGAGGTGGGGGGGCAGAGGTGGGATAATTCACTTTCAATTCCGTCAATTCAAGCATGTAAATTGAAACGGCGACTCATTGAAATTAATGACATCGGGGTCCCTAGCTTTCAACAATGCGAAACAGAAAAGAAAAAAATTTCACTGCTTTTTTTCCCTGCCTGCACTTTTTGACTTTGCGGGGAGGAGGCACAAAGGAAGAAAACGCACACTCTGTGAAGACTGTGTGTGTGTATGGTGGAGCTGACCCCTGACCCAGCCTTTTGTGGACGCGGGGGGAACTTGGACTGGGGGGGTCGCGGCTCTACGCCTGCCACAGTTTGTTCTGAGAGGCCCTCTCTGTGCGCGGCGGTGGTGGCCGCCACTAAGCCGGTGCGCCTGAACGCTAGTTCAGCGCCGGCCAGGGCTTTTCACTCTCATGTAAATGTGGACAAACTAAATAAATAATAACAAATAGGGAAACGTGTGTTCTCCTGTGGAGGAAACCAGGATTTTTCTACCTCGTTTTCACAGCTTCTACGCGAGACACTGTTTAGCGTGTTCAATGTGTATTTATCATGAGCTTTTGTTGTCGTTGTTGTTGTTCTTACCTGAACCGGGCCGATGCTTTTGTTCCTCCCACCTGGCATTCCATCTTCTCTGATCGCTGAAAGGCAAACGCTGGTTACAGTCTAAAGGTTGAACTCCATACACTCCACACACACAAACAGCAGGGCCTAGAGCTCCACCTAGTGGCCAAACATAATGACTCCTTTACTTTGCTTGCGTACAAAGTTCACTTTCATTGGGTCGCCACTAGGTGGGGTATATCCCCACACGGGAGAGATGGGATGTCTACAGTGAAGCCTCCTGTATGTTATGCATGTATTATGAATGTCTTGTAAAGGCAACATAGATACTAGTGACTAGTCCAGATACTAAATGACTTGTTGGCCTTCTTCACATATTCATCAACACAATGATCAGACAATTTGTTTGAAATTCAAATAGAGACCAGAATAAAGGGCAGTGTAGGACACACAAATCTACTATGTAAAACGGTGAAAATATAAGTGTGAGAATCGAGAATTGTGAGAAGAAGAGGATCTTGCTAGATGACAATAAATGGTCAAATGGCGAAAGTAGGAGTATCCTGCTGGATGACTAAATGGTAAACAGTGAGTAGTGAATAGTAGTGTCTTAATGCTGAATGACTGTTGCTGAAATGGTAAATGGTAAATGGATTGCATTTATATAGCGCTTTTATCCAAAGCGCTTTACAGTTGCTGTTTTTATTCTTATATTGTTGTTATTATTGTTGAGCAACCTCTGGTGCAGGAATCTCCTTAGAATTTCGGGGATGAATAAAGTTTTATCACATCTCATCTTATCGTATCTTGCTGGATGGACTAAATAAAAATAAAATAAATTCTCTGTGTACCTTTGCGGTTCATGCCCATCTGCAGGCACTTGAGCAGGCGGCAGTACTGGCAGCGGTTGCGCTGTTTCCGGGACATCTCGCAGTTCTTGTTGCGGCTGCAGCGGTACACACGCTTGTTGCAGATGGTGCGCTTGAAGAAGCCCTTGCAGCCCTCGCACGAGATGATGCCATAGTGCAGGCCGGTGGCGCGGTCGCCGCAGATCAGACAGGTGCGCTGGTCAGCCGAATCATCTGTGGCACACACACACACACACACACACACACACACACACACACACACACACACACACACCCACACACACACACACACACACACACACAGGAAACAGGGATGTTAATAATGGTGACTCGGCCATCAAACCATCGTTCTGAGTGGGTTTTTTCAAGGGGAAACTTTTCACTTTTTGGAACAGCAGATGTGGGTGACTGGCCTAGAGCTGCCAAATAACCAGGAATGAGTACCGAAAACATTCATAGTCAAACAGTCATTTTTTATTGAAAACACACCCACCGGGGTGTTATTTGAGTTAACAGGGATACCAGCTTCAGTGTTTCCCCTAACATTTGGTGCTGAGGTGTGTGTGTGTGTGTGTGTGTGTGTGTGTGTGTGTGTTGTGTGTGTGTGTGTGTGTCTGTCTGTCCACCTGGGCTTTCATAATCATACTTCTTCTCTTTATGCTTCCTACATTTAGTCCATTCATGAGCTAATGCGCCTACAGTATCACCGTGCAATTGTATTCTTCTGTTGCGGCAGAACACTTTTTCCCTCTATTTTTCCACAATATTTCTCCAATGATATGATAACAATGCAACAATTGAGGGGGTTGCAGTAAGACCTATGCAACACATTCATTTGAAATAAAACAAATAGCATCTAGGGCACCAATGTTTTTTTTAAAATCACAAAAAAGAAGTGTAACAAGGTACACAAAGTGCAGCTCAGAAAGTGAAGACATCTCATATGTTTCATTCAGCCCGCTTGGCTCAGAGAAAGCAGCCATCTTAAATAACACCAGCGTCTTGGCTTACATCATCTCTCCCTCTCCTTCCCCTCTACCCTAACCTGGTTCTGCTCGAAGGAGCAGGAACCACACGCACACACACACATGCACACACACACACACACACACACACACACACACAAACATGCAATCTGTGTACAATGTATACACAGTGTGCAGTATAAACACTGTATACATTCTACACCCCTACATCTATAAAAGACACCCATCCCCACTTAAATATGGTCTAAATGTAATTTTTTTTTTCTTTTTTTTTCAATGATTACTGTTCTTTTCATGTTCTTTTTGGTTTGGGTTTCTTCATTACAAGTCAAAAGCTGGGCTAATCTGGAAACATGTGGGGGGAGGAGGAAGAGGAGGAGGAGGAACGGGAATGGACAAGAAGTACCGTGGCGCAGGATTCTGTCCGACGCCAGTGTGAAGAAATACAGAAAATGCCAATCTGAGCATTGTGCTGACTGCAGCAAAGCGCAATCTACACACAGGTAAGCGGACCGTGACATCACCCCTGTGTGTGTGTGTGTGTGTGTGTGTGTGTGCGTCTTAATCTACTCTATCCACTCTCATCCAATGAAAACACAACACACACACACACACACACCACACACACACACACACACACACACACACACACACAACACACACCACACACCACACACCACACACACACACACACACACACACACACACACACACACACACACACACCACACACACCAATCTATGAAGACATCTACACGGTGCCCCCCAGCACAGCATGGAGAGTCAAGGTAAAGCGTAGATGATAGATATTCCCGCTGCACTTGCAAGGCTTGGGCACCAGCTGGAATGTAGCCGTGCGATGATCTGTATCTCCACACTGGACACACAGACCCCGGGGTAGAGGAGAGCATCGACCCATTTGCCCCGCTGAGCCTGCTCTCTCAGGATGGTCCGGCTCAAAGGACTGTAAACCACTTGACTGATATCACTGTAAACCAGCTTAAACTGATATCACTGTAAACCACTTAACTGAGGGTCTTTCCATTGAAGTATGTGCTGGTTCCTTTCTCACCAACGTTTCAAACCTCATATTTGAATGATTTAAAGGGCATATCTTCTCATTGCTCTTTGTTCAAGTATAAACTGGGTCATCACGATAAGTCGTTATCTCTATTCCACCATCGTTCCTTCTCACAATACCATTCACAGGCGATAAAAAATAGCAATGATTATTGATTATTAGTCATTGATTTTTGCCAAGCGAGTAGGGTTGTGTGATTCTCCAACCAAAGGTTTTGGGTTCAAAGCCCAACATCCACTGTCATAACCTGTAATACTAAGAGTAGTAAAATGTCCCTAACCTGCTCCTTAATGACAGGTACCCCTGGATTCACTGTAAGTCATTTTGGGTGACAGTTTGGTCATTTTATTGTTCATTTAAACAGAATACTGTTTGAACCGTGAGCTCAGGACAGCACAGGTCCAGGCGGGTTTACCGCTGGTGGTCGACGACGTCAGGGCTTAACCCTGTGTATATTAACTTACTGTAAGACCATCCTTTGCTCTACGATGAGCCACGAAGCAGGTATCCGTGGTGTTGGTTATCTTAAAGATTGTGGCTTAAAGAAATGAAATCCCTCATACAGTATCCATGTATTTCCTTATTCTGTCCCGTAGTGATATGGCTAATCTTTACCTGCAGGTGGCAGCAAACTCACAGCAGTACTCTATGGTGTAATCACTCTTTAAAAGATGGATTAAATAAAAGCATGTGATCGGAGGGTTGGGGATGGGGGGGTTTGAAGTCACCTGATCAATCATGTGACCGAGATAACAGAGAACCCACTCCTAAAGAACCAGTGTGTGTGTGCGTATAGTGTGTGTGTGTGTGTATAGTGTGTGTGTGTAAGCACAAGGTTTCAGTGAATAGAAGATTTTGCAGAGCTCTGAATCAGGGGTTTGGCTTTTAAGTGAGTTTTAAAATCCCACCTCAGCTTAACAATACTGCACAGCCACAAAGAGAGAGAGAGAGAGAGAGAGAGAGAGAGAGAGAGAGAAGCAGTGACCTCATCCCAGGATTAGACTTCAACTGTTTTAGTGATTAACTCTGTAGACCCCAGAGGTCATACACACACACGCACACACACACACACAACACACACACACACACAACCACACACACACACACACACACACACACACACACACACACACACACACACACACACACACACACACACACACACACCCCTCTTTGTGAAGACTGATTAAGACCACAGCTCTGAAAGAATCTTAACCAAGTTGAAGAAATCCCTCAGGAAAAAATAAAATAAAATATCATACAAGATAAGAAAATAGGTCTCGGGGCTTGGATGGATGGATGATTGGATGGATTTCTGCAGGGATGGTGTATAGGACAGGATAGGACACAACTGAGACACATTCCATTCAACCATTTGACGGAAGCATCTTGAATCTGTGAATACACACAAAAAAATACACACGAACCGACTGCACTACAATAGTAGTCGATATCGCGTTCATCGGTGCTGGAGAGGTGAGGCCATGTTTACAGTGAGTAACACTGCTCTTTAGATAGACCCCACAACACTACGCCCGGCCCCGGCCTACAACATACCAACTATACGACATAACACACCAACAACTAACTAACACTAGACGACCGCAGAAATACCCCAAAACACACACACAATAAACACACACACAGCACAACACACACACACACACACACACACACACACACACACACACACACACACACACACCCACACCCACACACGCACATAAAAACGCCACCGAGGAATCACACCAACATTTATCCAATTAACTTTTTCCCGGTCAACACAGTCCTTTGTGTGTAGATCTGTTTTATTTATTTTTTATTTTATTTACGTTAACTATGACATCCTATGTTGACTTGACTGCATGCATAACTTAAATGTGAATACAAATTTGACGACAAAAAATGATTATAGCAATGTGGATGCGTCCACCGAAGCAACATTTTAAATCCCCAAAGAAAGTGAGTAGCTGCTGTTTCAGAACACGCTCGGATCATTCCAGGAGAAGCACACGGGCCCCCCCACTACCAACGTGTCTCCATCAAGCTCCTCACTTGCTGGGTGAGCAGAGAAGCTTCCAAGATGTTTAATCCGACGAGCCAGTGGGCTTTTACACAAGAGGAGACGGTTTTACACTAACAAAAAGCTGCAGGATGGACTACCAACGTGTCTCCATCAAGCTCCTCACTTGCTGGGTGAGCAGAGAAGCTTCCAAGATGTTTAATCCGACGAGCCAGTGGGCTTTTACACAAGAGGAGACGGTTTTACACTAACAAAAAGCTGCAGGATGGAGTTTCCCTCGCCGTTTCCCCCATTTCCCACCATCCTCCGCAGCGAAACCATTTGTCCACTCCATGTGGCTCCTGCATCAACGCGTCGAAAGAGGGAGAGAGAGAGAGAGAGAGAGAGAGAGAGAGAGAG
>PIJE02000078.1:483728-513728 GCA_002895965.2 Coryphaenoides rupestris | reverse complement strand
ATCTTTACCTGCAGGTGGCAGCAAACTCACAGCAGTACTCTATGGTGTAATCACTCTTTAAAAGATGGATTAAATAAAAGCATGTGATCGGAGGGTTGGGGATGGGGGGGTTTTGAAGTCACCTGATCAATCATGTGACCGAGATAACAGAGAACCCACTCCTAAAGAACCAGTGTGTGTGTGCGTAGTGTGGTGTATAGTGTGTGTGTGTAAGCACAAGGTTTCAGTGAATGGAAGATTTTGCAGAGCTCTGAATCAGGGGGTTTGGCTTTTAAGTGAGTTTTAAAATCCCACCTCAGCTTAACAATACTGCACAGCCACAAAGACAGAGAGAGAGAGAGAGAGAGAGAGAGAGAGAGAGAGAGAGAGAGAGAGAGAGAGAGAGAGAGAAGCAGTGACCTCATCCCAGGATTAGACTTCAACTGTTTTAGTGATTAACTCTGTAGACCCCAGAGGTGCATGTAACAACCCCCGCCCACACACCACACACACACAACACACACACACACACACACACACACACACACACCACACACACACACACACACACACACACACACACACACACACACACACACACACACACACACACACCTCTTTGTGAAGACTGATTAAGACCAACAGCTCTGAAAGAATCTTAACCAAGTTGAAGAAATCCCTCAGGAAAAAAAAAATATAAAAATATCATACAAGATAAGAAAATAGGTCTCGGGGCTTGGATGGATGGATAGATGGATGATTGGATGGATTTCTGCAGGGATGGTGTATAGGACAGGATAGGACACAACTGAGACACATTCCATTCAACCATTTGACGGAAGCATCTTGAATCTGTGAATACACACAAAAAAATACACACGAAACCGACTATACCACTATACGACATAACACACCAACAACTAACTAACACTAGACGACCGCAGAAATACCCCAAAACACCACATGATCGACACAATAATGTGACTACATGAACACACCCACACACACACACACACAACACACACACACACACACCCACACCCACACACGCACCACACCCACACACGCACATAAAAACGCCACCGAGGAATCACACCAACATTTATCCAATTTACTTTTTCCCGGTCAACACAGTCCTTTGTGTGTAGATCTGTTTTATTTATTTTTTATTTTATTTACGTTAACTATGACATCCTATGTTGACTGCATGCATAACTTAAATGTGAATACAAATTTGACGACAAAAAATTATTATAGCAATGTGGATGCGTCCACCGAAGCAACATTTTAAATCCCCAAAGAAAGTGAGTAGCTGCTGTTTCAGAACACGCTCGGATCATTCCAGGAGAAGCACACGGGCCCCCCCACTACCAACGTGTCTCCATCAAGCTCCTCACTTGCTGGGTGAGCAGAGAAGCTTCCAAGATGTTTAATCCGACGAGCCAGTGGGCTTTTACACAAGAGGAGACGGTTTTACACTAACAAAAAGCTGCAGGATGGAGTTTCCCTCGCCGTTTCCCCCATTTCCCACCATCCTCCGCAGCGAAACCATTTGTCCACTCCATGTGGCTCCTGCATCAACGCGTCGAAAGAGGGAGAGAGAGAGAGAGAGAAGAGAGAGAGAGAGAGAGAGAGAGAGAGCGAGAGCCCGACGAGATTCCGCCACAAAGGCCGGCTTCCTTTAATCAGAAGGGGAAACAACAATGGCTTTTGGGTTTCCTTCCCTCGCACCCCGCAGCAAAAGGACAGATTTATTTGTTGGATCTCTCACCCTCCTCTTTCAAGTGCATGGCCGCCGTTATTAAAGGAGACTTCGCACCTCCACACACACTTGATCTGCCACGTCCCACGTCCCACCCCCCTGACCCCCCTCGCTGTGCCCTCCCACCCCCTGAATGTGTGGCTTTACTGTCCTTGCACCCTTCACACCTCACTATTCACCAGTTAGTCTTTTACCAGACTTGGCTTTTATCCAAAGCCCCTTAACAGCAAATTCAGACGCACGTCCTAAAAGAGCATCTTGACTTAGCTCCAGGACGCCGATACAGAAAGGGCGTGTGGACACGAGGGTTCGAAAGCAACAACCTTAACGTTTTGCGGTCAAACACCCCGGCCACTTGACTATCCCGAGCCCCCTCGGCGATATATTCGGAGAGACTTCTACCCAGAAACCAGCCCAATATGAGCGATTAGAGAACCAATGGCTACGGATCGAGCGCCGTTGGGAGTAGCCAAGCTAACTGAGGGCGTGTGGTATGCTAGACTATGCTAGGAGGTGTAGTGGCAGGGGGCGGGTTGGTGTTGATAGAAAAGAAAGGCAGATCGACACCCCGGGACCACAATAAATCCCACGGAGACAACATGTGGAAGAGTTATAAAGCCAGTCTTGAACTCTTTCTCCCTCCCCGCTCCCCCACCCTCCGTGGCCTGTGTCTCCCCCTCCTAATCATTAAAGGCGGCATTGTTTCCCAGAGGTCACGGCGGGTTTCACTCTAAACTTTTAAAGGCGACCAGGAAACGCAAGCCAAGCATTTTAACCTCCCGGCAGTCCAACAGTCAAACACCCGCCCGCCGCCCACCCCCTGTACGCATTGATCCACTGTGTGTACGGACCCACCGACCGCATGTATTTAAGGGAGATTGCTGTCCAATTGTATTTATAGTTACAAAACAGACATGGCGGGTCAGAGTTCCTCAGGTGACACCAGGAGCACGCCAGGAACACCACTGAGCTAAACGCTAAACGGTGTGTGAATTAAAACATAAAGGTAGGAAGAGTAGATCTTTTTAGCTAGCTCCTCTCCCCCGCCCCTTGTCTTACACTCACAACAGAGACATCTCAGCCAAATCCCTCTTTGTTGGACAGGGAGGAGGACAATAGCAGATGGAGAGTGTAAAGCAAGCCCCAAGATGGCCGACACGGTGGAGGGCTCTGGAGAGTTTCACACACACCCGGTTTTGTCTCCCGGCTTCCATCACAATTCCTACCAGCTGAGCGAGAGACACAGGACACACAGAGGGAGAGAATACAGATCAGGGACATCTTTTGAATTGATAGAGAGAGGCAGAGAGGGGGTGAGAGAGGCCAGAGAGAGAGAGAGAAGCGGGGGATGGAGAAATCTAGTACTTTTCCGCTGTAACAGCAACCACACACACACAGTCCTGACACATCTGTTGTTTCTCTCTCTCTCTCTCTCTCTCTCTCTCTCATCTCTCTCTCTCTTCTCTCTCTCTCTCTCTCTCTCTCTCCTCTCTCTCTCTCTCGTCTCTCTCTCTCTCTCTCTCTCTCTCTTCTCTCTCCTCTCTCTCTCTCTCTCTCTCTCTCTCTCTCTCTCTCAGATGAACATGTCTCACTTAATCTAACTCCACGCACACACACACACACACAGTGACGTAACGGGACACCTCAGGGAGTGACCTGGGAGGAGGGGGAGATGGGGAGGGGGGGGGGGGGGGGGTGGCGGTAGAGAGTACTTCATGACATTCTCTTACTCTGTATACTAAGAAAAATGACAATAATGACTCACTTGGTTTTTTTTTTGCTGACAGTACAAGTACAATGCAATTTAATTTAATTGAGCGAGAGAGACAGAGAAAGATAGAGAGACAGACATGGACAGAACGAGAGACTGAAAGAAACAACCAGGGACAGAGTGAGTGCGAGAGAGACAGAGAGAAAGAGAGACAGAGCGAGAGTGATGGAGAGTGAGGCAGAGAATGAGAGAGACTGATAGAGAGCGAGATGATATTGAGAGAGACAATATTGCAGCTTTGTTTACATACTTCTTTGTTATAGAATATCTGCAATTGTACATTTGTAAATCGACAATTGTAAATTAGATTTTGTTAGTTTTTATTTACCACTCGCTTTGGCAATGTAAATGTACGTTTCTCATGCCAATAAAGCTCTTTCAATTGAATTGAATTGACAGACAGAGAGCGAGAGAGACAGAGACAGAGAACGAGATGACAGCGACAGAGAGCCAGAGAGAGACAGAGAGAGAGCGAGCCTCGGGGGTAACAGATTCAACACAGATCTTACATTCCACCAGGACCCCGACCACCCCTCCCTCCCCTGCATTGTCATGCTAATACCTTCCACAGAGTTCCACATCTCCCAGATGACAATGGTAACCTGTTGACGTTTGCTGACGAGATAAGATACACCCTGGCCCCCTCCCGAGCACCACGAGCACCATGACCCCCACCCCGACCAGCCCCTCCACCCCTGGATAAGATCATTAACCATTAAGTTAGAACACAGAAACGGGCCGTCTATATGTGTGTTCAGTGCACGATATGTGGGTTAAATGTGGAATAGACAATAGCTACAGGGGAACGTAGTTACTGTCTGCACAGCAGTGGAGGTGAAGATAAGCATGATTCCTTCTTAGTAGTTAATCGTACGCAATGTACGTAAGCATACTTACATCAAGGCTTTATGTTGCATATATCTACATGTAGGTTGCACACGTGTTATATTTGCATCTTATGTTATGTGTGTGTGTTAAAACATGTTATATTTACATTCAGGGCATTTGGCAGACTCTTTTATCCAAAGGGACTGAAAGACGGCAATATATCGCTGTGGTACATAAAGATAAGAATAGAGCAGGTTTCAAGCATTCTTAGTTGCAAGGTTAATAGAATGAGTTTCATAATTGCTAGGTCGCCTGCATAATAGCTGGGGTAAGAGCAGAAGTGTCGTTCTGAGCGCATTACCAACATCTAAGTTGTCGCTGTGTTTACATGTTGGGTTTCTGTATGACAGATTCTTATGTTGACATGTAGACATATCGTACATTTTGACACGGCACAATTGAAACAAACTGCACCTTAATACAATGATGCCATGGTAGTTAACATGGTACATACAAGTGTGTACAGGGGGATGGGTCAGTGGCATATTTGTGTCCTGTGTGTTTGCTCAGCGCACCTCTCGGTAAGATCACAACACAGAGGAAATCAAATAAAAGTGGAGAAGTAGAGGGGGGAGCCAGAAGATGGCCGCCGTGCTGCGAGGGTAAACTCAGGGTCTATTTATAGGTAAGCACCCCCCCCACCCACCCACCCACCCCCACTGTATTGATCTACACATAGCTGCTGCTACCGCACACATCCTCACCCCCGCCAAACCACCACCACCGCCAGGCTCTGCTGCTGCCTGTAGCTTCATCTCCTCCATCATCTCCCTCTCTCCTCCCCGTGGCTCCTCTCCATTGCCACCTCCTCATCATCTTCCTCCTCCTCGTTTTTCAGATGCACCGACTGATCTTGACACGCAGACGCGCAGACACGCGCACACACATTCCTCCCGCTGACAAGAATGTGGCGGAGCGGGATGTGAGTGACGTGTTGTTGAGGGAGGGGTGGTGGGGGGTGTGGGGTGGTGGGGGTGGGTGGTGGGAGGTGTGGTGGTGGGTGGTGAGGTGGTGGGGTGGAGGGGTGGTGGAGTGGTGGAGTGGAGGGGTGTGTGGGGACATCTTAGCGTGACCAAGGACTACAGAGCGTCTTAGCCTAGCACATTAGCCAAGACACTGACCAAGTGGACTAGAGAAGACGCTAGCCAAGCGGACTAGGGAAGACGCTAGCCAAGGGACTAGGGAAGACGCTAGCCAAGGACTAGCGAAGATGCTCGCCAAGTGGACTAGGGAAGACGCTAGCCAAGCAGACTAGCGAAGACGCTAGCCAAGCAGACTAGGGAAGACGCTAGCCAAGCAGACTAGCGAAGATGCTCGCCAAGTGGACTAGGGAAGACGCTAGCCAAGCAGACTAGGGAAGACGCTAGCCAAGCGGACTAGGGAAGACGCTAGCCAAGCGGACTAGCGAAGACGCTAGCCAAGCGGACTAGCGAAGACGCTCGCCAAGTGGACTAGGGAAGACGCTAGCCAAGCAGACTAGCGAAGATGCTCGCCAAGTGGACTAGGGAAGACGCTAGCCAAGCAGACTAGGGAAGACGCTAGCCAAGCGGACTAGCGAAGATGCTCGCCAAGTGGACTAGGGAAGACGCTAGCCAAGCAGACTAGCGAAGATGCTCGCCAAGTGGACTATGGAAGACGCTAGCCAAGCAGACTAGGGAAGACGCTAGCCAAGCAGACTAGGGAAGACGCTAGCCAAGCAGACTAGCGAAGATGCTCGCCAAGTGGACTAGGGAAGACGCGAGCCAAGCTAGACTAGCGAAGACGCTAGCCAAGCAGACTAGGGAAGACGCTAGCCAAGCGGACTACCGAAGACGCTAGCCAAGCAGACTAGGGAAGACACTAGCGCAAGCGGACTAGCGAAGACACTAGCCAACGCGGACTAGCGAAGACGCTAGCCAAGCAGACTAGGGAAGACGCTAGCCAAGCGGACTAGCGAAGACGCTAGCCAAGCAGACTAGGGAAGACGCTAGCCAAGCGGACTAGCGAAGACGCTAGCCAAGCAGACTAGGGAAGACGCTAGCCAAGCAGACTAGCGAAGACACTAGCCAAGCAGGACTAGGAAGACACTAGCCAAGCGGACTAGGGAAGACGCTAGGACTAGCGAACACGCTAGCAAGCAGAACTAACAAAGACGCTAGCCAAGCAAGGACTAGTGAGACGCTAGCCAAGCAGAGCTAGCAGAAGAGGCTAGCAAGCAGACTAGCAAAGACGCTAGCCAAGCAGGCTAGCAGAGAGGCTGGCCTAGCAGACTAGCATAGAGGCTAGCCATGCAGACTAGCAGAGAGACTAGCCAAGCAGGCTAGCAGAGAGGCTGGCCTAGCAGACTAGCATAGAGGCTAGCCAAGCAGACAATCGTAGATATACAGCAGCAAGGACCAGGACCCAAGAGCAGAGGAGACTAGTTGCAGATGACGTGGAATCGATTTCAGTTTAAAGAAGAGAAGAATGGATATGAGTGAATGACTGAATACGCTGTTTGAAAGAGAGCAAAGGAATGAAAGAAAGACAGAAAGACAGAAATAAAGACAGAGAAAGAAAGAAAGAGAAACAAATAGAAAGAAAGAATAAAATGCAACTAAACAAAAAGAGTAAAACTAATATAACGCATACACTCGAAAAAACCAAGACAGTGCTGTCATTTTCCCTCGGTTGTGTTGATTTAAAATAAAAACATGCAGAAACGTGTGCCGAGGAGTGTGGATGTGTGCATGACCCCAGTAGGGCCCTTGGGTGGTGGTGGGGGCTCCTGTTGGTGTGTGTTCTACCGGCCCTTCACGTTAACACTGCTGACTGGGGACAAACCATTTTCCAGATGGGCAACAAAAGCCCCAATAGAGATCATAATGTAGAAGGAACAGTTCTCTACAGCGTTGACCGAGACTCCCCATCGAACCACCAGCGCACGCACACACACACACACACACACACACACCACAACAAAACAACAAGACAACAACACACAACACAGCGCTTAATGTGGACCAAAAAAAAAGGTTTTATAATAAAATCCCTTAAGTGCCTTGGTTAGCTCGGGGATAAAATAACCATTCCCGTTGTCATTGAGCGACCGGGCCGAATCGCTCCAAGGACACATTTGCTTTCATATCTCAAATACATTCAATGTTTTGCTATTGATGAAGAGTTTTGTTAAAAACAGGAAACAAATAAACGACATTGTAGCAATACAGCAATACAATACAGCCCACTGCAGAGCAAACCATTCATTCATTTAATTCAGAAGTCTCAAGAGCCTCTGTGTCTCACACACACACACACACACACACACACACGCACACACACACACGCGCACACACAGCACACAACACACACACACACGCGCACTCCCCAACCCCCGGTGCGAGTGCGCATTGTGTGTTGTGTGTGTTGTGTTGTGTGTGTGTGTGTGTGTGTGTGTATTAAGCCCTTTACCTTCCCATGTATCCATCTCATTCTTCTCCTGGTCTGCCCACACAGTCCATTCACAAGCTCCTAGTTCACTAGAGAGAAGCCACAGGGCGAGCGAGCCTTGGCCTCATGATTCACCCCCCCTCCCTCTCCTCCTCCTCCTCCTCCTCCTCCTCACTCTCTTGCTCTCTCACTCCTCACTGCTCACTCCTCCTCCTCTCTAGCAGCCTCTCTCCTCGGCAGCTCGGAGCTCTCTGGCCGCGCTGGGCTGGGAGCAGCCAACCCTGCTGTGGTGGTCACTTCACCGCCTGGTCACATGACCGGCAGAGTTCACTCCCAGGGGTCATGGCTTGGCTTGAGCTCCAATGACAGCTAGGGGTTATCTGGGTGGAACTGATAGTCCCATTTTCCCCCACCGCTCAACAATACCACCCCCACCCCCACATCCCTCCCCTCCCCCAACACCCAAAATAGCCCCCCCCCCCACGGTCCCGCCTTCCTCCTCCTCCTCCTCAGCTCCCCAGTAACCCCGGGGCTGCGAGAGAGGACCAAAGTGCACCTCCAAGCATAAACACAGTTTCAAGCTGACAAAACACACCAACACAATAACTAATTGAGCCGCTCGGGCCCTGGAGCAGCTAGCTTGTTTATCAACCGACTGGACTGGAAGCCGTTAAAAAAACTAACTAATAAAAAAACTAAACAAAGGACCTTGGTGAATAAAGTTAAATGGGTGTGAGTCAATAGCAGACCATCCAGGGGAGAACAATCTGCTGATGAACTCGTCAAACCTGATATTGACGCCACACTGGTCCGGATAACGCGCAGAACACGCCTCACCGTCGACGGGTCCCTCTTCCGTCACCCCTCCCAGAGACCGGGACAGGGGCACAAACTGAGAGACTTCCAGCGCTGCTCCGATAGGAGACACACACTCCCTCGGGAAAACCCTCTCTCCTCGTCTAGTCCACTCACTCCCTTTTCTGGAGTTTCGAACCTTCGCGACTTCACCCGGGGCTCCTCTCTGCTGGAGGATCCCGGCATCAAGACTAGGGGCCACACAGGTCCTGCACCTGTCCCCTCACCCGCCCAGCCCAGCCCAGCCCAGCCCCACACCCTCTACCCACCCACCCGGCCAGAGTGCCACCCTGCTCATGCTAATGCTAGCTACTCACAACCCACCACCCCCTCAGGCTCAGAAACCCCCTCCCCATGGACCTGCTAATGCTAATGACTGTGGCGAAAGAGACATTTCAGATGTTTTACATTACATTTACATTACGGGCATTTGGCAGACGCTTTTATCCAAAGAAACTTACAAAGAGTACATTTGTAGAAAAAGATATATCGCTGTGGTGCATAAAGATAAGAATAGAACAGGATTCAAGCATTCAAGGTTAATAGAACGAGTTCCATAATTGCTAGGTTGCCTGCATAATAGCTGGGATAAGAGCACACGTGCCATTCTGAGCGCATTACCAACATCTAAGAACATACAATATGCTCAACAATGCCAAGTGCTATTATTTAGTGCCAAGACGTAAAAACACGCAAGTTAGTTTCCTTGTGAAACCTGACTGCAGAGAGAGCGGGACATAAATGTTATTTATTTTGTAATAATATATGTACCAGCAGATCGAAGGGAAAGGACTGGTGGCTGGGTAGGTAGCTAGCTAGGAGTTTCAGCGTTGACGCTTTTGCAGCGTTTTAAAAGGCGGCCATACTCCCAGCTCTTGCTGCTCCTGTACATTAAGCCATTTGCGCCTGCTGCCATATGTCAGCCCATCGCAGGGCTTAAGGTCGCTGACGCGGCGCGCATAATCTGCTGCACCGTCCATGCATGCGCCTCTCTCTCCGTGCGCCAAAACGCTGCCGTCCACCGGTTCTGGGATTCAACTCAACATGGCCGCCGGTGTTTAACAAGGTAAAAAAAAAAAATACCCCCACAGGATTTGGTTTTCCTTGAACGGGTTGAGAGTCAAGTCAAACAGAGTGATGGTATTTCATACACGGAGCAGATCATTCATTTCAAGGCCCTGGTGTGGTGTGTGTTGATTTGACGTGCCATTCCCCAGGAGCACAGGACCGTCCCTGTCAATACCAACTGAATATCGAGGAGGGTGGGGGTTATGGGAAGCAGCCATATGTCACCCTTGACCTCGACGCCTTCCCCTCTCACACATGGCGGGAGATGCACAGAATAATCCCTGTCCATGTCCCCGTCGATAACCTTGAAGTAGTGGCGAGCCACGAGGGGCCGCTATGGGGTCCATCATGGGTCCATGGGGACAGGGGGGGGGGTTGGGGAGTCTAGGGTCCCCTGGAGATGCCGATGGTCTGCGGAGCCGGTCGTTGGCTGGGGGGGGGGGGGGGGGGTCGGGAGGGGTTATCTGCTCACGACCCACCTCAGAGCGGAGGGTCAGCTATAACCAGCGCCCTGCAGGCCGTATGAAGTGATGGGAGGATAACGTACTACCACTAGGACTAAGACGACAAACGTGCCTTTAAAACGTTTGGTAGATCATAATCATAATGGCAGTAATAGTAGAGATAATGAACAGGAGACCAATATGATTCTCAGAGGAAAACATTCATGTGTTTTTTTCCGAGCGCCGTGGCATATGTCACGATGACGACGCGACAAAGGTTTTCATGAGTCACTGTAAAGTCGCTCTATTGTGGTTTTAACCTCGCAATGATCGGGCTCAAGAGTTATGCCAATAATTCAAGATTCAAGATTCAGTTGTGTTGGCGACATGGATCTGTGGATCCTTGGAGATATTTACAACACAAAAAGCATGTTCAGAAGAACCTGCACTGTAAAAAGCAAAGTTAAGACACATTGAAAGGTTTGAAACATCATACAAAAACCAGTGTATTATCGAGCAACACGTCGGTTTCAGGACTAAATAATAGCTTCATCCTATCTCTTGACACCTTTCAAGAATACTAATATTTACTACAAGAACAAGGATAAATAACACTAGAAGGAAGGTATTCCAAATAATCCATCATCTTTCTTATAAAGGTTAAACATGTAATTGAAAAGTATTCTAGTATTCTAGTATGTAACATGCTACACCACTAATTCTTCTTTTAATGTACATATAGAACAAAGATAAAAAGTTTGATTTGATGTATGTTAATCCTGAATGCGCTGAGGCAATACAGTATTCTTAATCTATAAATTCTTCTAAATTGTTATTCTGTTAAAAACTTCTCTCCCCTCTCCCTCCCTCTCTTAATTCAATTCAATTCAATTTAAAGAGCTTTATTGGCATGGGAAACATACGTTTACATTGCCAAAGCGAGTGGTAATTAAAAACTAACAAAACAAATGTCTGTACAAATACTGAGATTCTACAATAAGGAAATGTGTAAACACAACTGTAATATTGCAGTTAAAGTTCATGTTTATTGTCATTCATTCATATACACAGTAAACAAGAACAAAATGGCGTTTCTCACGGACCAAGGTGCAAGTGCAAATGCAAAAGAAAAAAAAGATACTAAAACACAATATATAAATGAAGAAAAAAAACTACAATACGAGACCCATGTATAATCATAGTGATCAGCATATGTCAACATAGTGCACAGTGGAAACTATAAGAATACAAGTAATATAAGTAATGGCTAACTAGTGACCTCAGGCAATTATTAGACATAGTATAGGTAGGAGGCACAGCGGTGATGATGGTCTGGTATAAAGTGTGCAGGGTAGTCATGAAGACCATTGCAGGAACAGAGAGGTGTAGTCCAGGTGAGTTGTATGTGTGTAATGTAATGTTCTAGTGTGTGTGTGAGAGGGAGGAGGGTGTTTAGGAGTCTGACAGCTTGGGGGGGAAGAAGCTGTTGCAGAACCTTGCAGAGCAGGTTCTGATGCTGCGGCAGAGAGAACCCTATGATCCTCTCAGTCTGTCCTCTCTATGCATTGCAGTGTCTTGTGTTCAGATGCTTTTGTAATTCCCAAACCGCACAGTGATGCAGCCGGCCAGGACGCTCTCCACAGTGCCTCTGTAGAAGGTGCTATGGATGGGCGGTGGTAGACTGGCTCTCTTCAGTCTCCGCAGGAAGTGAAGTCGTTGCTGTGCCCTCTTGTAATTGTTATTTGTAGTTAAGTATATAAATACAAATAAGTGACTAAGTGAAGTTTTTTTATAAATGTATGTTAAGGCATCTGTTCTGTTTACAGTCGGCTATGTATTTATAGGTCAGATGTCCTTTTCCTGCCGCAACATCTCACAAATCTTGCTGCATATTCCTGGACTTCTGGGTAGCGGACACGCAAGTCTTTGGATATTTGTCAAGTTCTTCAAATCCTTTCGGGTGTTTGAAATCTGTGGGAAGTACGTGTCTCTCATGTCTCAGGTTGTTAGGAAGTGTAGCTCGGTTTCAACCTCCTGTTGGGTGCAGTGGGTACAGAGTCTGTCTTCTCTTGGTTGCCAGGTCTGCCGGTGGTGGCCTCTCTCCACGCGAGGCTGTGCTCACAGAGTCTGTATTTTGTCAAGGATTTCCTAAGTTTGGGATCGCTCAGGTATTCTGCCGTTGTGTATTGTCCGTTTAGGGCCGAAATAGCATTAGAATTAACTTCTTTGGTTGATTCTTTCAAGTGTGAGAGGTAGGTTTCTTTTAGTGTTTTTATAATTTGGTTTAATCTAATGGAATTTCTGTCTGGTGCCTCTGCTTGGTTTTGTGAATAGAGTCTCTCTCTTTCTCTCTTTAAAACAAAGCAGAGCCCAGGTTAGCTAAAATGCTAATGCCACACAGTGTAATTTCAAATGAGCTTTTTTGCAAGTTGTTTTTTGGCATTTCACTCAGCATTTGATTAACAAAAGGCGCTTTCTCCTTTTGTCCGAGCCCCACTCCCTTCACGCTGGCCGCCGGGGCCCCGCTCCCCCGACCTCCTCCCCCGACACAAAGAATCCCAGAGAGAAACGAGTCCGACCCACCACTCTGGTTCTCTGGCATTTCTCCCCGGTGTCAGGAGAACAGGACAGGAGCCAAAGCCACACAGGAGCCACATAAAATGGAGGTTGCTCAGGGGCCACTGGCCAAAAGAATGACCATTTAACAAGAGGGCCCCACCACACAAAACAATATCTTCGGTTTATGTACATGGACAGAAATGAAGGTTATTACCGACATGTATCGTTGTTGTTTTACTACTTCTGGCAGAATTACTGAATTCAATTAACTTAATTTAAACTTCTTGAATCTTGAAATTACTTTGTCATTATTTAAAAAAGGGAATTACACATGAATACAGAGCAGGGACACACACACACACACACACGCACGCGCACACGCACACGCACACACACGTGTATCCAACTCTGGGGAGATGAGCACTATTAATTATTAATTTGTAATTCCACCCAAGAAGGGGGAGGGGGGGTTACTATTTATAACTGTGTTTGCCAATACAAACCAGAGAAGAAAGCCTCACACTTGACCACATATCTCACCTCTCTTAAAGTAGGCTACACCGCATCCCAGAATAATCCCCGTCTCCCTGAAGCTCACCCGAACGCAGCGGTTGGACGTAAAATTGTATGAACACAAATGAAGTATAAACCCCCAGTTGAAATGTCATCTAAAACATCAAATACAATGAATATAAGCCTTGTTGCATCTCTTTTAGCCATATGTGTTACCATATGACTAATATAATTTTACTTGCACATTGCAAGAACAACAGTCCCTCTTTCACATTCATGCCAGGGCTATCTTAATGGGATGGGCATATCTTCATTAGCAGTGGTCTTCGTCAGAGTGACATTAACACAACTGTGCTTCAGAACAGGGGGTGTGGGTGGGTGGGCCGCAGGCTGAACAATGCCTTTGTCACGGCTAAAAATGTAAGGAAGTGCTGGGGGGCGGGGGGTTAAGATTAGGGGGGAAACTAGAGCCTTCACACACATAGAATGGGCATTTAGTCTTTTATTGTATTGCAATATATTTTGTATCCCTTTCTATTTCGTTGCATTTAATTATTGAGATCGTATCTTTCTATCTGATTACATGTTTGTGCTTTGGCGACATAAATGTGCGTTAATAAAGCTCTTTAAATGGAATTGCCTGGAGTGGAACGGCGTGAGCGCCTGCAGTTACCGGGACCAACCACTAGAGGGAGCCATCATACAGACCAGAGACAGAGGCCGATTCGTTCTGCTGTTCAGACAATGACAGGATCACTCTGAATATGACAGGATCACTCTGAACATGACAGGATCACTCTTAACATGACAGGATCACTCTGAACATGACAGGATCACTCTGAACATGACAGGATCACTCTTAACATGACAGGATCACTCTTAACATCACTTGCGTTTCATGAAAATGAAGAGGAAAAAACGTAGGAATTTGACCAAAACAAGAATTAGATGTTGCTTAATGTCACAAATACCTTTCAAAAACGGAAAATAATGGAATTTTATGTCAAATCAAATTATGGATAAATCAGTAGTAGGGTGATAAGTCTTAGTTAATATTTTTGTATACTTGTCTGCAAGATTCTCAGATGTTTATAACCGTTTGTTGATTTCTTAGACATCACCGTGCCAGTCTCTGAATGCACCTCCTCTTTTTCGCACAACGCCTGGTGATGCTTGAAGCCAGCTTCACCGTGACGACCGCCATCCCATAACCCCTCCATCACCCGGTGACAAGATTTTCATGGTTTTACCCAGAAGCCCCCTTCCTGCTGCGCGACTGCGCTTAGAAGATTATCACTACCGTGAGTCTGATTGGTCGAAGGTCCATGATCATATATACCACAGAGTATCCGATTGGTCAGGGGTACCTTGATCATATATACCACAGAGTATCCGATTGGTCAGGGGTACCTTGATCATATATAGCACCACAGTGTCTCTGATTGGTCTGTGTGATCATGTATATGGCATGTCTCAGCCAATGGGAATATTTACATTCACATTTACATGTAGGTCATTTGACGCTTTTATCCAAAGCGACTTACAAAGAGTACATTTGCATGCAGTGTATGCAGGTATAAGTCCAGGTGAACTCTGGCCAGGTGGGTTTTGAGTCTCTTGTGGAAGCTGGTGAGCGACTCTGCCGTCCTGACGTCAGCCGGGAGCCGACTAATTACAACTAAATACCCAGTCAAATACATAAGAGTTACCAAATTATAATTTATAACTCCTGCTAAAGAACAGAGTAACCAGGGAAGGTAAGGCGACGTTATTCATCTTTTTAGTCTTTTTCAAGCAGAGCCACCGAGTCTCTGTCGTCCAAGTCTTGTTATCTGTCCTCTTCCTGTCAGCCATGTTGCTAATGACAGGTTAGCAACCCCACACAGAAAAATGTCCAGTTGTCGGCCGCAGGTTGACTTCCTTTGACGGACATGCAGCTCAGCGGAAGCCCCGCCCACGGCACCTCTAAAGCGGCAACACAACTGAATAAGATGCAAGGTGCATATGAAACACATGAATATATTAATACATGGTTGGTTGGTGGCTTCTCATTGGAGCCGTCCCCTCGAACCTCCCTGACAGCTTGAGTTCACATTCAGCTCACCACCCTCCCCCCCATTCCTCCACATCCACGTCCCCCCCTGACTCCCTCCTCCTCTCCCGCACAACATCTCCATCCCTCTCTTGTCATCTTTTTTCTCAATCTCTTTTAACACCCCCCTCCCCCTCATCCTCCTCCTCCTCCTCTGGCACTTTATCCCCGCCTCCCTCTCTTCTTCTCTCCCTCTCTATGGCCTCTCTCCATCCTCTCCCTCCCTTCTCTAACCCCCAACCTCCCCCAATCACTCTCCATCGCTCCTCTCTTCCCTCTCCTCTCTCTCTGTATATCCATCCACCCCGCGCCCCCCCCACTCTCTCTTTCCTCTCTTGTCCAGTCCTCCTCCTCCTCCTCCTCCTCCTCTCCCTGCTCCAGAAATGTCAGCTGGAATTAGTATCTTCACGCTCACAGCCTTTCGCAGGAGTCGCCGTGAACGCAACACGAGGCCCGTCGCAGAAGAGCTGTGGACGTAGGGTGCGGGGTCTGTAGCAGAAGAGCTGTGGACGTAGGGTGCGGGGTCTGTAGCAGAAGAGCTGTGGACGTAGGGTGCGGGGTCTGTAGCAGAAGAGCTGTGAACATAGTGTGCGGGGCCCATCGCAGAAGAGCTGTGGACGTAGCATGCGGGGCCTGTAGCAGAAAAGTTGTGGACGTACTGTATATTCTTAGATTGGCCTTCATTCTGCGGTTCAAGTTAGCTCCCATTAGCACAGGCTGCTGTCAGCGCAAATACCAAGGTTACCACCGCGACACCACCACCACAACCCCGGACACAAGATGACAGACACGCCTCACACCCCGAAGGGCAGTCAGAGTTAGACAGACGCCTCTTAAACACAGGAACCAAGGAGTTGGAAGATGCACACACACACAGTGTGTGTGTGTGTGTGTGTGTGTGTGTGTGTGTGTGTGTGTGTGTGTTGGGGGGAGGGTGACTCTGGCTGATGTAAGAGTAAGGATGAAAAAAACAACAAAGCAATCAAATACAGTACATGGCCCAAATCTCAACTCATGGCAGTTTCCACCAATGTACACAAAGTCAGTGTAGCCTGTGTTTTAAAGTCACACCCAAATCCCAGCTCCACTGGCCAGGCAGGGTTTTTCACCGTACGTCATAGGGCTAGAGGGATGCACTTCTAAAACAGCGAAATGTTATGTTATAATCGATGAGTTGTTTAATTAATGTTGTAATTCATCTATTGTATAGAAATATTGACCAAACGATGGCTCTGGAGAGAGATGAGTTCTGCTGCCTGGCAGCGCCGATCGAAACCACAGTCACCCTGAAACAACGGAGTTAAAACCAGTATATCTCCGGCCATACCAATGATGGAGATTTTAGTTAAGCCTTCATTTTGCCTCCGGTTTTGGGTCAGGTGGTGCAGCGCATGTCCTAGGATACTGCCGCTTCACACACCCGGAGCCCGCCACACCAACTCCTTAATTAATCATTATATTATTATATTACAGCAGTATTATATAACACATTTGCTAGGATACTGCTATTTCACGCCGCCGAACCCTTAGACCATCACGCTAACTCTAATCATCACACTATTTGATTAGAGCTTAGAGTTATAATATACTAAATGGTAAATGCATTAATAAAGCGCTTTACAATATTGGCTCACATTCTGACAGAGGTGTCAAATCATAGACATGAGATTCTATTCTATAGCAATGTACTAGGCCCCATTGTAAATTATAGTTTATAAACTATGCAGAATCAGAATCAGAATTGCTTTATTCGCCAAGTAGTTTTCACATACGAGGAATTTGCTAACGTTTATAACTATATTCAGAAAACACTGCTCTGGCAGAGTTCATGTACTCAATAATTAATTATGAATTTGAATTTTTCAGTTGGAAATATTAATGAATGGTTGTATTCTGCTCATCAGCATGTCTTGCGTCAACAATATTGAGAAGTGTGATTTCTGTAAATACCACCGCAATACCACAGCAAGCTTTTCAGTTTTGATGTCAGGACTATTTAATTATATACCCTTCAAAACGTGGCCAAAATACATACAAAAGCATAACATACAGTACATAAAATGTATTTATAAGGTGTCGGGAAAAAATGTCGGAAAAAATATTTCCGTTGATGGTGTGCTTGACTCGTTTACTGGAGCACACGGTTGCAGGGCTGCTTAAGAGGCGTCCGACAGCTTTGCTAAGACGTTGCTCATCAGGGATCAGAGAGGATCGATGTCTCGGGGACTGGCAGTGGGCCTTCCAGCGCCGCTAATACACCCCGGCTGGCTTAGCCCCGTGAAATCTACCCTGCGGGGCGGAGATGTGGATGCTTGTGTGCAAAAAAATAAAAAAAATAAATAAAAAAAAGAGCAAACACTGCTGTGACCAATATAGGACAATATGTGTGGACGTGTGTTATTATTACTGTGCAGAGAAACGAGGACAAATCATCGCGTTGCTACGAGATACGGTACGCGGACAGGAGAAATGCGGCGTGTGGTGTGGGCGCAGGGACCGACGTTATTAATAACAGAAAACACTCCCGGAGCAATTATTAGTTTGACAACAAGCAATCACATTAACACAAATATTAGGCGCAGCGTCATTTCTCCAGTAATCAACTCGGTAGCCGGCCGTGGAAGGCTTAGGCTAATAATCAAAGCAGATTAGCGGAGGCGCTATGATAGCTCCCGCGCTAGCCCCGCTAATCGCCAACGCGATAACTGTGAATCATCCAATCGGGGTCAGCGGATAAGCGGATCGTTTCAAATTGCGTTTCTTTTTTTCCGTGACACGACCTCGGTATCGGCACCCCCATCGATGACTGAAGGGAATCTGGTTGACTTCTGTTTGCCTTTCCCGTCTCTGTCAAGTGTCACACAGAGAGACCGCCATCTTAGCATAGCGGTTAGAGTTAGCCTGGGGAGCGCAAATACAGCTGCTCTTGAGCCGCTAGTTAGCACGGGGATGCTAATATAACTGCTAGTTAGCCTGAATAGACAGTATAGAGGCTATCTAGCCTGGAGATGTTACTATAGTGGCTGGTAAACCTGATGATGTAGTCGCTAGTTTGCCTCAAATAAGATGCTAGTTAGCTGCTAGTAAGCACAATGCTGTTGCTATAGATATAGCTGTAGCTGGTAGTTAACCTGAGAATGCGCCTAAAAGCTAGTTAACCTGAGGATGTTTATATAGCACTGAGTTAGCCAGAGGATGTGACTATAGCCACTAGTTAGTCGGAGGATGTCAGGCGCGGGCGTGGAGGAGGCGGGAAGCGTCGGGACCGGCGTGACTGTGAAGCCGCGGGCGCCCTGTGATTTCACCCCCGCCGCGGAATGACAGCCTCGCCGCACGCAAACACTACGCTAGGCTACGAGAGAGACGCGCTAATGACACGCTGCACAGGGCTAACGCTGCCATTAGCCTAACGCTACCATTAGGCTACACTCTCGGCAGCAGCAGCAGCAGCAGCAGCAGGAACCGAGAGGAACACGATTCTGTCATTACACACCGAGAGAGAGAGACCTCTAATCAGGGTGAGGGGGGAGGAGGGGGAGGCACCGGTCGTGTTCTGCATGGAAGGTGATCGCGGACGAGAACGCACCAGCGACCGCTGAGGCTTCACGGTTTGGTTCGTCAAGAGTCCCGCTGAGGGCTTTGAACCACAATTAGATAATGATAAGAAAAACACTGAAAAACAAACTGATGGGTACAAAAAAACAAAAAGCAATGAAGAACAATGTATGAAATCGTAAAACTATCACCCACCCCCCCCCACACTCCTGATAGTTTGAGGATTTCATACATTGTTTTTAGACACAGGCCAGCTGGCACACTGACACACTAACTCGCCAGGCATCTGTTTGGTCCTAAGTACCGTTTAGGAACCCCGAGTTGGCAGCCGTGTCGCCCGGAACGCGGCAGCCAGCTGGAAAGCCGGCGCTCCGGTTTGACAAGCCGATGTGGAAACGTCTCCGCAAACCCCCCCCCCCCCACCCACCACCACCTTGCCGCCCGGCCCTGGATCAGACTCAACCGTACCCCCCGTTCAGGGACCACCTCCAGCTCTCTGGCCAGGTGGAGGTGGTGTACATACAGACTTATAGACTTCCACCACCAGAAACACCAGCCTATCCTACAGCAGAGTAGGATTACATTATCGTCTTCCGTATTATAATCATGTACCAGTGATCGTATACAGTACGACATTACCGCCATCGTTAGATTCAAGATCAAGATTCAAGAAATGTAATTGTCACATACAGGATGTGCAGTGAAATGAAAAAGTGGCGATGCTCCGCGGAATGTGCAACAGAACAATACAAATATCACAAATTGAAGGAAAATAATAAGAATATGAACACTATTTACAGTCTTTACAGCAAAAAAAAGTTGCTTTGTGGTTGGGGCAATTCGGTTCACCTGTATATGAGAAGCAGGAAATAAAATAAATGCAAGATACTAAACTTGCTTTTTGTGGAGCATGTTTGCTTTGCCATTGGGGGGAAAGTATTGCATATTAAAACAGCTATTTTGCTATTTGGCCAATGAAGGTACTTGGGCTCCAGGTGGCGAGATAGATAGTGGTATTAGTATTTTGCTGCAGTATTTTACGCCTGTATCCTGAGGAGGAGGAGTCTAGGACTGGTCAGGCCCTCTTGATAAAAAAGGAGGTGTTTTTATCTCTAAAGTCTTAGAAGTTTCTAAAGCTTCTAGAAGGATGGCGTGTACTCACCCAGCGGGCTCTCGGTGATGGCATCTGTGAAGGAGAACAAAAAAACTCATCAGTCCAAGTAAACAACAACAACAACAACATCAAATAAACAACAAACCAAAATTAGGACAAATAAACAAAGAAACAGCAATGCCATTTCGCAGAGATAGTTCGCATAATTGCAAAGGTTTGTTGGGGTTTTTTTGCCGTTTTGTGACGCGGCCGATATTTTGTCTGCGTTCCGAGCCGATGCGCTCTCTGACGTGCCGGGGCCTGTGTGACCGCAGGACACAGGTATGTGGGTGTGTGTGTGTGTGTGTGTGTGTGTGTGTGTGGATATACGTACACAGGTGTGTATGCTTATAGTTTGTGTGTGTGTGTGTGTGTGTGTGTGTGTGTGTGTGTGTGTGTGTGTGTGTGTGTGTGTGTGTGTGTGTGTGTGTGTGTGTGTGTGGTGTGTGTACATGCAGCATCTCTGGTATGTCTGCGTCACGGTCCCCACACACAGACATGTTGTGTCTGCGCCTCAACTCTCTGATTCTCTATTCTCAAGGAAATGAAACGTAACGGCTGGCTAGTTACAACAATATCATCAACTATTGTTCTATCTGAAGTGCGTAGATGCCAATATTTCTGGATTTTACAATACAAAACATTATTAGAATACCATCTGATAGTATTGTGTGACAATAAATATGAAATATCTGTAACATTGAATATAATAAAACTTCATTGTCCTGAATGGGCTAGAAATGTGCTTTTGGTTGCACTTCAGAGACATTAAAACAGTACTTTAAATATAGACAACTACATGTATTTGTTTGATAGTTCATTAGATATTATTTGAAAGAGCAATAGCATTTGGGACAAATTACTTTTTGTAACATGAAGGGAATTCTATAGTCCCAGCTGAACAGGGAGACCAGGCCAGATATAGACATAGATGAATAGATACATAAATAGAGATGTATTATTATTATTATTATTATTAAAGCCATGTCGACAACAAGAGATGTGTAAGCTCACCGCTCGCCCTGACCAGCGAGTCGGGCAGAAGCGATGACATCACCGGAACAAACCGGAATAAACCATAACAAAATAGGCCACAGCTGTTAGCATCTTTAGGCTACAAATTAGACTGAATATGTCACAGAGCATCAGATCAGACACACACACACACGCACACACGGACAGACACACACACACGGACAGACACACACACACACACACGGACAGACACACACACACACACACGGACAGACACACATGCACGCACGCAAACTTCCAACTAGTGGAGGCGATGAGGATGAGGATGAAGATGTAAGAGGGGGGTGGGGGTATTGGGTACAAAAGATGAATTATAGAGAAGTTTTGAATTAGACATGGCGTGTGTGTGCTCCACCCGGACGAGGGGGGGGGGGGGGCGGGGGGGGGGGAGAAGAGAGAGAGAGAGAGCGAGAGCGAGAGCGAGAGCGAGAGAGAGAGACACGTGTGTGTGGGCGAGGACAGGCGTTAGCTAGCACGACACTTTGGAAAACCCATAGAGCCCACGAAGAGGTTCCACGGAAGCACACATGAATTATGCCTAGCGGCGCGCATTATCGCTTATCGACGCACACACACACACACAGGGCACGCACACACGCACACACACACACACACGCACGCACACACGCATGCACACAACATGGCCACCGTACCTATAGTCTCTCCCCTTCACGTGGCACAACAAGATGGAGGACTGGCTCTTGGATGCCGTCACCACATCTGTCTCCATGACACGGACGACTGGATTACGGGACATAAAGCTCGGCTCCCCGGGGGGTCCACGACATCTCGTCACATCACAAGCCCCTCTCCGCTCCTCATAGCTCCTTACTTATGGATATATGAACTATACTTTACTATTTAATAGTTGTTTCAATTGTTTTATCAATCTCTATGACTGTCCTGTACTTTTCCCATGATCTGGGATGAATAAAATACACCAGATGTGATCGTCTTTAAGGAAAGGAGAGACTGATCCAGTGATGTAAGAGTGAGAAAGAGGAGGAGGAGGAAGGATCTCCGCAGGAAGAGGAAGAAACCGGTGGGAACAGCTCAACAATTCAAACAACGGTCGCTGAACATTGGGCCGTGTTCTACCTCCTGGTGTGGTCTGGTTCATATACAGGCTTCATAACGTCCAAATCATAGTGTCTGATATTTCAGGGGACACAGTGTGTGACTTGTGGCCTCGGTCATTTCTCATAGACAACAATGTCAGCCGTGTTTGGCTACCTGTCATAGAAGAATGGCGGCGTCTACTAGCTAATGGCATGATAGCGTGCACACACACACACACACACACACACACACACACCCCGCCCACCCCTGGAGGTGGTTTTGTTTGGTCTGGAGATGCAACAGCATCTAAAAAGGGGGCCCGGAGTGGGAGACGCATCATTAAACAAAGCTCCAGCCAGCACAACCCCCCCCACCCCCCTCACCACCTGACATCTGACCCCGCCCCCTCCCATCCACCCCCGCGCCACCTGACATCTGACCCCTCCCACCCCCCTCCCCCATCCACCGCCACAGAGGTGAAGGTCAAAGAGGAAGAGGGAGGAAGACGTAGTGAGGCGGTGTGTGATCAAAGTTCCCGATCGCTGCCGAACAAAACCCTGCTCCACCCAACCCTGCTCCACCGCCCCTCCACCCAACCCTGCTCCACCCAACCCTGCTCCAACCCGGCCTACCCACCACCCAACCCCTCCAAGATGTCCGATACCTTCCGTTCTCTTCCGTTTGAAAAGGCATCTGAAAGAGAAGCCATCCTCCCTGTAAGCCGGGTTTGGACCCTCGCTGGACCTGCAGTTCAGGAGGTCCTTCTATTGTGAAGAACATAATCCCAACCTGCCTAAACTCTCTGCGGAAGGTACGGTATCGTGTGTGTGTGTGTGTGTGTGTGTGTGTGTGTGTGTTGTTGTGTGTGTGTGTCTCTCCATCTCTCACCAGGGAAAAGAAAAGAGCAGATACCTCGTTTCTCTTCATCTCATGCGCTCCACAAAGAACCCTAATCCAGGCGCCACCATTAGCTTAAGGCGCCCCTGTGTGCGTGCGCGGCGCTCATTCTGACTTCAGGCATCCGTGGATTTCAAACGAAACACTTATGAATGATGGCGGCAAAATGAGGTGGGATATTTTTTCCCACTCGCCCCGAGCGCGGGGTGGTGGAGTGGTTCATTTCGGCCGCTCCAAATGACGGCTTTTTCTTTTTTGTGTGATATTTCTGCTTGTGCGTCTTAATGCTGCGGCGTCGGCGCCACGCCGCTTATCGAAGCGCCACGCAACACTTGATGGAATTTGCCGCCGCACAATGGCCGGGAAAAACACACTTCAAAAGGCTCCGCGCATCTAATCTCCCCTCGGCTGCTCATTGGCTGATAATGCGGCCCCCCCGCCTGCCCAGCCTTCACACAGAATCTGAACCGAGGGAGTCTCATCCCTGCCTCCCCCGCCTCCCCCTCTCTCTCTCTCTCTCTCTCCTCTCCCTCTCCCCTGTTCATTGTGGGGGGGAGGGGGTGATGGGGTATGGAGGGGGAGGGGGTTAGTACTGCAGTCAGCGGGGAATATCTGCAAGAGCTGCATAACAGAAAGCGGCCGGGCCCGCTCTTACGGTAAAAGTCCTACTTTTAGCGATTTTTTATTTTAGCACGTAGCCAAAGTGCACACGGTACTGCATGGTTAACTTGTTGCGGATGGATTGTGCAACACTAAACACTCGCAGCACTCCACACACACACTCGCACACGACACGACTCGCACACGCACACACTCGCCACACACACACACACAACCACACACGGAGTGACAGCACAGCACAGTGACCTAGTTTTCCCCCCAGAGTGGCCCAGAGTCAAGCACGATGACGGCTAAGACCTGCTAAAGGGGGTAAAGTCCTCCTGGGCTCGCTGTGGTTGGGTCGATCCAACCGCTCACCGGCACCCCGCCCGCCCCCGGTCCAATCCCGCCGCAACGGGACGCATCTGGGCCGGCACCCACTCCCTCGTCGCTCCCCGACAGTGCGAGACCCAGCCGACGCCATGCCACGCGGTTTATAACCCCCCGTTGATTTCTTATTAGGCGCAATGCCACACGGGTGCAAAGGATCATGGGATGGCTTGTGGCGTGGTAAAAAAACAAAAACAAAAAAGTGGGACAAAAGTGGAGTTTAACTTTGTGCACATGAGCACAGTGTTTACTGTGCATTTGCCCATCTTGATTGGAGGGGACGGGGGGGCATTGAGACATTAAGAGTAGCCAGGCTGGGAACGTCTCGCCATCGAGTGCCCCAAGCATCATTGACATCAGGGGTCAGGGGCATGAGGTGTGGGGGGTATGGGTAGGAGACCCTTCATGTGAAGCGTGATGCGTTTGTGGTTTCTGCGTTGAAAACGTTAACCTGGGCACAGCTGGAGGAGGATGAATTGTGCCCAACCCCCCACCCCCCCAACAAACCTCCGCCGTAACCGCCCTACATACTCCGCAGTGGGAACATGTGCAGCAGGGGGTCTCAGTGTGCGATGGAGATGGAGATGCTATCGCTAAGCGAGCATTAGCATTACAAAGGGGCTGTGTTGGAGAAGAAAAAAGCAAAAACAAACCGAAACAACTAAGTAGACCTCCGGCTTCACGATAACACTCTCCGCGGTGTGTCCGTGTCGGATGGCGAACAACATGCAAGGTTTTACGACGAGGCGTGGCGGGGGAGGCAAAGAGGTGATGACGATGAAGAGGAGGGTTGGTGGTGGTGGTGGTGAGGGAGTGTGGCTCGCGGGCTGGTAACAATCGTGTGAAATCGTGCGAAATCTTGGCTTTCATCAGCATCTGATCTGATCTGAGGGGAGCGAGGTACATCTGCTCCCGGGGGGTCTGGTTGCCCCAGCAGGGGAGGGGAGGGGTGGGGGACTCATGGACCACCGACAACCTGAATTAACCTGGATGCCTTCGCCTGCAGGGCAGCCGGTCCCGGTGTTGGGCTTGTTGTTTTCTTTGCGGATCTTTGCATATATAGAAGATCACTCTTCAAATAGATGAGATTAATGGGGGGATAAGAGGATTCAATGTTCTAAGTTCAATGTTCACATCACTTTGGACAGAAGGGTTATTGACAGAACTCTAGAAAACATCGGATAAATCTTTGTTTTTGCCGACATCAGCTCATTTAGACAGGATATGTACGTAACGTTCACCGAAACCATGTTTATATACAGTACAGTATAGTGATTGGAGCACATATTTCTTTGTCACAAAAAACATTCATGAAGTTTGGTTCTTTTACTTAAATTTGTTATGAGTCTACTGAAAATGTGACCAAATCTGCTGGGTCAAAAATATACATACAGCAACATGAATGATCAATTTAGGTGATGTAGAAAGTTGTGTCAATCTAATTAGCTTTGTGGCCTCTTAACTTCTTGTGAGTGATTATGATGACTACAGCTGGTGACTTCTCTGAGCCCATTTAAATAGGACTCATGATACAATCATTAGACTCAGACACAAACACTACAATGGGAAAGTCAAAGGAGCTCAGCACGGATCTGAAAATGCGGATCATTGACTTGAACAAGTCAGGAAAGTCACTTGGAGCAGCTCCAGGTCCCGAGATCAACTGTGCAAACAATTGTTGGTAAGTATAAAGTGCACGGAACAGTTGTGTCACTGCCACGATCAGGAAGAAAACACAATCACCTGCTGCTTGAGAGAAAATGGTCAGGATGGTCAAGAGTCAACCGAGAACCACCAAAAAGCAGGTCTGCAATGAATTAGAAGCTGCTGGAACACAGGTGTCAGTGTCCACAGTCAAGCGTGTTTTACATCGCCATGGGCTGAGAGGCTGCCGTGCAAGAAGGAAGCCCTTGCTCCAGAAGCGGCACCTTAAGGCTCGACTGAAGTTTGCTGCTGATCACATGGACAAAGAAAAGGCCTTCTGGAGGAAAGTTCTGTGGTCAGATGAAACAAAAATGGAGCTCTTTGGCCACAATGACAAGAAATATGTTTGGAGGAGAGAAGGTGAGGCCTTTAACCCCAAGAACACCATGTTCAAGCATGGTGGTGGTAGTATTATGCTCTGGGCCTGTTTTGCTGCCTAATTGAGGTGAAAATGGCCAAGGGACACGTAACCAAATATTAGCATTGCTGTATGTATATTTTTGACCCAGCAGATTTGGTCACATTTTCAGTAGATCCATAATAAATTCATAAAAGAACCAAACTTCATGAATGTTTTTTGTGACAAAGAAGTATGTGCTCCAATCACTCTATCACAGAAAAATAAGAGTTGTAGAAATTATTGGAAACTCTGGACTGCCATGACATACATGTTCTTTACAAGTGTATGTAAACTTTTGACCACAACTGTAGTTATGGAAATGGGGCAGGAGAGTCTCGGCCCTTACGGTGTTATATAGCTGAAAGGGTTCTGGGTTTGAACCCCGACCCAAACGTCCAAGTCTACCTGCGGGTTGCCTCCCTAAGCCAGACGCCCTCACTGCTTCTTCTACCCGACAACGTGATCGGCAGGTTTGGATCAAAAGTGTCTGCTCACTGACTGAACAGACCAACGTTCGCTTCGGGCGTACCTGTGATGCTGTAGCCTCGCTGGAAGAGCAGCCCGGCATGAATTAGCATCGGTAGCATCACAAGCATCGGGTAGCAGCAGCTCCAGGACAAACTGCAGCTCAGCGTTCCCTGATGGGAGACGGCCAGGGGAAGCGACGTTCCAAACCTAAGGGGGGGGAGGGGTGTTCGCCTCATTCCGACGTCCCGATGCTTCAAAACGTCAACACTTGAAGCAAACTCTGCTTGAAGTGCGTGGCTGAGCGAGGTATTTTAGACAAAAGGCGTGCGTGTCGGGTTGGGGGTGGTGGGGAAGGGGGCGGGGCGTGCGGCGGTGGCGCTGCTATCCGGGTCACTGTGATCTAATCAGGTGTGAACGAAAGCATTGGCCGAGTCCAGGCATCTCCCCCACCCAGAACACCCTCCACCCCCCTCATCCTCACCGGGGAGAAAGTGGGGTAGGGAGTGGGCGGTGCAGGGAAGAGGGACTAGATATGGTATGTGTGTACATTCCACATATATGACTACACACACGCATACATGACTACACATAACATGTGTAGTCATGTCACGCGCACACACACATGCATAGAAGTCTACACACACGCGCGCACACACACGCATAGAAGTCTATACAACCACACACACACACACACACACACACACCAACACACACACACACACACACACACACACACACACACACACACACACACACACACACACACACACACACACACACACACACACACACACAACTGACTCACACACACACGCATAGATGACTACACACACACACACACATTATTTTTATATACTTTTTTCTATTGTGGCACGGCAAACATTATTTGACCATAAATAAAAGCAGCTTTCTGAGGGCATGTGGACTATGAACGATGCCATTATTAAGTGGTACATGCAACCGTATTTCGCATAAAATATTAAACCAACAATACCTGCATATTATTGCATTATTCAGTATTTTGTCATTAATTCTTCCCTAAGATGTTTCTCTACAATAGACATGAAGCAGATTCTCCAATGACAATGACCCTTTAAAATGCTCCATTCACTGGGGAAGTAATGAATCATAACAATGAATAATAAATAACAATGAATAATAAGAAATACATTGTGTTCAGATGCGACTCCAGCGATGCTGTTTGTCTTCTGCCCTCTGTCTCCTGCCTGTCAGCCGGCTGTTGGCCCCGCCCACCCAGCCCACCATTCAATAGAGGGCAGCTCTGCCTTCAATGGCCTGAGCTCTCCACCAATCAGAGAGCCCAAGCCACGGGCTCTCACAGAATCGGCCAATCGGTGGGCCCCGGGTGCAGCACGTGACGTGGCCGGCTCCTGTCCGTAAAGCGGCTCATATAAAGCGCACGCAGGGAAAATGTGGAGCAGTTCAATAAGTTAGTAGCCGGCTAGCTCTTCTCTGTGTGTGTGTGTGTGTGTGTGTGTGTGTGTGTGTGTGTGTGTGTGTGTGTGTGTGTGTGTGTGTGTGTGTGTGTGTTTTAGTGAGGGGCATGCCTGCATGTGAATGCGTGTGTGTCTGTGTCTGTGTGTGTGTCTGTGTGTGTCTGTGTGTGTCTGTTTCTGTGTGTTTCTGTGTGTTTCTGTGTGTGCAGCATACATGCCTGTGTGTGGGAATGTGACCGTTTGTTTATCTATGCAGAAGTGAGAACGAAGAGAGGGGGTGAGGGGAGAGCGAGCAAGAGAGAGAGGGAGAGAGAGAGAGAGGGAGGGAGGGAGGGAGGGAGGGAGGGAGGGGAGCGGAGCAGAAACAGGGAGGGGGGAGTGCAGCGAGAGGGTGCAGAGAGAAAGCGAGCGAGAGCAAAGAGAGCTCCATAGACAACCAGACACAGAGAGAGAGAGAGACAGAGAGAGAGAGACAGAGAGAGAGAGAGAGAGAGACAGTGACAGAGAGACAGAGACAGAGTGACAGAGAGAGAGAGAGAGAGAGACAGACGGAGAGAAGAACACATTGATCCCGTTTCAGCAGAGAGCGTCCGCCATGGTGCAAGAAGTTCGTTCAGCGCCTGGAAGAATAGTTTTTTTCTCTTCCTCTGCTTCATTTTTTCCTCTTCTCCTTTTTGCCAAAGATGTTTTTATATTTTTTACTTTAGTACTGTGCTCCTCAGCTCAGATCAGTCAGAAGACCTCATGCGGCTGGTTGAGGTAAGCCTTATACTCCCAGGAACTCGGTCCTGTTGCATGCATGCTTATTCGTATAACCACTATGACTATTATTAGGGGATAATAATAATTCTGATATGATTATGATTCCTGATGAATCGACGTGTGCGTATGTATGTGTGTGTGTGTGTGTGTGTAAACGTTGACTACTCCGCTGCCAACTGGGCCGGTTCTGATGCGTGGTCTGTTCATCTCTCTCACACACACACACACACACACACACACACACACACACACACACACACACACACACACACACACACACACACACACACACACACACACACACACACACACACACACACACACACACACACACAGCACACCCCCCCCCCCCCCCCGCCCCAATTGTTACCAATTAGAGACTCTGGTGTTTTGGTGGAAAATGACGAGATGTTCTGGGGTCTGATGTTGATGCCACAGATTGATTTGATTAGGAACTTGAATCGACCGGATTCTAAAGCAAATTAAAACAGACCAGAGTGTAAGAGCAGTGAAGACACCACTTGGGGAGGGGGGGGGGGGGGGAAACACACGGGCAAATGGAGGCTGTGGAGGAGGATCGTTTAACGGTGTGTGTGTATATGTGTGCGTGCCGCGGTGTTTGAAGGCTGAAGTTTGCGACACACAACACAAGTGTACCACCGAGTCCCCTCCACAAGAGGATCAGTGTGCAGAGATCTGAAAGGGAAGTGTGTGTGTGTGTGTGTGTGTGTGTGTGTGTGTGTGTGTGTGTGTGTGTGTGTGTGTGTGTGTGTGTGTGTGTGTGTGTGTGTGAGGGAGCGCGCAAGAGCAAAAAAACCGAGAGACACAGACACATTGTGAGTGTCGGGCAAAGTTAGCAAAGTGTGAAAAAGAGTGTGCGCGCCTGCGCCTGTGTGTGTGTGTTTGTGTGCAGAACACACGTGTGTGTGTGTGTGTGTGTGTGTGTGTGTGTGTGTGTGTGTGTGTGTGTGCCTGTGCCTGTGCATGTGTGTACTCTGTGGGAATGCAGCCTGCGGTTGCCGGTAGCCATGTTTGCATGGGAGGAACTGCGCCAGACAGCAGACAAAGCGACTCTCCCAGACAGGGGCAGGTCAGCTATTAGCGGGCCGACTGGAGGCCAGGTCAACCAGCTGCTACCACCGCGCGCACACTCGCAGCCCCCACCCCGCCAGCCCCCCCACC